>CASBWL010000100.1:1200000-1800000 GCA_949130495.1 Sambucus nigra
GAAAAATCAAAACAACCCCCAAAAGGCCCCGTGGGTGGAACCAACACCCCCCTCGGGACCAATGTGACTCATAGGAACTCACCGCGTAGCCACGGGACTCTCGGTTTGAGAATACAACGACGGGTCTCCCGGATTGAGAATATGACGATAATTTGCATATTTCTACACATAGGCTTAAAAATATGGCATTAGAGGGTAAAAACCTAAAACATCCCTCGAATGGCCCCGTGGGAGGTGTCGACACCTCCCATGGGACCAATATAAATCGTAGGAATAGACCGCGCAGCCCTGAGATTCTCGGTTTGAGAATACAATGATAATTTTCATACTTCTAGACTTAGGCAAACATGACGTTAGTGGGGAAAAACCTGAAACATCCCCTGAACGGCCCCGTGGGTGGCACCAACACCTCCCACGGGACCAATGTAACTCATTGGAACTAACCACATAGCCACTGGACTCCCGGTTTGATAATACAAGGATAATTTGAATATTTCTATACTTAGACCTAAATCATGGCGTTAGTGGGTGAAAACCCGAAGCAGCCCCCGAACGGCCCCATGGGTGTCACCAACACCTCCCACAGGACCAATGAGAATCATTGGAACTGACCGTGAAGCCGCGGGACTCCCGGTTTGAGAAAACGATGGTAATTTTTATATTTATAGACTTACGTAAAACATGGAGTTAGTGGGTGAAAACTCGAAACAGCCCCCGAACAGCCCCGTGGGTGACACCAACACCTCCCACTGGATAAATTGACCCGTAAGAACTGACCGCACACCCGCAGGACTCCCGATTTGAGAATACAACGATAATTTGCATATTTCTTTATTTAGGCTAAAAACATGGCGTTAGTGGCTAAAAACAGTAAATAGCCCCCGAACGGCCCTGCGGGTGGCACCAACACCTCCCATGGGACCAATGTGACTCGTAGCAACTGGCCACGCAGCCACGGGACTCCCAGTTAGAGAATACGACGGTAATTTACATATTTCTGGACTTAGGCTTAAAAACATGGCGTTAGTGGGTGAAAACCCGAAGCAGCCCCCGAACGACCCCGTGGGTGGCACCAACACCTCCTACGGGACCAATGAGACTCGTAGAAACTGACCGCGCAGCCGCGGGACTCTCGGTTTGAGAATATGACAATAATTTATATATTTCTAGAGTTAGGCTTAAAAACATGGCGTTACAGGGTGAAAACCCAAAATAGCCCCCAAACGGCCCCGTGGGAGGTACCAACACCTCCCACGGGACCAATGTGACTCGTAGGAACTGATCGCGCAACCGTTGGAGTCCCAATTTGAGAATACGATGGTGGGTCTCCCGGTTTGAGGATAGAACAATAATTTGCAATTTTTTATACTTAGGCTTTAAAACATGGCATTAGAGGGTGAAAACCTAAAACAGGCCCCAAACGGCCCCATGGGAGGCACCAACCCCTCCCACGGGACAAATGTAACTCTAGAAACTAAACGCACAGCCTCGAGACTCCTGATTTGAGAAGACGATGATAATTTACGTGTTTATAGAGTTAAGCTTAAAAAGATGACGTTAGAGGGAGAAAACACAAAATAACCCCCAAATGGCCCCATGGGAGGCACCAACACCTCCCACGAGACCAATGTAACTCGTAGGAAATGACCGCGCTGCCACGGGACTCTCAATTTTATAATACTATGATAATTTGCATGTCTCTAGACTTAGGCTTAAAAATATGGTGTTAGTGGATGAAAACCCGAAGCAGCCCCCGAACGGCCCCATGGTGGCACAACACCACTCACAGGACCAATGTGACTCGTAGGAACTGACCGCACAGCCGCGAGACTCCTGGTTTAATAATACGACGGTAATTTGCATATTTCTAGGCTTAGGCTTAAAAACATGGCATTCCTGGGTGAAAACCCAAAGCAGCCCCCGAACGGCCCCGTGGGTGGAACCAACACCTCCCATGGAATCAATGTGACTTGTAAGAACTGACCGCGCAGTCGTGGGACTTTCAATTTGATAATACGATGATAATTTGCATATTTCTAGACTTAGGCTTAAAAATATGGCGTTAGAGGGTGAAAACCCAAAACAACCGCCAAACAGCCTTTTGGGAGGCACCAACACCTCCCACAGGACCAATGTAACTCGTAGGAACTGATCGCGAAACCACGGGACTCCCGGTTTTAGAATACAATCGTAATTTTCAAATTTCTAGACTTAGGATAAAAAACATGGCCTTAATGGGTAAAAAAACAAAATAACCCATGAATGGCACCGTGGGTGGCACCAACACACCCCTCGGGAGTAATGTGACTCGTAGGAACTGACCATGCAGCCACGGGACGCTCGGTTTGAGAATACTACGGAGGGACTCCCGGTTTGAGAATATGATGATAATTTGCATATTTCTAGACTTAGGCTTAAAAATATGGCGTTAGATGGTGAGAACCCAAAACATCCCCCGAACGGCCCCGTGGGTGGCATCGACACCTCCCACGGGACCAATATAAATCGTAGGAACAAACCCCGCAGCCCCAAGACACTTGGTTTGAGAATACAACGATAATTTTCATATTTCTAGACTTTGGGAAACATGGCATTAGTGGGGAAAAACCTGAAACATCCCCTGAACGGCCCCGTGGGTAGCACGAAAACCTCCCACGGGACCAATATAACTTATAGGAACTGACCACGTAGCCGCTGGACTCCCGGTTTGATAATACAACGATAATTTGCATATTTTTAGACTTAGGCCTAAAACATGGCGTTAGTGGGTGAAAACCCGAAGCAGCCCCCGAACGGCCCCATGGGTGGCACCAACACCTCCTACTGGACCAATGAAACTCATTGGAACTGATCGTGCAGCCGCGAGACTCCCAGTTTGAGAATACGACGGTAATTTGTATATTTCTAGACTTATGTAAAACATGGCGTTAGTGGGTGAAAACCCGAAACCGCCCCCGAACGGCCCCGCGGTTGGCACCCAACACCTCCCATGGGACCAATGTGACTCGTAGCGATTGACCACGCAGCCACGGGACTCCCAGTTAGAGAATATGACGATAATTTTCATATTTCTAGACTTAGGCTTAAAAACACGGCGTTAGAGGGTGAAAACCCAAAACATCCCCGAACAGCCCCGTGGGAGGCACCAACACTTCCCACGGGACCAATGTAACCTGTAGGAACTTACTGCGCCACCATGGGACTCCTGGTTTGATAATATGATGATAATTTGCATATTTCTAGACTCTGGAAAAACATGGCATTAGTCGGGGAAAACCCAAAACAGGCCCCGAACGGCCCCGTGGGTGGCACCAAAACCTCCCACGGGACCAATGTAATTCGTTGGAACTGACCACGCAGCCGCGGGACTCCCGGTTTAATAATACAACGGTATTTTGCATATTTCTAGACTTAGGGTTAAAAAGATGGCGTCAGTGGGTGAAAACCCGAAGCAGCCCCCGAACGAGCCCGATGATGGCACCAACACCTCCCACGGGACCAACGTGACTCGTAGAAACTAACCGCGTAGCCGTGGGACTCTCGGTTTGAGATAACGACAATAATTTATATATTTTTAGAGTTAGGCTTAAAAACATGGCGTTAGAGGGTGAAAACCCCAAACAAACCCCAAACGGCCCTGTGGGAGGCACCAAAACCTCCCACGGGACCAATATAACTCGTAGGAACTAATCGCACAACCGCGGGAGTCCCAGATTGACAATACGATGGTGGGTCTCCCGGTTTGAGATTATAACAATAATTTGCATATTTCTAGACTTAAAAACAAGGCGTTAGAGTGTGAAAACCTAAAACAGGCCCCGAACAGCCCCATGGAAGGCAGTTACACCTCCCACGGGACAAATGTAACTCTAGAAACTGAACGCAAAGCCCCGGGACTCCCAATTTGAGAATACGGTGATAATTTGGGTGTTTCTAGAGTTAGGCTTAAAAAGATGACGTTAGAGGGAGAAAACACAAAACAACCCCCGAATGGCCCCATGGGAGGCACCAACACCTCCCACGGGACCAATGTAACTCGTAGGAAATGAACGCGCTGCCACGGGACTCTCAATTTTAGAATACAATGATAATTTGCATATCTCTAGACTCAGGCTTAAAAACATAGTGTTAGTGGATGAAAACCCGAAGCAGCCCCCGAACGGCCCTATGGTGGCACCAACACCACTCACGGGACCAATGGGACTCGTAGGAACTGACCGCGTAGCAGCGAGACTCCTGGTTTGATAATACGATGATAATATGCATATTTCTAGTCTTAAGATTAAAAACATGGCGTTCGTGGGTGAAAACCCGAAGCAGCCCACGAATGGCCCCGTGGGTGGCACCAACACCTCCCATGGAATCAATGTTACTTGTAAGAACTGACCGTGCGGCCGCGGGACTTGCGATTTGATAATACGATGAAAATTTGCATATTTCTAGACTTAGGCCTCAAAACATGGCGTTAGAGGGTGAAAAGCCAAAACAGTCGCCAAACATCCTCGTGGGAGGCAACAACACCTCCAACAGGACAAATGTAACTCCTAGGAACTGACCGCACAACCACGGGACTCTCGATTTGAGAATACAATGGTAATTTTCAAATTTCTAGACTTAGTCTAAAAAACATGGCGTTAGTGGGTGAAAACCCGAAGAAGCCCCCGAACGGCCCCATGGGTGGCACCAACACCTCCTACTGGACCAATGTGACTCGTAGGAACTGATCGCGCAACCACGAGACACTCGATTTTAGAATGCAATTGAGGGACTCCCGGTTTGAGAATATGATGATAATTTGCATATTTCTAGACTTAGGCTTAAAAATATGGCGTTAGAAGGTGAAAACCCAAAACATCCCCCGAACGGCCCCGTGGGAGTGTCGACACCTCCCACGGGACCAATACAAATTGTAGGAACAGACCGTGCAGACCCGAGACTCTCAGTTTGAGAATACAATGACAATTTTCATATTTTTAGACTTAGGCAAACATGGCGTTAGTGGGGAAAAACCTGAACAGCCACTGAACGGCCCCATGGGTGGCACCGACACCTCCCACGGGACCAATGTAACTCATAGGAACTGACCACATAGCCGCTGGACTCCCGGTTTGAGAATACAAAGATAATTTGCATACTTATAGACTTAGGCCTAAAACATGACGTTAGTGGGTGAAAACCCTGAAGCAGCCCCCGAACGGCCCTGTGGGTGGCACCAACACCTCCCACTGGAGCAATGTGACTTATTGTAACTGACTTTGCAGCCGTGGGACTCCCGATTTAAGAATACAATTGTAATTTGTATATTTCTAGACTAACGTAAAACATGGCGTTAGTGGTGAAAACCAGAAACAGCCCCCGAACGGCCCCGTGGGTGGCACCAACACCTCCCACGGGACCAATGTAACCCGTAGGAACTGACCACGCAACCACGGGACTCCCGGTTAGAGAATACGATGATAATTTAAATATTTCTAGACTTAGGATTAAAAACATGGCGTTAGAGGGTGAAAACAAAAAATAGCCCCCGAACGGCCCCGTGGGAAGCACCAACACCTTTCACGGGACCAATGTAACCCGTAAGAACTGACCGCACAGCCACGGGACTCTCGATTTGAGAATACGGTGATAATTTCCAAATTTCTTGACTCTGGCAAAACATGGCGTTAGTGGGGGAAAACCCCAAACAACCCCCGACGACCCCGTGGGTGGCAGCAAAACCTCCCACGGGACCAATGTAATTCGTAGGAACTAACCACGCAGTCGCGGGACTCTCGGTTTGAGAATACAATAGTATTTTGCATATTCTAGACTTAGGCTTAAAAACATGGCATTAGCTGGTGAAAACCCGAAGCAGCCCCCGAACGCCCCCATGGGTGGCAACCACACCTCCCACGGGATCAATGTGACTCGTAGAAACTGACCGCGCAGCCGCGGGACTCTCGATTTGAGAATACGATAATAATTTATATATTTCAAGAGTTATGCTTAAAAACATCGCGTTACAGAGTGAAACCCCAAAATAACCCCCAAACGGCCCCGTGGGAGGCACCAACACCTCCCACGGGACCAATGTAACTCGTAGGAACTGATCGCGGAACCACGGGAGTACCAATTTGAGAATACGATGGTGGGTCTCTCGATTTGAGAATACAACAATAATTTGCATATTTCTAGACTTAGGCTTAAAAACACTGCGTTAGAGGGTGAAAACCTAAAACAGGCCCCGAACGGCCCCATGGGAGGCACCAACACCTCCCACGGGACAAATGTACTCTAGAAACTGAACGCACGGGCCCGGGACTCCCAATTTGAGAATACGATGATAATTTGCGTGTTTCTGGAGTTAGTCATAAAAAGATGACGTTAGAGGGAGAAAACACAAAACAACCCCCGAATGGCCCCTTGGGAGGCACCAACACCTCCCACAGGACCAATGTAACTCGTAGGAAATGACTGCGCTGCCCCGGGACTCTCGATTTTAGAATACTATGATAATTTGCATATCTCTAGACTTAGTATTAAAAACATGGTGTTAGTGGATGAAAACCCGAACGACCCCATGGTGGCACCAACACCACTCACGGGACCAATGTGACTCGTAGGAACTGATCGCGCAGCCGCGAGACTCCTGGTTTGATAATACGACGGTAATTTGCATATTTCTAGGCTTAGGCTTAAAAACATGGCATTCGTGGGTGAAAACCTGAAGCAGCCCCCGAACGGCCCCGTGGGTTGCACCAACACCTCCCATGTAATCAATGTGACTTGTATGAACTGACCGCGTAGCCGCGGGACTTTCAGTTTGATAATACGATGATAATTTGCATATTTCTAGACATAGGCTTAAAAACATGGCGTTAGTGGGTGAAAACCCAAAACAGCCGCCAAACAACCTCGTGGGAGGCACCAACACCTCCCAGAGGACCAATGCAACTCGTAAGAACTGACCGCACAACCATGGGACTCCCGATTTGAGAATACGAAGGTAATTTTCAAATTTCTAGACTTAGGCTATAAAACATGGCCTTAATGGGTGAGAAACCAAAACAACCCCCGAACGGCCCCATGGGTGGCACCAAAATACCCCTCGGGACCAATGTGACTCGTAGGAACTGACCGCGTAGCCACGGGACACTCGGTCTGAGAATACACGGAGGGACTCCCGGTTTGAGAATATGATGATAATTTGCATATTTCTGTACTTAGTCTTAAAAATATGGCGTTAGAGGTTGAAAACTCAAAACATCCCACGAACGGCCCCCTGGGAGGCGTCGACACCTCTCACGGGACTAATATAAATCGTAAGAACAGACCGCGCAGCCCCGAGACTCTCGGTTTGAGAATACAACGACATATTTTCATATATTTAGACTTAGGCAAACATGGCGTTAGTGGGGAAAAACCTGAACAACCCTTGAACCGCCCTGTGGGTTGCACCAACACCTCTCACGGGACCAATGTAACTCATAGGAACTGACCACATAACTGATGGACTCCCGGTTTGAGAATACAATGATAATTTGCATATTTCTAGACTTAGGCCTAAAACATGACGTTAATGGGTGAAAACCCGAAGCAGCACCCAAATGGCCTCGTGGGTGGCACCAACACCTCCCACTGGAACAATGTGACTCGTAGAAACTTACGGCCCAGCCACGGGTCTCTGGGTTTGAGAATACGACAATAATTTATATATTTCTAGACTTAGGCTTAAAAACATGGCATTAGAGGATGAAAACCCAAAATAACCCCCAAACGGCCTCGTGGGAGGTACTAATACCTCCCACGGGACCAATTTAACTCGTAGGAACTGACCGAACAATCGTGGGAGTCCCAGTTTGAGAATACGACGGTGGGTCTCCCGGTTTTAGAATACGACGATAATTTTCTTATTTCTAGACTTAGGCTTAAAAACATGGCGTTTGAGGGTGACAACCTAAAACAACCCCCGAACGGCCCCATGGGAGGCACCGACACCTCCCACGGGACAAATGTAATTCGAAGGAACTCAACAAAGATCCCCGGGACTCTCGATTTGAGAATACGATGATAATTTTCATGTTTCTAGAGTTAGGCATAAAAACAAGACGTTGGAGGGTGAAAACACAAAACAACCCCCGAATAGCCCCGTGAGAGGCACCAACACCTCCCAAGGGACCAATGTAACTCGTAGGAACTGATCGCGCAGCCACGGAACTCCCCATTTGAGAATACGATGGTAATATGCATATTTCTAGACTTAGGTTTAAAAACATGGCATTAGTGAGTGAAAACCCAAAACAGCCCTCAAACGGCCCTGTGGGTGGCACCAACACCTCCCACAGACCAATGTAACTTGTAGGAAATGACCCGGCTTCCACGGGACTCCCGGTTTGAGAATACGAGGATAATTTGCGTATTGCTAGACTTAGGCTTAAACACATGGCGTTCGTTTGTGAAAGCCTAAAGCATCCCCCGAACGGCCCCGTGGGTGGCACCAACACCTCCCATGGGATCAATGTGACTTGTAGGAACTGGCCGCGCAGCCGCGGGACTTTCAGTTTGAGAATACGTTGATAATTTGCATATTTCTAGACTTGGGCTAAAAAATATGGTGTTAGAGGGTGAAAACCAAAAACCACCGCCAAATAGCCCCGTGGGAGGCACCAACACCTCCCACAGGACCAATGTAACTCGTAGGAACTGACCGCGCAACCATGGGATTCCTGTTTTAAGAATACAATGGTAATTTGCATATTCTAGACATAGGCTTAAAAAGATGGCATTAATGGGTGAAAAATCAAAATAACCCCCGAACGGCCCCGTCAGTGGCACGAACACCCCCACGGGACCAATGTGACTCGTTGGAACTAACCGCGCAGCCACGGGATTCCCTGTTTGAGAATACAACGGCGGGTCTCCCGGTTTGGGAATATGACGATAATTTTCATATTTCTAGACTAAGGCTTAAAAATATGGCATTAGAGGGTGAAAACCCAAAACGTCCCCCGAACGGCTCCGTGAGAGGCACCGACACCTCCTAGGGAGCAATATAAATCATAGGAACTAGCCGCGCAGCCCCAAGACTCTCCGTTTGAGAATACGAAGACAATTTGCATATTTCAAGACTTAGGCAAACATGGCGTTAGTGGGGAAAAACTTGAAACAACCCTTGAACGGCCCCGTGGGTGGCACCAATGCCTCTTACGGGACCAATGTAACTCATAGGAACTGACCACGCAATTGCGGGACTCCCAGATTGAGAATACGACGGTAATTTGCATATTTCTAGACTTAGGCCTAAAACATGGCATTAGTGGGTGAAACCAGAAGCAGCCCCCGAACAGCCCCGTGGGTGGGACCATTGAAGCACCTTATACTCTTCACTCACTTGAGTCTGTATTGTATAAGTGTTCATCTAATTTGGAAATTGTGAAAAAATTGTGTCAATCTTAGAAACTAAATAACCTCAGAGATTGGTTTACCATTTTATTCCTCTTGATTGATTGATCTAGATACTTGTACCAACACTCACACACATTAGAATTGCATATAAGTGTGTGTATATATGTTGAGTGTGCTTAAATCCCTAAAATTGATTTTTAATATTTTTTGGGAATTTTATAAACTTTGAAAATAAGGTTTTTATTAATTAAAATTTGGTTTTAAAAGTTTTGGGGTCAATCTGCTATTTTGGATTGTTAGTTTCATAGGCTGAAAGTTCACTTGGGTAAAATCCGAAAGCGCTAGAGACTATAAGGTGTGCTTTGTAATTATTTTAGACGCGTGTGGAACAACCAATCAATTGCCTACACCTACCGAGTTGTTATCGAACCAAATTGTATTTTCTCTGTGAGACGATTGATGTGTGTTGTTTCAACCCTTGGATTAGTTTTTATCGATGATCTGCATGCGTTCTTTTACAATCTTGGTGAAACCATCTTGAGCCAATCAGAAGTGTTTTAATCACCGCCTCTATTTAAATCATTAGATCAAAGTCAATCCTCCAAAACCAGATCCTAGCCATTGATTTTGGTCGATATCTCGAATCTTCTTAGCCTCCTATAAAAGGAACCCTTCTCTCAGCCATAAGAGACTTTTTCCACTTTGTTCATTCGAGTGAGAAAGAGAGAGAAGAGAGAAGAGAGAGAGAGAGAGAGAGAAACCATAGTTAGGAAACCCTAACCCTAAATTGTCCAAAACTATATTCAAACCATAACCTCTTTCAAAACCAATATATACCAAACACAACCTTGAGTGTTTGAGAGATTTTGAGTGATTGGTTTGTTAGTTTTGTTGTTGTAACCTCTTCGTTTTCATATCTTGTTATTGACTTAGACATCTGTTTAGATCTGTGTTTCTACTTTTATAGAAATCTCAGCTCTAACTCGTTGCATGTTATATTACACATAGATCTACTCATTTTAGTTTCTCATCTTGAGAAAATATTTTTTGATTTGTTTCTGTAAATGTTCTTATCTACAAAATCAACAAAAACATTTTATGTTTCTAGTTCTTTTGAAACAAGACCTTCGACCTAGCTGGAATCGCACTTGGTGATTTTCAATCTCAAAAATATTTTCAAAACTTGACATTGATTATGATCTTTATACGTCTTCTGACGAAGATAGCCGTGGATTCTGGGATTATAATAAAGGTCAAATAAGTTTAAGTTTTCTAAGAAGAGAGAAATAGAAAATCACAGCATATAGATCTTATATGTAATTTGATAGGACTGTGTGTATAAAATAAGTGTGAGTGTGTGCATGCATGTGTTAGAAAGCACCTTCACAATCACTATCACCCTACCACAGTAAAATTTTTGGTAATAAGATCTCAAGAACAAGCGTCGACGTAAAGAACTTGAACAAATTGGAAGTTAGCAAACTGGGAGAACAACATCAACAAACAGAACATCAGAGAAGTTATAAGGACACCAGTGGGTACATTCCTAAACTTGTATAGGTCTGACTTGTATGCATGTGTGTTATATAGTTTGTAACTGTTATAATTTGTTTTAGTGGAATTTTTGGTTTACTCCGTAGAGGGAGTCGTGGATGTTTCCTCAGTTGGGTGAGGTTTTACCACTTAAAAAACCCCTTGTTCTTAATCTTTCTACATTTCCTCATCTACTTCTTGATTGTGCTGAGTTTAAAGTTTTTAAAATGATTTATTAAACATGTTAACAAATCTTGAAAAGATGTCGTACATATTTTTGTTAAACACATCTTGTGATTAATTAGGTTTGGTATTAAGAAAAGAGTTTCTTCAAAAAAACTATTCGGAAGTTACTTAAATAGTTTAATCTTATATTAAACGGCTTTAGTAACACATTTTCAATTGGTATCAGATCCTTGTAAACTTCTTTTAATAGATCCTGTGTTTCTAAAATTGTTCTCTGAAAATCAAACATGGACGAGAAAAATGAAAGATTTGTTAACTTGACCAGACCTCCTATCTTTGATGGAACCAATTTTGCTTACTGGAAAGTAATGATGATTGCTTTCATTTAAGGAACTTTGGGAGATGATGTCTGGGACATTGTTGAAAATGGATACATTTTTCCTACTAAACCATCCACTGAAGGAACTAATGAGAGGGTTAAGAAAGTGTTAATTGTGTTCACACAAGAAGAGAAGAAAGTTTCTCGCAATAATAACAAAGGAAAGAATGCCATATTTATGTCCATAAATGAACATGAGTTCAAGAGAATCTCATCCTGTACCACTTCGAAGGATGCTTGGGACACTTTGCTTACTGCTCATGAAGGTGACACTAAAGTTAAGGCTGCTAAAACATAAATGCTCATTCAACAATATAACTCTTTAATTATGTCTGAATCTGAGTCATTTGATGACTTCTATATGAACTTGACTGATATTGTGACCAAACTACATGCTAATGGGATAACGTATGACAGATATGAAATTTTATCTAAAATTCTGAGATCATTACCACATCAATTTGACAACAAAATATATGCTATTGAGGAAATGTGTGACTAAAATCTCACTCCTTAATTACTCAGTAGTAAACTAAGAACTGCGGAAATGGAATTAGAATTTAAGAATCAATTGACCCAGTCCCATAGGAAACAGACTAGTTACAATATGAATTTTTCTTCTAAGTTGATTAAGCCTGAGCTTAACACCCTTAATTATGACTCTGATGAGGAATGTGACATAGAGAGTTTGGACAATCAGATTGCCTTAATGTCAAAAAAGTTTAAGAAAATTATCAAGTTTAAAAACAACATGGAAAATAAACAAGGCAAGTCCAATTATCCAAATCACTCTAATCACAAACCTCATGAGAAAGGTCAAGACAAACATCATAAGAAAATTTATACTAGACCTAAAAGAGACTTTAAGAAGACTGAATGCTTTAGATGTGAAAAACTAGGACACATTGCACAAGCTTATAGAGTTAATTTGAACACTCAAATAAACACACTAGGGCCAACATTTGCAAGACATGGGAAGATTCAAGTGACTCTGAAAATGAGGAACCTGAGTCATCTGATGTTTTTTATCCTTACAAGTCTTTCTTTGCCAAGATTATCTATAATAATGATATGTCGGTGCTTGTAAGTGAGGATGAATTTAGTAATTCTACTTCTGTTGTTTTGAATCATGCTGTTACTGGATTAGATGCTTTAATTTCTGAGAACATTCCCATTTCTACCACGGGGTGTGAGTCAAAGGGAAAGCGATATTGACGATGTTAATGGGTGTGTGAGTCTAAGAATTGAAGCCTTAAGGGTCAATTCACACACTACACTTAGTGAATCGGATAATGAAGATCTCCATAATATTCACACACTTTATGCGAAAACTCTAAAGAAAAGAACTAGACTAGAGAAGATACTGACAGATCTTATTAAGAAACTAGAATATCTGAGTCTGATGGTCAAACTTAATGCCGAAGAGTATACTACCCAATGTCATACTCACGAAAGTGGAATCAAAATGTTTGATCAAAAATTGAAAAATTTGACTGAAACAAATCAAAATCTGGAGAAAAAATACAAGGGGACATTATTAGAATTGGAACAAACAAAAGAAAAGACAAAAACTGTTTTAAATTTTTTTACAAAATTTGAAAATAACTCAAACTATTTTGATGGATTTGTTGCTGAATCTAAGACCAATTCTGATGATTGAACTGGAATAGGGTTTTGCCCCAATTTAAAGACACAAATAAAACCTTTTGAAACTATCAAGTTTGTGTCAGGAGGTAAAAGACCTATTGAAACCTGCCATGACTTTCATTCTCTAAAAACTCAGTTTGATTCAAAACATCAAAATTGTGATATTGGGGAATCAAGTTACTCTAAACATGAAAGTTCACCAAAGGCTAAATATGTTTGACCCTCCATTAGGAAGAGTGAATCTACATTCAAAATTGTTCTATCTAGGAATAGTATTCAACCTCAAAATTTCTTAAAGCCTATGTTTAGAGATTTTCCTAAGGAGACTCCAACATTGAGCAACATATATTGCTCCTACTGCGATATACACGGTCATTCTTTTGATAGCTGCTATGCTAGAAGACTAGTTAAACCTTCCTGTAATCCTCCTATCTATCAAAACTTTTACTATTCTAGGAGAAGTCGTAACAATTATGTTCTGCCTAGACAACCAGACAAAAACTCTAACTATAGGAAGAGAACGACGAAACCTAAAAGAACATTCCCTAGAAGGATTCCTAAACACTTTTCTAAACAAAATGTTCATGTGTTTCATAAAATTCAAAATCATGCGCAAAACATTTTTTAACAAAAATCGAATGCTCGCAAATTTAATCAATTCAGAGCAAATAAGCGCAAAATGAAAACAAGAGCAATTTGGGTTAGAAAAGAGGATTTATTACCCTAGATGAAGTGTAATATTTTTATTACTGCTTTAAAAGTTGAACACACATCTTCTGGCAGGTACTTAGCTTCTGTATGTTCCAAACACATGATTGGTGATGATACAAAACTCTTAAACAAAACCATCTTTGCTGGAGGAAAAGTTATTTTTGGTGATGGAGTATAATCTCAAATCATAGGTAAAGGAACACTCCAAGAGAAAGGACTTCCTATTCTTGAAAATTTTCTTCTAGTCAAAGGTCTTAAGGCCAATCTACTTAGTATCTCACAATTCTGTGACTTAGATCATACTATTACCTTTTCAAAGAACAATTGCAAATTTTTTAATGAAAAGGGTGAATGCATAATTAAAGGATTCAGGACTCCTGACAATTGTTACACTGTCTGCCAGAATGGATGACAATGAGATATGACATAATAGGATGGGTCACATAAATTATGATATCCTTAGCAGATTAACTTCTCAAGAAATAGTTAGGGGAGTTCCAAAAATCAAACCCATTTCTAATATTGCCTGTGGTTCCTGTTAGGAAGCAAAAATTGTTAAGGCACCTCATAACAAAGTAAAAGATATCCTTACCTCTAATCCCTTGGAGCTCATCCATATGGACCTAATGGGTCATTCCCAAACTGTTAGTCTCTGTTGACACAGTTACATTCTTGTTATGGTTGATGACTTCACTTGATTTACATGGGTATCGTTTTTAAAACAAAAGTCTGACACTTTTCAAACCTTCTACAAAATACTTCTTCGGATTGAAAATGAGAAGGACACTCAAGTAAATAAAATTAGTAGAGATAGAGGTGGAGAATTCAAAGATACTAGTATAATAGAGTATTGTGACTATAATGGTTACAAACATGAGTTTAATGCTCCTAATACTCCTCAACAAAATGGTATCGCCGAGAGAAAGAATCTTACTCTTCAAGAGATGGCACGTGTTATGTTACATGCCAAGAGTTTGCCTAAATATTTTTTGGTAGAATATATTCGTACTATGTGTCACATTATCAATAGGGTCTATCTTAGAAAGAATTCTAAACAAACTCCTTACGAGCTTTGGTATAAGAAAAAGCCCAATCTTAAGTACCTTAGAACCTTTGTTAGTACTTGTTAAGTATGCAAAGACGAAGAACACTTATCCAAATTTGAGAGCCGAGGAGATAAATCTCCATAAATGTAATTGTAAGTGACACTACTGTAGAGAGTAAGACTGGTGAATTAACTATTGTGGAAGAGCCTACAAATGTTTTAGAAAATGACTCTCCAGAAATAGATGATTCATTACCAATTGATACACCTGAAGTAACTAACTGGGTTTCTAAAAACCATCCCATAAATAATGTTGTTGGTGATCCTAGTGAGCCTGTGCGTACAAGATCGCAATTAAGAAATTATGCTCATTATGCATGTTTTGTTTCCCCTGTGGAACCAAAGAATGTAAATGAAGTATTGAATGACTCTCACTGGATTTCTGTTATGCAGGAAGAACATCTTCAATTGGTCATTCATGATGTTTGGTATCTTCTACCTAGGCCTACCCACAAAAAGGTTATTGGTACACGTTGGATATTTAAAAATAAATCTGATGAAAGTGCGATAATCATTAGAAACAAAGATAGATTAGCTGCTCAAGGATATTCTCAAATTGAAGGAATAAATTTTAACGAAACTTTCGCTCCTGGTACTCGTTTAGAATATGTTCGCCTTATCTTTGCCATAGCTTTCCACTTGCATTTTACATTTTACCAAATGGATGTCAACTCTGCATTCCTTAATGGAATATTGACTGAGGTCACCTATGTAGAACAACCAAAAGGGTTCATTAGCCCTCAATATCCAAATCATGTTTTTCGTCTTAAAAAGGCTTCGTATGGCCTAAAACAAACGCCTAGAGCCTGGTATGAGCGTCTTTCCAGCTTTCTCTTAGATAAAGGTTTTAAAAGAGGTGGAAATGATCAAACCCTATGTGTCAAACATTTTGACAAACACATTATTATAGCTCAAATATATGTTGACGATATCATCTTTGGATCAACTTCTCCCTCAGAAGTAAAAACCTTTTCTGAAATTATGCATAAAGAGTTTCAAATGTCTCTTATGGCAGAGTTGCAATTTTTCTTAGGTCTCCAAGTCAAACAAAATTCAGAAGGATTATTTGTTTCGCAATCTAAATATGCATTAGAGATTGTTAAAAAATTTGGCCTTGAGAGTGATAAAGACGCTTAAACTCCTATGAGTACTATGGTCAAACTATCTAAAGATGAAACTGGAAAATTAATAGATCCAACTCTATATCTTAGTATGATAGGAACCTTGTTATACCTTACTGTCTCGCATCCTGATATAACGTATGTTGTTTGTGTATGCGCTCTGAACCTAGGACTTTGATACACTAGTGATGCACCTAGCACTATAATTGGGTACACTGATGCTGATTGGGCTGGGTGTACTGATGATACTAAAAGTACATCAGGAGCATGTTATTATATACGTACTAATTTGGTAGGATGGAGTAGTAAGAAACAAAACTCACGTCTCTATCAATTGCTGAATCTGAATACATAGCCACTGGAAGCTGATGTGCTCAATTACTTTGGCTTAAACAAATGCTAAGTGATTACGGTATTAAAGAAAACCAATTGCATCTCTACTGTGATAATCAAAGTGCGATCAATATCTCTAAAAATCCTGTTCAACACTCACGAACAAAACACATTAAAATAAGACAACACTTTATACGCGAATTGGTTGAAACTAAGGAATTAGAAATTAATTATCTTCGTGCTGATTTGCAACTCGCATATATGTTTACCAATCCTTTATATTACAATAGATTTATTTCTTTGCATAAATCAATAGGTATGGTGTGTGCTGATTAATCTCTTTGGTCTCTATACATTTTTTTCCCTTTATCTATTTGAGACAAAATGGGGAAGAAATTTGAGTCTAATTAATCTTTTTACATATTCTAAAAAGCTTGATCATAGTGATTCATTGCAGGATTCTGTATAGTTGTTCTCACCAGTTGTAATAGGGTATTCAATTGTAATTAGTTGAGTTATGTACTTTTGTTTTCTAGGAAATGGGTAGATATAATTTTCATAGGAATACGTTTTTCTAATTTTTTTTGCCCTATGAGTACTAGATGACTCAAATGATATTTTGTCTCATATTTACAAAGGGGGAGATTGAAGCACCTTATAGTCTTGCCTCACTTGAGTTTGTATTGTATAAGTGTTCATCTAATTTGGAAATTGTGACAAAATTGTGTCAATCCTAGAAACCAAAGAACCTCAGAGATTGGTTTGCCATTTTATTCCTCTTGATTGATTGATCTAGATACTTGTACCAACACTCACACACATTAGAATTTCATATAAGTGAGTGTATATATGCTGAGTGTGTTTAAATCCCTAAAATTGATTTTTAATATTTTTTGGGAATTTTATAAACTTTTAAAATAAGGTTTTTATTAATTGAAATTTGGTTTAAAATGTTTTGGGGTCAATATACTATTCTGGATTGTTGGTTTCATAGGCTGAAAGTTCACTTCGGTAAAATCCAAAAGCGGTAGAGGCTATAGGGTGTGTTTTGTAATTATTTTAGACATGCGTGGAACAACCAATCAATTGCCTACACCTGTCGAGCTATTATCGAACCAAATTGTGTTTTCTCCATGAGATGGTTGCTGTGTGTTGTTTCAACCTTTGGATTAGTTTTTATCGATGATCTTCATGCGTTCTTTTACAATCCTGGTGAAACCAACTTGTGCCTATCAGAAGCGTTTTAATCACCGCCTCTGTTTAAACCATTGTATCAAAGTCAATCTTGTAAGACAAGATCCTAGCCCTTGATTTTTGTATGATATCTCTAATCTTCTCAACCTCCTATAAAAGGAACCCTTCTCTCAGCCATAAGAGACTTTTGCCACTTTGTTCAGTCGAGTGAGAAAGAGAGAGAAGAGAGAAGAGAGAGAGAGAGAGAGAAACCAGAGTTAGGAAACCCTAACCCTAAATCGTCCAAAACTATATTCAAACCATAACCTCTTTCTAAACCAATATATACCAAACACAACCTTGAGTGTTTGAGAGATTTTGAGTGATTGGTTTGTTAGTTTTGTTGTTGTGACCTCTTTGTTCTCAGATCTTGTTATCAACTTAAACATCTATTTAGATCCGTGTTTCTACTTTTATAGAAATCTTAGATCTAAGTCATTGCATGTTATATTACACATAGATCCACTCATTTTAGTTTCTCATCTTTAGAAAATATTTGTTGATTTTTTTCTGTAAATGTTCTTATCTACAAAATGAACAAAAACATTTTCTGTTTCTAGTTCTTTTGAAAGAAGACCTTCGACCTAGTTGGAATCGCACCTGGAGATTTGCAAGCTCAAAAATATTTTCAAAACTTGATATTGATTAAGATCTTGATACGTCTTTTGAGCAAGATAGCCGTGGATTCTGGGATTATAATAAAGGTCAAATAAGGTTAAGCTTTCTAAGAAGAGAGAAATAGAAAATCACAGCAAATAAATTTTATATGTAATTGATAGGACTGTTTGTATAAAATAAGTGTGAGTGTGTGCATGCATGTGTTAGAAAGCATCTTCACAAACACTATCATCGTACCACACTAAAAGTGTTGGTAATAAGATATCAAGAACAAGAGTCGACGTAAAGAACTTGAATAAATTGGAAGTTAGAAAACTGGGAGAACAACATCAACAAACAGAACTATAGAGAAGTTATAAGGACACCAGTGTGTACATTCCTAAACTTGTATAACTCTGATTTGTATGCATGTGTGTTATATAGTTTGTAACTATTATAATTTGTTTTAGTGGAATTTTTGGTTTACTCTGTAGAGGGAGTCATTGATGTTTCCTCGGTTGGGTGAGGATTTACCACGTAAAAAATCCCTTGTTCTTAATCTTTCTACATCTCCTCATATAATTATTGATTGTGCTGAGTTTAAAGTTTTTAAAATGATTTGTTAAACCTGTTAAAATATCTTGAGAAGATCTCGTACGAATTTTTGTTAAACACATCTTGTGATTAATTAGGTTTGATTTTAAGGAAAGAGTTTCTTCAAAA
Organism: Sambucus nigra; assembly: GCA_949130495.1. Taxonomy (NCBI): domain Eukaryota; kingdom Viridiplantae; phylum Streptophyta; class Magnoliopsida; order Dipsacales; family Adoxaceae; genus Sambucus; species Sambucus nigra. The sequence goes on from CASBWL010000100.1 coordinate 1,218,953, forward strand.
AACTTTCGGAAGTTACTTAAATAGTTTAATCTTATATTAAACAGATTTAGTAACAAATTTTCATCCAATAACTCCCATTGGACAAATGTGACTGATTGGAACTTACCGTACAGCCGCGGGACTCCCAGTTTGAGAATACGACGCTAATTTGCATATTTCTAGACCTAGGTAAAACATGGCGTTAGTGGGGAAAACCCGAAACATCCCCGTGGGCGGCCCAAACACCTCCCATGAAATCAATGTAACTTGTAGGAACTGGGCGCGCCGCTGCGGGACTCTCGATTTGAGAATACAAAAATAATTTTTATATTTCTAGACTTAGACTTAAAAACATGGCATTAGAGGGTGAAAACCCAAAATATCCAACAAACAGCTCCGTGGGAGGCATCAACACCTCCCACGGGACCAATGTAAATCGTAGGAACTGACCGCGCAGTCGCGAGACTATTGGTTTGAGAATACGACGGCGGGTCTCCCTATTTGATAATACGATGATAATTTGCATATTTCTCGACTTAGGCTTAAAAACCTGGCGTTAGAGGGTGAAAACCCAAAACAGCCCCCCAACGGCCTCTGGGAGGCACCAAAACCTCCCACGGGACCAATGTAACTCGTAGGAACTGACTGCGCAGCCTTTTGAGTCCCGGTTTGAGAATACGACGATAATTTACATATTTCTAGAATTAAGAAAAACATGGCGCTAGTGGGGAAAAACCTAAAACATCCCTGAACGACCCCGTGGGTGGCACCAACACCTCCCACGAGACCAATGTAACTCGTAGGAACTGACCACATAGCCTTGGGAGTCCCGGTTAGAGAATACGACGGTAATTTGCATATTTCTAGGCTTAGTCTTAAAAACAAGGCGTTACTAGGTGAAAACCCAAAACAACCCTCGAACGGCCTCGTAGAATGCACCAACACCTCTCACAGGACCAATGTAACTCGTAGGAACTGACCGCGCAGCCCCGGGACTCCTAATTTGAGAATAAGACAGTAATTTGCATATTTCTAGACTTAGGCTTGAAAATATGGCATTAGTGGGTGAAATCTCGAAACAACCCCCGAAGGGCCCCATGGGAGGCACCAACACCTCCCACGGGACCAATGCTACTCGTAGGAACTGACTGCGCAGTCACGGGACTCCCGTTTCTAGAATACGATGATAATTTGCATACTTCTAGACTTAGGCTTAAAAACATGGCGTTAGTGGGTGAAAGCCCGACAAAGCCCCCAAAAGGCCCCGTGGGAGGCACCAACACCTCCCACGGGACCAATGCAACTCGTAGGAACTGACCACGCTACCATGGGACTCCCGGTTTATGAATACCACGGTAATTTTTTTATTTCTAGACTTGGGCTTAAAAACATGGCGTTAATGGGTAAAAACCAGAAATAGCCCCCGAATGGCCCCAACACCTCCCATGGGACAAATATGACCTCTAGAACTGATAGTGCAGCCGCGGGACTTCCAATTTGAGAATACAATGATAATTTGCATATTTCTTGACTTAGGCTTAAAAACATGTCGTTAGTAGGTGAAAACCAAAACAGCACCCGAACGGCCCCGTGGGTGGCACCAACACCTCCCACGGGACTAATGTGACTCGTAGGAACTGACCGCTCAGCCATGGGACTGTCGGTTTGAGAATATGATGATAATTTTTATATTTTTAGGCTTTGGAAAAACATGGAGTTAGTGGGGGAATACCCGAAACAGCCCCCGAACGGCCACGTGGGTGGCACCAAAACCTCTTACGGGACCAATGTAACTCATAGGAACTAACCACGCAGCCGTGGGACTCCCTGTTTGAGAATACAATGCTAATTTGCATATTTTTAGACTTAGGCTTAAAAACATGGCGTTAGTGGGTGAGAACTCGAAGCAGCCCCCGAACGGCCCTGTTGGTGGAACCAACACCTCCCACTGGACCAATGTGACTCGTAGAAATTGACCGCGCAGCCGCGGGACTCTCTGTTTGAGAATACGACAATAATTTAGATATTTCTAGACTTAGGCTTAAAAACATGGCGTTAGAGGGTGAAAACCAAAAATAGCCCCCAAACATCACCGTGGGAGGTACCAACACCTCCCACGGAACCAATGTAACTCGTAGGAAATGACCGTACAACCGCGGGAGTCCCAACTTGAGAATATGATGATGGGTTTCCCGATTTGAGAATACAACGATAATTTGCATATTTCTAGACATAGGTTTAAAAACATGGCGTTAGAGGGTGAAAACCTAAAATAGCCCCCGAACGGCCTCATGGGAAGCATCAATACCTCCCACGGGACCAATGAAACTCGTAGGAACTGAACGTACACCCCCGGGAGGCCCGGTTTGAGAATACCATGATAATTTACATGTTTATAGACTTAGGCTTAAAAACATGAAGTTAGAGGGTGAAAACACAAAACAACCCCCGAATCGCCCCCTGGGAGGCACCAACCCCTCCCCCGGGAACAATGTAAATCGTAGGAACTGATCGCATAGCCATGGGAGTCCCTGTTTGAGAATATGATGGTAATTTGAATTTTTCTAGACTTAGGCTTAAAAATATGGCATTAGTGAGTAAAAACTCTAAACAGCCCTCGAATGGCCTCGTGGGTGGCTCCAACACCTCCCACGGGACCAATGTGACTCGTAAGAACTGATAGCACAGCCATGGGACTCACGGTTTGAGAATACGATGATAATTTGTATATTTCTGGACTTAGGCTTAAAAACATGAAATTAGAGGGTGAAAACCCAAAACATCCCCCCAATGCCCCCGTAGGAGGCACCAACACATCCCACGCCACGTTTGAGAATACGTTGATAATTTCCATATTTATAGACTTAAGGTTAAAAACACGGTGTTAGTGGATGAAAACCCGAAGTATCCCCCGAACCGCCCAATGGTTGGCAATAAACACCTCTTACGGGACCAATGTGACTTGTAGGAGCTGACCGTGTAACCATGAGACTCCTGGTTTGAGAATACGACTGCAATTTGCATATTTTTAGGCTAAGCATTAAAACATGGTGTTTATGGGTGAAAACCCAAAGCATCCCCCGAAGGGCCCCGTAGGTGCTCCCACGGAATCAATGTGACTTATAAGAACTGACCGCGCAGCCGCGAGACTTCCTGTTTGAGAATATGATAATAATTTGCATATTTCTAGACTTATTCTTAAAAACATGGTGTTAGAGGGTGAAAACCCAAAACAGCCGCCAAAGAGCCCCGTGGGAGGCACCAACACCTCCCAAGGACCACTATAACTCGAAGTAACTGACCGCGCAACCCCGAGACTCTTGGTTGGAGAATACGACAATAATTGGTATATTTCTAGACTTAGGCAAACATGGTGTTAGTTGGAAAAAACCTGAAACATCCACTGAACGTCCCCGTGGGTGGCACCAACACCTCCCACGGGACCAATATAACTCATAGGAACTAACCACGCAGCCGCGGGACTCTCGGTTTAATAATATGATGATAATTTGCATATTTTTAGACTAAGGACTAAAACATGGCATTATTGGTTGAAAAACCGAAGAAATGCCTTAACGGCCCCGTGGATGGCACCAACACCTCCCACGGGACCAATGTAACTCGTAGGAATTGACCGCACAGTCGCGGGACTGCTGGTTTGATAATACAACGACTGGTCTCCCGGTTTGAGAATACAATGTTAATTTGCATGTTTCCAGACTTAGGCTTAAAACACATGTCGTTAGAGGGTGATAACCCAAAACAGCCCCCGAACGACCCTCTGGGAGGCACCAAAACCTCCCACGGGACCAATACAACTCGGAGGAACTGACCGCGTAGCCTTGGGAGTCCCAATTTGTGAATATGATGATGTTTTACATATTTCTAGACCTAAGCAAAACATGGCGTTAGTGGGGAAAAACCCAAACAACCCCTAAACGACACCGTGGGTGGCACCAATGCCTCCCACGAGATCAATGTAATTCGTAGGAACTGACCACGTAGCCTTGGGATTCCCGATTTGAGAATATGATGATAATTTGCATATTTATAGGCTTAGGATTAAAATCAAGGCGTTACTAGGTGAAAACCCAAAACTGCCCCCGAATGGCCCCGTGGAATGCACCAACCCCTCCCACGGGACCAATGCAACTCGTACGAACTGACCGCGCAGCCCCGTGACTCCCAATTTGAGAATACTACAGTAATTTGCATATTTCTAGACTTAGGCTTGAAAATTGGGCGTTAGCGGGTGAAATCTTAAAACAGCCCCCGAAGGGCCCAGCGGGAGGCACCAACACCTCCCACGGGACCAATGTTACTCGTAGGAACTGATGCACAGTCACGGGACTCTCGTTTCTAGAATATGACGATAATTTGCATACTTCTAGACTTAGGCTTAAAAACATGGCGTTAGTGGGTGAAAAGCCCGATACAGCCCCCAAAAGGCCCCGTGGAAGGCACCAAACACCTCCCACGGGACTAATGTAACTCGTAGGAACTGACCACACAGCCGCGGGACTCCCGGTTTGAGAATACAATGGTAATTTGAATATTTCTAGACTTATTCTTAAAAATGTGGTGTTAGTGGGTGAAAACCCAAAGAAGCCCCCGAAAGGCCCCGTTGGTGGCACCAACACCTCCCACGGGACCAATGTGACTCGTAGAAACTGACCGTGCAGCCGCGAGATTCTCGGTTTGAAAATACAACAATAATTTACATATTTCTAGACTTAGGCTTAAAAACATTGCGTTAGAGGGTGAAAACCCAAAATAGCCCCCAAACAGCACCGTGGGAGGCACCAACACCTCCCACAAAACCAATGAAACTCGTAGGAAATGACCGTACAACCGCGGGAGTCCCAAATTGAGAATACGGTGATGGGTTTCCTGGTTTGAGAATACAACGATAATTTGCATATTTCTAGACATAGGCTTAAAAACATGGCGTTAGAGGGTGAAAACCTAAAACAGCCCCCGAACGACCCCATGGAAAGCACCAATACCTCCCACGGGACCAATAACACTCGTAGGAACTGAACGCGCAGCCCCGGGACTCCCGGTTTGATAATACGATGATAATTTGTATGTTTCTGCAATTGGACATAAAAACATGACGTTAGAGGGTGAAAACACAAAACAACCCCCGAATGGCCCCGTGGGAGGTACCAACACTTCCCACGGGACCAATGTAACTCGTAGGAATTGACTGCGTAGCCACGGGACTCCCCATTTGAGAATACGATGCTAATTTTCATTTTTCTAGACTTGGGCTTAAAAATAAAGCTTTAGTGAGTGAAAACCCGAAACACCCCTCGAACGGCCCCGTGGGTGACCCCAACACCTTCCATGGGACCAATGTTACTCGTAGGAACTGATCGCGTAGCCACGGGACTCTCGATTTGAGAATATGATATTAATTTGCATATTTCTAGACTTAGGTTTAAAAACATGGCATTATAGGTTAAAAAACCCAAAACAGCCCCAGAATGGCCCCGTGGGAGGCACTAACACCTCGCACGGGACCAATCTAACTCGTAGGAAATGACCGCGCAGCCATGGGACTCTCGGTTTGACAATACGATGAAAATTTGCATATTTCTAGACTTAGGTTTAAAAACATGGTGTTAGGGGGTGAAAACCCAAAGTAGCCCCTGAACGGCCCTATGGGTGGCACCAATACCTCTCATGGGACCAATGGGACTCGTAGGAACTCACCGCGCAGACGCAAGACACCTTGTTTGAGAATACGATGGTAATTTGTATATTTCTAGGCTTAAGCTTAAAAACATGGCATTCGTGGGTGAAAACTCGAACCAGCCTCCGAACGGCCCCGTGGGAGGCACCAATACCTCTCATTGAATCGATGTGACTTGTAGGAACTAATCGCGCAGCAGCGGGACTTCCGGTTTGAGAATACGACGATAATTTGCATATTTTTAGACTTATGCTTAAAATCATGGGGTTAGAGGGTCAAAACCCAAAACACCCACCAAACTATCCCGTGGGAGGTACCAACACCTCCCATAGGACAATTGTAACTCGTAGGAACTGATCGCGCAACCACAGGACACCCGGTTTGAGAATAGGATGGTAATTTGCATATTTCTAGATTTAGGCTTAAAAACATGGCGTTAATGGGTGAAAACCCAAAATAGCCCCCGAACGGCCCCGTGGGTGGCACCAATACCCCCCACGGGACCAATGTGACTCGTACGAACTGATCGCGAAGCCACGGGACTCTCGGTTTGAGAATACGATGGCGGGTCTCCCGGTTTGAGAATACGACGATAATTTGCATGTTTCTAGACTTAGGCTTAATAATATGGCGTTAGAGGGTGAAAACCTAAAACATCCCCTGAACGGCCCGTGGGAGCCACCGACACCTCCCACGGGACCGATATAACTCGTAAGAATTGACCGCACAACCCCGTGACTCTTGGAATATGACGATAATTTGCAGATTTTTGGACTTAAGCAAACATGGCGTTTGTGGGGAAAAACGTGAAATATCCCCTGAACGGCCCCGTGGGTGGCACTAACACCTCCCACGGGACCAATGTAACTCATAGGAAAAGATCACGTAGCAGCGGGACTCCTGGTTTAAGAATACGACAGTAATTTGCATATTTCTAGACTTAGGTAAAATATTGCGTTAGTGGGTGAAAACTCAAAACAGCCCCCGAACAGCCTCGTGGGTGGCACCAATACCTCCCATGGAATCAACTGTGACTTGCAGGAACTGACCGCACAGCCGCGGGACTCCCGATTTGAGAAATGACGATAGTTTGCATATTTCTAGACTTAGGCTTAAAAATATTGCATTAGAGGGTGAAAACCCAAAACAACCCCCAAACGGCCCCGTAGGAGGCATCAACACCTCCCACGGGACCAACGTAACTCATAGGAACTGATCGCGCAGTCACGGAACGTCTGGTTTGAGAATACGACGGTAGGTCTCCCTATTTGAGAAAACGATGATAATTTGCATATTTCTAGACTTAGGCTTAAAACATGGCGTTAGAGGGTGAAAACTCAAAACAGGCCCTCAACGGCCCTCTGGGAGGCACCAAAACCTCCCACGGGACCAATGTAACTCGCAGGAACTAATCGCGCATCCTTGGGACTCCCGATTTGAGAATACGATTGTAATTTTCATATTTCTAGACTTAAGAAAAACATGGCGTTAGTGGGGAAAAAACAAAAACAACCCCCGAACGACCCCGTGGGTGGCACCAACACCTCCCACGGAACCAATGTAACTCTTAGGAAATGACCACTTAGCCTTCGGATTCCCGGTTTGAGAATATGATCGTAATTTTTATATTCGTAGGCTTAGGCTTAAAAACAAGACGTTAGTGGGTGAAAACTCGAAACATCCCCCGAACGGCCCCGTGGAATGCACCAACACCCCCCCACGGGACCAATGTTACTCGTAGGAACTGACCGCGCAGCCCCAAGACTCCTAATTTGAGAATACGATGGTAATTTTCATATTTCTATACTTACGCTTGAAAACATGGCGTTAGTGGGTGAAAGCTCAAAACAGTCCCCGAAGGGCCCCGTGGGAGGCACCAACACCTACCACGGGACAAATATTACTCTTAGGAACTGACTTCTCAGTTAAGGGACTCTCGGTTCTAGAATATGATGATAATTTGCATATTTCTAGACTTGGTCTTAAAAAATAGCGTTAGTGGGTGAAAGCCCAATACAGCCCCCAAAAGGCCCCGTGGGAGGTACCAACACCTCCCACGGGACCAATGTAACTCGTAGGAATTGACCACGCATCCATGGGACTCCCGATTTGAGAATACGATGGTAATTAGTTTATTTCTAGACTTAGGCTTAAAAACATGGCGTTAATGGGTGAAAACCCAAAATAGCCCCCGAACGGCCCCGTAGGTAGTACCAACACCTCTCACGGGACAAATATGACCCGAAGGAACTTATCGTGAAGCCGCGGGACTCCTGATTTTAGAATACCACTATAATTTTCTTATTTCTTGACATGGTCTTAAAAACATGGCGTTAGAGCGTGAAAACCCGAAATAGCCCCCGAACGGCCCCGTGGGTGGCACCAACACCTCCCACTAGACCGATGTGACTCGTAGGAACTGACCGCGCAGCCATGGGACTCCCAATTTGAGAATACAACCATAATTTTCTTATTTCTAGACTTAGTCATTAAAACATTGATTTAGAGGGTGAAAACCCAAAACAGCCCCGAACGGCCCCGTGAGAGGCACCAACACGGGACCAATGTAATTCGTAGGAACAGATCGCACAGCCACAGGACTCCCGGTTTGAGAATACGATGATAATTTGCATATTTCTAGACATTGGCAAAACATGGCGTTACTGGGGAAAAACCCAAAACGGCCCCCGAACGGCCCCGTGGCTGGCACCAAAACCTCCCACTGGACCAATGCAACTCGTAGGAACTGACCACGTAGCAACAGGACTCCCGGATTGAGAATACAACAGTAATTTGCATATTTCTAAACTTAGACTTAAAAACATGGCGTTAGTGGGGAAAAACCCGAAGCCGCCCCAGAACGGCCCCATGGGTGGCACTAACACCTCCCATGGGATCAACGTAGAAACTGACCTTGCAGCCACGGGACTCCCGGTTTGAGAATACGACGGTAATTTTCATATTTCTAGACTTAGGTAAAACATGGAGTTAGTGGGTGCAAACTCGAAACAGCCCCCGAACGGCCCCGTGGGTGGCATCAACACCTCTCACGGAATCAATGTGACTTGTAGGAACTGACCGCGCAGCCGCGGGACTCTCGATTTGAGAATGCGATAATAATTTACATATTTCTAGACTTAGACTTAAAAAAATGGCGTTAGAGGGTGAAAACCCAAAATAACCCCCAAATGGCCCCGTGGGAGGCACCAACACCTCCCACGGGACCAGTGTAACTCGTAGGAACAGACCTCGCAACCGCGAGACTCCTGATTTGAGAATACAACGACGGGTCTCCCGGTTTGAGAATACGATGATAATTTGCATATTTCTAGACATAGGCTTAGAAACATGGCGTTAGAGGGTGACAACCCAAAAAAGCCATCGAACAGCCCCATGGGAGGCACCAACACCACCTATGGGACCAATGTAACTCGTAGGAACTGACCGCGTAGCCATGGGACTCTCAGTTTGAGAATATAATGATAATTTGCATATTTCTAGAGTTTGACAAAAAATAGCGTTAGTGGGGGGAACTCGAAACAGCCCCCAAACGGCCCCGTGGGAGGCACCAACACCTCCAACGGGACCAATGTAACTCGTACGAACTAACCACGTAGCCGCGGGACGCCCTATTTGGGAATATGAGGGTAATTTTCATATTTCTAGACTTAGTTTTAAAAACATGGTGTTAGTGGGTGAAAACTCGAAACAACCCCCCGAACGGCCCCGTGGGTGGTAGCAACACCACCCACGGGAACAATATAACTCGTAGGAACTGACAGCGCAGCCCCGGGACTCCCGGTTTGAGAATACGATGATAATTTGCATACTTCTAGACTTAGGCTTAAAAAGATGATGTTAGAGGGTGAAAACACAAAACAGCCCCCGAACGGCCCCGTGGGAGGCACCAACACCTCCAATGCGACCAATGTAACTCGTAGGAACTGACTGCATAGCCACGAGACTCCCGATTTGAGAATAAAACTACTAGTTGCATGTTTCTAGATTTTGACAAAACATGACGTTAGTGTGGCAAACAGGAAACATCTGCCAAACGGCCCCGTGGGAGGCACCAACACCTCCCACAGGACCAATGTAACTCGTAGGAACTAACCACGCAGCCGTGGGACTCCTGATTCGAGAATACGATGGTAATTTTCATATTTCTAGCCATAGGCTTGAACACATGGCGTTAGTGGGTGAAAACCCGAAACATCCCCCGAACTGCCCCGTGGGTGGCACCAACACCTCCCACGGGAACAATGTAACTCGTAGGAACTGACCGCACAACCCCGGGACTCCTGATTTGAGAATACTATGATAATTTGCGTATTTCTAGACTTAGGTTTAAAAACATGATGTTAGAGGGTGAAAACACAAAACATCCCCCAAATGGCCATGTGGGAGGCACCAACAACTCCCACGGGACCAATGTAACTCGTAGGAACTGACCACGCAGCCACGGGGCTCTCGATCTGAAAATACGAATATAATTTGCATATTTATAGACTTAGGCTTAAAAATATTGCGTTAGTGGGTGAAAACCCAAAACATCCCCCGAACGGCCCCGTGGGTGGCACTAACACCTCCCACGGGACCAATGTGATTCGTAGGAACTGATCGCCCAGCCATGGGATTCCCGATTTGAGAATAGGAGGATAATTTGCATATTTCTAGACTTAGGCTTAAAAACATGGCATTGGAGGGCGAAAACCCAAAATAGGAGTGGCCCCGTGGGAGGGACCAACACCTCCCACGGGACCAATGTATCTCGTAGGAAATGATCGCGCTGACCCGGGACTCCTAGTTTTGTAATACAATGATAATTTGCATATTCCAGACTTAGGCCTAAAACTATGGCGTTAGTGGGTGAAAACCCGAAGCAGCCCCCGAACGACCCCATGGGTGGCACCAACACCTCTCACGGGACCAACGTGACTCGTTGGAATTGCTCGCGATGCCGCAAGACTCCTAGTTTGAGAATACGATTGTAATTTGCATATTTCTAGACTTAGGCTTAAAAACATGGCGTTAGTGGGTGAAAACCCGAAGCATCCCCCGAACAACCCCATGGGTGGCACCAACATCTCCCACGAAATCAACATGACTTGTAGGAACTGACCGCGCTTGCCGTAGGACTCCCGGTTTGAAAATACGATGAGAATTTGAATATTTCTGGACTTAGGCTTAAAAACATGGCGTTAAAGGGTGAAAACCCAAAAAAGCCGCCAAATTGCCCCGTGGGAGGCACCAATACCTGCCAGGGGACAAATGTAACTCATAGGAACTGACCGCGTAGTACCGGGTCTCTTGGTTTGAGAATACGATGATAATTTGCATATTTATAGAATTTGGCTTAAAATCATGCCGTTAGAGTGTGAAAACCCAAACACAGCCCCCGAACGACCCCTTGGGAGGCACCAACACTTCCCAAAGGACCAATGTAACTCGTAGGAACTGATCGCGCAGCCCTGGGACTCCCAGTTTGATAATACGATGATAATTTTCATATTTCTAGACTTAGGCTTAAAAACATGGCGTTAGAGGGTGAAAACCCAAAACTGCCCCCAAATGGCCCCGTGGGAGGCACAACACCTCCCACGAGACTAATGTTACTCGTAGGAACTAACCGGGCAACCACGGGACTCCCGATTTGAAAATACGAATAAAATTTGCATATTTCTAGACTTAGGCTTAGAAATATGGCAATAGTGAGTGAAAACTCGAAACAGCCCCTGAACGGCCCCGTGGGTCGCACCAACACCTCTCACGGGACCAATGTCACTCGTAGGAACTGACCGTGCAGCCACGGGACTCCCGATTTGAGAATAAGATGATAATTTGCATATTTCTAGACATAGGCTTAAATACATGGCGTTAGAGGGTGAAAACCCAAAATAGCCCCTAAATTGCCCTGTGGGAGGCACAAACACCTCCTACGGGACCAATGTAACTCGTAGGAAATGATCGCGCAGCCACGAAACTCCCAGTTCGAGAATACGATGATAATTTGCATATTTTCAGACATAGGCCTAAAAACATGATGTTAGTCGGACCAATGTGACTCGCTGGAAGTGACCGCACAGCCGGGAGACTCCTAGTTTGAGAATACGATGATAATTTGCATATTTCTAGACTTTGGCTTGAAACCATGGCTTTAGTGGGACAAAACCCAAAGAAGCCCCCGAACGGCCCCGTAGGTGGCACCAACACCTCCCACGGATTCAATGTGACTTGTAGAAACTGACCGCGCAGCCGCGGGACTCCCGTTTTGAAAATGCGATGATAATTTACATATTTCTGAACCTAGGCTTAAAAACATGGCGTTAGAGGGTGAACACTCAAAAAAGCAGCCAAACGGCCCCGTGGGAGGAACCAACACCTCCCACGGGACCAATGTAACACGTAGGAACTGACTGCACAGCCCTGGGACTCCCGATTTCAGAATACGACGATAATTTTCATATTTCTAGACTTAGGCTTAAAAACATGGCGTTAGTGAGTGAAAACCAGAAACAGACCACAAACGGCCCCGTGGGAGGCACCAACACCTCTCACGGGACCAATGTGACTCCTAGGATATGATCGCGCCGCCTCAGGTCTCTCGATTTGAGAATATAATAATAATTTGATTATTTGTAGACCTAGGCTTTAAAACGTTACGTTAGAGGGTGAAAACTCAAAATAACCCCAAAACAGCCCCTTGCGAGGCACCAACACCTCCCACGGGACTTATGTAAGTCGTAGGAACTGATCGTGTAACCATAGGAGACCCGATTTGAGAATAGGATGGTAATTTGCATATTTCTAGACTTAGGCTTAAAAACATATCGTTAATGGTTGAAAACCCAAAATGGCTCCCGAAGGGCCCGATGATGGTACCAACACCCCACTCGGAACTAATGTGACTCATAGGAACTGACCGTGCAGCCACGGGACTCCCGATTTGAGAATACGATGATAATTTGCATATTTCTAGACGTAGGCTTAAATACATGGCGTTAGAGGGTGAAAACCCAAAATAGCCCCTAAATGGCCCCGTGGGAGGCACCAACACCTCCTACGGGACCAATGTAACTCGTAGGAAATGACCGCGCAGCCATGGAACTCCCAGTTCGAGAATACGATGATAATTTGCATATTTTAAGACATAGGCCTAAAAACATGACGTTAGTCGGTGAAAATCCGAAGCAGCCCCCGAACGGCCCTGTGGGTGGCACCAACACCTCTCACGGGACCAATGTGACTCGTTGGAAGTGACCGCACAGCCGGGAAACTCCTAGTTTGAGAATACGATGGTAATTTCCATATTACTAGACTTTCACTTGAAACCATGGCGTTAGTGGGACAAAACCCAAAGAAGCCCCCGAACGGCCCCGTAGGTGGCACCAACACCTCCCACGGATTCAATGTGACTTGTAGAAACTGACCGCGCAGCTGCGGGACTCCCGTTTTGAAACTGCGATGATAATTTGCATATTTCTGAACCTAGGCTTAAAAACATGGCGTTAGAGGGTGAAAACCCAAAAAAGCCGCCAAACGGCCCCGTGGGACGGACCAACACCTCCCACGGGACCAATGTAAGATGTAGGAACTGACCGCGCAGCCCCGGGACTCCTGATTTCAGAATACGATGATAATTTTCATATTTGTAGACTTAGGATTAAAAACATGACGTTAGTGAGTGAAAACCAGAAACAGACCAAAAACGGCCCTGTGGGAGGCACCAACACCTCTCACGGGACCAATGTGACTCCGAGGAACTAATCGCACCGCCTCAGGTCTCTCGATTTGATAATACAATAATAATTTGATTATTTCTAGACTTAGGCTTTAAAACGTTACGTTAGAGGGTGAAAACTCAAAACAAGCCCAAAACAGCCCCGTGGGAGGCACCAACACCTCCCACGGGACTAATGTAAGTCGTAGGAACTGATCGTGCAACCACGGGAGACCCGATTTGAGAATAGGATGGTAATTTCCATATTTCTAGACTTAGGCTTAAAAACATATCGTTAATGGTTGAAAACCCAAAATGGCTCCCGAACGGCCCGGTGGGTGGCACCAACACCCCATTCGGAACCAATGAGAGTCGTAGGAATTGATCGCACAGCCACGCGACTCATGGATTGAAAATATGATGATAATTTGCTTATTTCTAGACTTAGGCTTAAAAAATGGCCTTAGAAGGAGAAAACCCAAAAAAGCCGCCCAACGGCCCCTTGGGAGGCACCAACACCTCGTACGGGACCAACGTAACTCGTAGGAAATGACCGCGCAGCCACGGAACTCCCAGTTTGAGAATACGATGATAATTTGCATATTTTCAGACATAGGCCTAAAAACATGACGTTAGTCGATGAAAATCCGAAACAGCCCCCGAACGGCCCTATGGGTGGCACCAACACCTCTCACGGGACCAATGTGACTCGTTGGAACTGACCGCACAGCCGGGAGACTCCTAGTTTGAGAATACGACGGTAATTTGCATATTTCTAGACTTTGGCTTGAAACCATGGCGTTAGTGGGACAAAACCCAAAGCAGCCCCCGAACGGCCCCGTAGGTGGCACCAACACCTCCCACGGATTCAATGTGACTTGTAGAAACTGACCGCGCAGCCGCGGGACTCCCATTTTGAAAATGCGATGATAATTTGCATATTTCTGAACCTAGGCTTAAAAACATGGCGTTAGAGGGTGAAAACCCAAAAAAGACGCCAAACGGCCCAGTGGGAGGCACCAACACCTCCCACGGGACCAATGTAACACGTAGGAACTGACCGAGCAGCCCCGGGACTCCCGATTTCAGAATACGATGATAATTTTCATATTTCTAGACTTAGGCTTAAAAACATGGTGTTAGTGAGTGAAAACCAGAAACAGACCACAAACGGCCCCGTGGGAGGCACTAACACCTCTCACAGGACCAATGTGACTCCTAGGAACTGATCGCGCCGCCTCAGGTCTCTCGATTTGAGAATACACTAATAATTTGATTATTTACAGACTTAGGCTTTAAAACGTTACGTTAGAGGGTGAAAACTCAAAATAACCCCAAAATAGCCCCTTGCGAGGCACCAACACCTCCCACGGGACTTATTTACGTCGTAGGAACTGATCGTGTAACCACAGGAGACCCGATTTGAGAATAGGATGGTAATTTGCATATTTTTAGACTTAGGCTTAAAAACATATCATTAATGGTTGAAAACCCAAAATGGCTCCCGAACGGCCCGGTATGTGGCACCAACACCCCACTCGGAACCAATGAGACTCGTAGGAATTGATCGCACAGCCACGGGACTCACGGTTTGAAAATACGATGATAATTTGCTTATTTCTAGACTTAGGCTTAAAAAATGGCGTTAGAAGGTGAAAACCCAAAAAAGCCGCCCAACGGCCCCTTGGGAGGCACCAACACCTCCTACGGGACCAAGGTAACTCGTAGGAAATGATCGCGCAGCCACGGAACTCCCAGTTTGAGAATACGATGATAATTTGCATATTTTCAGACATAGGCCTAACATGACATTAGTCGATGAAAATCCGAAGCAGCCCCCGAACGGCCCTATGGGTGGCACCAACACCTCTCACGGGACCAATGTGACTCATTGGAACTGACCGCACAGTCGGGAGACTCCTAGTTTGATAATACGACGGTAATTTGCATATTTCTAGACTTTGGCTTAAAACCATGGCATTAGTGGGACAAAACCCAAAGCAGCCCCCGAACGGCCTCGTAGGTGGCACCAACACCTCCCACGGATTCAACGTGACTTGTAGAAACTGACCGCGTAGACGCGGGACTCCCGTTTTGAAAATGCAATGATAATTTGCATATTTCTGAACCTAGGCTTAAAAACATGGCGTTAGAGGGTGAAAACCCAAAAAAGCCGCCAAACGGCCCTGTGGGAGGCACCAACACCTCCCACGGGACCAATGTAACACGTAGGAACTGACCGCGCAGCCCCGAGACTCCCGATTTCAGAATACGATGATAATTTTCATATTTCTAGACTTAGGCTTAAAAACATGGCGTTAGTGAGTGAAAACCAGAAACAGACCAGAAACGGCCCCGTGGGAGGCACCAACACCTCTCACGGGACCAATGTGACTCCTAGGAACTGATCGCGCCGCCTCAGGTCCCTCGATTTGAGAATACAATAATAATTTGATTATTTCTAGACTTACGCTTTAAAACGTTACGTTAGAGGGTGAAAATCCAAAACAACCCCAAAACAGCCCTGTGGGAGGCACCAACACCACCCATGGGACTAATGTAAGTCGTAGGAACTGATCGTGCAACCACGGGAGACCCGATTTGAGAATAGGATGGTAATTTGCATATTTCTAGACTTAGGCTTAAAAACATATCGTTAATGGTTGAAAACCCAAAATGGCTCCCGAACGGCCTAGTGGGTGGCACCAACACCCCACTCGGAACCAATGAGACTCGTAGGAATTGATCGCACAGCCACGGGACTCACGGTTTGAAAATACGATGATAATTTGCTTATTTCTAAACTTAGGCTTAAAAAATGGCGTTAGAAGGTGAAACCCAAAAAAGCCACCCAACGGCCCCTTGGGAGGCACCAACACCTCCTACGGGACCAAGGCAACTCGTAGGAAATTACCGAGCAGCCACAGAACTCCCAGTTTGAGAATACGATGATAATTTGCATATTTTCAAACATAGGCCTAAAAAATGACGTTAGTCGATGAAAATCCGAAGCATCCCCCGAACGGCCCTATGGGTGGCACCAACACCTCTCACGGGACCAATGTGACTCGTTGGAACTGACCGCACAGTCGGGAGACTCCTAGTTTGAGAATACGACGATAATTTGCATATTTCTAGACTTTGGCTTGAAACCATGGCGTTAGTGGGACAAAACCCAAAGCAGCCCCCGAACTGCCGCGTAGTTGGCACCAACACCTCCCACGGATTCAATGCGACTTGTAGAAACTGACCGCGCAGCCGCGGGACTCCCGTTTTGAAAATGCGATGATAGTTTGCATATTTCTGAACCCAGGCTTAAAAACATGGCGTTAGAGGGTGAAAACCCAAAAAAGACGCCAAACGGCCCCGTGGGAGGCGCCAACACCTCCCACGGGACCAATGTAACACGTAGGAACTGACCGCGCAGCCCCAAAACTCCGGTTTCAGAATACGATGATAATTTTCATATTTCTAGACTTAGGCTTAAAAACATGGCGTTAGTGAGTGAAAACTAGAAACAGACCACAAACGGCCCCCTGCGAGGCACCAACACCTCTCACGGGACCAATGTGACTCCTAGGAACTGATCGCGCAGCCGCAAGTCTCTCGATTTGAGAATACAATAATAATTTGATTATTTCTAGAATTACGCTTTAAAACGTTACGTTAGAGGGTGAAAACCCAAAATAACCCCAAAACAGCCCCGTGGGAGGCACCAACACCTCCCACGGGACTAATGTAAGTCTTAGGAACTGATCGTGCAACCACGGGAGACCCGATTTGAGAATACGATGGTAATTTGCATATTTTTAGACTTAGGCTTAAAAACATATCGTTAATGGTTGAAAACCCAAAATGACCCCCGAACAGCCCGGTGGGTGGCACCAAAACCCCACTCGGAACTAATGAGACTCGTAGGAATTGATCGCACAACCATGGGACTCACGGTTTGAAAATACGATGATAATTTGCTTATTTCTAGACTTAGGCTTAAAAAATGGCGTTAGAAGATGAAAACCCAAAAAAGCAGCCCAACGGCCCCTTGGGAGGCACCAACACGTCCCACTGGATCAATGTGGCTCATTGAAACTGATCGCGCAGCCAAGTTACCCCCGGTTTGAGAATACGATGATAAATTGCATATTTCTAGACTTAGGCAAAACATGGTGTAAGTGGGGGAAAACTCGAAACAGCCCCCGAATGGCCCGCGGGTGGTACCAAAACCTCCCACGGGACCAATGTAACTCGTAGGAACAGACCACGCATCCGTGGGACTCCCGATTTGAGAATACAATGGTAATTTGCATATTTCTATACTAAGGCTTAAAAACATGGCGTTAGTGGGTGAAAACCCGAAGCCGCCCCCGAACGGCCCCGTTAGTGGCACCAACACCTCTCACATGACCAATATTACTCGTAAACTAACCGTGCAGTCACGGGACTCTCGATTTGAGAATACGATGATAATATTCATATTTTTAGACTTAGGCAAAACATGGGGTTATAGGGTGAAAACTCGAAACAGCCCCCGAAAGGCCTCCGGGTGGCATCAACACCTGCCACGGAATCAATATGACTTGTAGGAACTGATCGTGCAGCCACGAGATTCTCGATTTGAGAATACGATAATAATTTACATATTTTTAGACTTAGGCTTAAAAACATGGCGTTAGATTGTAAAAACCCAAAACAACCCCCAAATGGCCGCGTGGGAGGCACCAACACCTCCCACGGGACCAATGTATCTCGTAGGAACTGACAGTGCAACCGCAAGACTCCCAATTTGAGAATACGATGGCTAGTCTCGCGGTTTGAGAATACGATGATAATTTGCATATTTCTAAACTTAGACTTAGAAACATGGCGCTAGAGGGTGAAAACCGAAAATAGCCCCTGAACGTCCCCATGGGAGGCACCACACCTCCCACGGGACCAATGTAACTCGTAGGAACTGACCGCATAACCCTGGGACTCCCGGTTTGAGAATACGATGATAATTTGCATATTTCTAGACTTAGGCTTAAAAACATGATGTTAGAGGGTGAAAATAGAAAACGGCCCCCGAATGGCCCCGTGGGAGGCACCAACACCTCCCACGGGACCAATGTAACTTGTAGGAACTGACCGCGCAGCCACGGGACTCCCGATTTGAAAATACTAATATAATTTGCATTCTTCTAGACTTAGGCTTAAAAACAAGGCGTTAGTGAGTGAAAACCCAAAACATCCCCCGAACAGCCTCGTGGGTGGCACCAACACCTCCCACGGGACCAATGGGACTCGTAGGAACTGATTGCACAGCCACGGGACTCCTGGTTTTAGAATACGATGGTATTTTGTGTATTTCTAGACTTAGGCTTAAAAACATGGCGTTAGAGGGTGAAAACCAAAAATAGCCCCCGAATGGCCCCGTGGGAGGCACCAACACCTCCCACGAGACCAATGTAACTCGTAGGAAATGACCGCGCAGACATGGGACTCCCAGTTTGAGAATACGATGATAATTTGCATATTTCCAGACATAGGCCTAAAAACATGGCGTTAGTGAGTGAAAACCCGAAGCAGCCCCCGAACGGCCCCATGGGTGGCACCAAAACCTCTCACGAGACCAATGTGACTCGTTGTAAATAACCGCGAAACCGCGAGTTTCCTTCTTTCAGAATACGATGGTAATTTGCATATTTCTAGACTTAGGCTTAAAAACTTGGCGTTAGTGGGTGAAAACTCAAAACAGCCCCCGAACAGCCCCGTGGGTGGACCAACACCTCCCATGGAATCAATGTGACTTGTAGGAACTGACCGAGCAGCCGCGAGACTCCCGATTTGAGAATATGAGGATAATTTGCATATTTCGAGACATATGCTTAAAAACACGGCATTAGAGGGTGAAAAAACAAAATAGCCCCCAAACGGCCCTGTAGGAGGCATCAACACCTCCCACGGGACCAATGTTACTCGTAGGAACTGACCGCGCAGTCGTGGGACTTCTGGTTTGAGAATACGACGGCGGGTCTCCCAATTTGAGAATATGATGATAATTTGCTTATTTCTAGACTTCGGCTTAAAAATATGGTATTAGAGGGTGAAAACCCAAAACAGCCCCCGAACGGCCCTCGAGGAGGCACCAAAACCTCCAACGGGACCAATGTAACTTGTAGGAACTGACTGCGCAGCCTTGGGAGTCCCAGTTTGAGAATACGACGATAATTTACATATTTCTAGACTCAAGCAAACATGGCGTTAGTGGGAAAAAACCCAAAACAGCCCCTGGATGACCCCGTGGGTGGCACCAATACCTCCCACGGGACCAATGTAACTCGTAGGAACTGACCACGTAGCCTTGGGATTCCCGATTGGATAATATGATGGTAATTTGCATATTTCTAGGCTTAGGATTAAGAATAAGGCGTTACGGGGTGAAAACCCAAAACAGCCCCCGAATGCCCCCGTGGAATGCACCAACACCTCCCACGGGACCAATGTAACTCATAGGAACTGGCCGAGCATCTCCGGGACTCCCAATTTGAGAATACGACGATAATTTGCATATTTCAAGACTTAGGCTTGAAAACATGGCATTAGTGGGTGACGATGGGCCTAGTGGGAGGCACCAACACCTCCCACGAGACCAATGTAACTCGTAGGAACTGACCATGCAGCCCCCTCCCGGTTTGAGAATACGATGGTAATTTTTTTATTCCTAAACTTAGGTTTAAAAATGTTCGTTAATGGGTTAAAACCAAAAATTGCCCCCGAACGGCCCTGTGTGTGTTACCAACACCTCCCACTGGACAAATATGACCCATATGAACTGATCGGGCAGCCACGGGACTCCCGATTTGAGAATAGAATGCTAACTTGCCTATTTCTTGACTTGGGCTTAGAAACATGGCGTTAGAGGGTGAAAATTCAAAACAGTCGTGGAACGGCCCCGTGGGTGGCACCAACACCTCCCACTGGACCAATGTGACTCATAGGAACTGACTGCGTAGACACGGTACTCTCGGTTTGAGAATACAATGATAATTTGCATATTTCTAGACTTTGACAAAATATGGCATTAGTGGGGGGAAACCCGAAACAACCCCCGAACGGCCCCGTGGGTGGCACCAAAAGCTCTCACGAGACCAATGTAACTCGTAGGAACTGACCACGCAGCCGCGGGACTCCCGATTTGAGAATACGATGGTAATTTTCATATTTCTATACTTACGCTTAAAAATATGGTGTTAGTGGGTGAAAATCCAAAGCCGTCCCAGAATGGCTCCGTCAGTGGCACCAACACCTCTCACGAGACCAATGTGACACGTAGAAACTGACCGTGCAACCACGGGACTCCCAGTTTGAGAATACAACGATAATTTTCATATTTCTGGATTTAGGCAAAACATGGCGTTAGTGGGTGAAAACTCGAAACAGACCCCGAACGGCACCGTGGGTGGCATTAACACCTGCCACGGAATCAATGTGACTTGTAGGAACTGATCGCGCAGCCGCGGGACACTCGGTTTGAGAATACGATAATAATTTACATATTTTTAGACTTAGTCTTAAAAACATGGTGTTAGACGGTGAAAACCCAAAACAAACCCCCAAACGCCCCCGGGGAGGCACTAACACCTCCCACAAGACCAATGTAACTCGTAGGAACTGACCATGTAACCGTGGGACTCCCGTTTTGAGAATACGATGGCGGGTCTCCCGGTTTGAGAGTACGACAATAATTTTCATATTTCTAGACATAGGCTTAGAAAAAAAGCGTTAGAGGGTGAAAACCAAAAATAGCCCCCTGAACATCCCCATGGGAGGCACCAACACATCCCATGAGACCAATGTAACTCGTAGGAACTGACCGCGCAACCCCGGGACTCTCGTTTTCGGAATACGATGATAATTTATATATTTCTAGACTTAGGCTTAAAAACATGACGTTAGAGGGTGAAAACACAAAATAGCCCCCGAATGGCCCTGTGGGAGGCACCAACACCTCCCATGGGACCAATGTAACTCGTAGGAACAGACCGCGCAGCCATAGGACTCTCGATTTGAAAATACGTATATAATTTGCATATTTCTAGACATAGGCTTAAAAACATGGCGTTAGTGGGTGAAAACCCGAAACAACCCCCGAACGGCCCCGTGGGTGGCACCAACACCTCCAACGGGACAACTGTGACTCCTAGGAACTGATCACACAGCCACGGGACTCTAAATTTTAGAATACGAGGATAATTTGCATATTTATAGACTTAGGCCTTAAAACATAATGTTAGAGGGTGAAAACCCAAAATAGCCCCCGAATGGCCACGGGGGAGGCACCAATACCTCCCACGGGACCAATGTTACTCGTAGGAACTGACCGCGCAGTCGTGGGACTTCTAGTTTGAGAATACGATGGCGGGTCTCCCAATTTGAGAATATGATGATAATTTGCATATTTCTAGACTTAGGCTTAAAAACATGGTGTTAGAGGGTGAAAACCCAAAACAGCCCCCGAACGACCCTCTAGGAGGCACCAAAACCTCCAACGGGACCAATGTAACTTGTATGGACTGATTGCGTTGCCTTGGGAGTCCCTGTTTGAGAATATGATGATAATTTACATATTTCTAGACTCTAGCAAACATGGCGTTAGTGGGAAAAAACCCAAAACAGCCCCTGGACGACCCCGTGGGTGGCACCAATACCTCCCACGGGACCAATGTAACTCGTAGGAACTGACCACGTAGCCTTGGGATTCCCGGTTTGAGAATACGATGGTAATTTGCATATTTCAAGGCTTAGGATTAAAAATAAGGCGTTACGGGGTGAAAACCTGAAACATCCCCCGAACGCCCCCGTGGAATGTACCAACACCTCCCACGGGACCAATGTAACTCATAAGAACTGGCCGCGCAGCTCCGGGACTCCCAATTTGAGAATATGACGGTAATTTGCATATTTCAAGACTTAGGCTTGAAAACATGGCATTAGTGGGTGACGATGGGCCCAGTGGGAGGTACTAACACCTCCCACGGGACCAACGTTACTCATAGGAACTGACTACGCATTCACGGGACTCCCGGTTCTAGAATACGAAGATAATTTGCATATTTATAGACTTACATTTAAAAACATGGCGTTAGTGGGTGAAAGCCCAATACAGCCCCCCAAAGGCCCCGTGGGAGGCACCAACACCTCCCACGGGGCTAATGTAACTCGTAGGAACTAACCATGCAACCATGGGACTCCCGGTTTGAGAATACGATGGTAATTTTTTTATTCCTAGACTTAGGTTTAAAAACGTGGAGTTAATGGGTTAAAACCAAAAATTTCCCCCGAACGGCACTATGGGTGTTACAAACACCTCCCACTGGACAAATATGATCCGTAGGAACTGATCGTGCAGCCACGGGACTCCCGATTTGAGAATACAACGCTAACTTGCCTATTTCTTGACTTGGGCTTAAAAACATCGCGTTAGTGGGTGAAAACTCGAAACAGGCGTCGAACGGCCCCGTGGGTGGCCCCAACACCTCCCACTGGACCAATGTGACTCATAGGAACTGATCGCGCAGCCACGGTACTCCCGGTTTGAGAATACGATGACAATTTGCATATTTCTCAACTTTGAAAAAATATGCCATTAGTGGGGGAAAACCCGAAACAGCTCCCGAATGGCCCCGCGGGTGGCACCAAAACCTCCCACAAGACCAATGTAACTCGTAGGAACTGACCACGCAGCCGCGGGACTCCCGATTTGAGAATACGATGGGAATTTATATATTTCTAGACATAGGCTTAAAAATATGGCGTTAGTGGGTGAAAACCCGAAGCTTCCCCCGAATGGCTCCTTTAGTGGCACCAACACCTCTCACGAGACCAATGTGACGCGTAGAAACTGACCGTGCAACCACGGGACTCCCAGTTTGAGAATACAATGATAATTTTCATATTTCTAGACTTAGGCAAAACATGGCGTTAGTGGGTGAAAACTCGAAACAGACCCCGAACGGCCCCGTGGGTGGCATTAACACCTGCCACGGAATCAATGTTACTTGTAGGAACTGATCGCGCAGCCGCGGGACTCTCGGTTTCAGAATACGATAATAATTTACATATTTCTAGACTTAGTCTTAAAAACATTGTGTTAGACGGTGAAAACCCAAAACAAACCCCCAAATGCCCCCGTGGAGGCACTAACACTTCCCACAAGACCAATGTAACTCGTAGGAACTGACTATGTAACTGCGGGACTCCCATTTTGAGAATACGATGGCGGGTTTCCCGGTTTGAGAGTAAGACGATAATTTTCATATTTCTAGACTTAGGCTTAGAAACAAGGCGTTAGAGGGTGAAAACCAAAAATAGCCCCTGAACGTCCCCATGGTAGGCACCAACACATCCCACGAGACCAATGTAACTCGTAGGAACTGATCGCGCAGCCCCGGGACTCTCGGTTTGGGAATACGATGATAATTTGCATATTTCTAGACTTAGGCTTAAAAACATGACGTTGGAGGGTGAAAACACAAAATAGCCCCCGAATGGCCCCGTGGGAGGCACCAACACCTCCGACGGGACCAATGTAACTCGTAGGAATATACCACGCAGCCATAGGACTCTCGAATTGAAAATACGAATATAATTTGCATATTTCTAGACATAGGCTTAAAAACATGGCGTTAGTGGGTGGAAACCCGAAACAACCCCCGAACGGCCCCGTGGGTGGCACCAACACCTCCCACAGGATAAATGTGACTCCTAGGAACTGATCACGCAGCCAAGGGACTCTAAATTTTAGAATACGATGATAATTTGCATATTTCTAGACATAGGCCTTAAAACATAGCGATAGAGGGTGCAAACCCCAAATAGCCCCCGAATGGCCACGTGGGAGGCACCAACACCTCCCACGGGACCAATGTAACTCGTAGGAAATGATCGCGCAGCCACGGGACTCCCAGTTTGAGAATATGATGATAATTTGCATATTTCCAAACTTAGGCCTAAAAACATGGCGTTAGTGGGTGAAAACTCAAAGCAGCCCCCGAACGTCCCCATGGGTGGCATCAATACCTCTCACGAGACCAATGTGACTCGTCGGAACTGAACACGCAGCTGCGAGACTCCTAGTTTGAGAATACGATGGTAATTTACATATTTCTAGACTTGGGCTTAAAAATATGGCATTACTGGGTGAAAACCCGAAGCATCCATCGAACTACCCCGTGGGTGGCACCAACAGCTCCCACGGAATCAATGTAACTTGTAGGAACTGACCGCGCAGCCGCGGGACGCCCGGTTTAAAAATACGATGATAATTTGCATATTTCTAGACTTGGGCTTAAAAACACGGCGTTAAAGGGTGAAAACCAAAAATAGCGCCCGAACGGCCCTCGTGGGAGGCACCGACACCTCCCACGGGACCAATGTAACTCGTAGGATATGACCGCGCAGCCCTGGGATTCCCGGTTTGAGAATACGATGATAATTTTCATATTTTAAGACTTAGTCTTAACAACATGCCGTTAGAGGGTGAAAACCCAAAACCGACACAGAATGGCCCTGTGGGAGGCAGTAACACCTTCCACGCGAAAAATGTTACTCGTAGGAACTAACCGCGCAGCTCACTATTTGAAAATACGAATATAATTTGCATATTTCTAGACTTAGGCTTAAAAACATGGCATTAGTGAGCGAAAACCCGAAACCACCCCCGAACGGCCCCGTGGGTGGCACCAACACCTCCCACGGGACCAATGTGACTCGTAGGAACTGATCGCGCAACCATGGGACTCCCGATTTGAGAATACGATGATAATTTGGATATTTCAATATTTAGTCTTAAAAACATGATGTTAGAGGGTGAAAACCAAAAATAGCCCCCGAATGACCCCGTGGGAGGTACAAACACCTCTCACGGGACCAATATAACTCGTAGGAAATTACCGCCCAGCCAGGGGACCAATGTAACTCGTAAGAAATTACCGCGCAGCCACGAGACTCCCAGTTTGAGAATACGATGATAAGTTGCATATTTCCAGACTTAGGCCTAAAAACATGGCGTTAGTGGGTAAAAACCCAAAGCAGCCCCCGAACGGCCCCATGGGTGGCACCAACACCTCTCACGGGACCAATGTGACTCGTCGGAACTGACTGCGCAGCCGCGAGACTCCTAGTTTAAGAATACGATGGTAATTTTCATATTTCTAGACTTAGGCTTAAAAACATGGCGTTAGTGGGTGAAAACCCGAATCAGCCCCCGAACGGCCCCATGGGTGGTACCAATACCTCCCACGGAATCAATGTGACTTATAGGTACTGATTGTGCAGCCACGGGACTCCCGGTTTGAAAATACGATGATAATTTGCATATTTCTAGACTTAGGATTAAAAATATGGCGTTAGAGGTTGAAAACCCAAAAAAATAGCCAAAAGGCCTCGTGGGAGGCGCCAAGACCTCCCAGGGGCCAAATGTAACTCGTAGGAACTGACCGCGTAGCGGCGGGTCTCTTGGTTTGTGAATATGATGATAATTTACATATTTCTAGACTTTATCTTAAAACCATGGCGTAAGAGGATAAAAACCAAAAATAGCCACCGAACGGCCCCGTGGAGGCACCAATACCTCCCACGGGACCAATGTAACTCGTTCGAATTGACCGCGCACCCACGGGACTCCCGATTCGAGAATGTGAATATAATTTGCATATCTTCAGACTTAGGCTTGAAAATATGGCGTTAGAGGGAGAAAACCAAAAATAGCACCGGAACGGCCCCGTGGGAGGCACCGACACCTCCCACGGGACCAATGTAACTCGTAGGAACTGACCGCGCAGCCCTGGGATTCCCGATTTGAGAATATGACGTTAATTTTCATATTTCAAGACTTAGGCTTAAAAACATGCCGTTAGAGGGTGAAAACCCAAAACCGGCCCCGAATGGCCCCCTGGGAGGCACTAATACCTCCCACGCAAAAACTGTAACTCGTAGGAACTAACCGCGCAGCCACGGGACTCCCTATTTCAAAATAAAAATATAATTTGCATATTTCTAGACTTAGGCTTAAAAACATGGCGTTAGTGAGTGAAAACCCAAAACCGCCGCTGAACGGCCCCGTGGGTGGCACCAACACCTCCCATGGGACCAATTTGACTCGTAGGAACTGATCGCGTAGCCACGGGACTCCCGATTTGAGAATACGATGATAATTTGGATATTTCAATATTTAGTCTTAAAAACATGGCGTTAGAGGGTGAAAACCAAAAATAGCCCCCGAATGACCCCGTGGGAGGCACAAACACCTCCCACGGGACCAATATAACTCGTTAGAAATTACCGTGCAGCCAGGGGACCAATGTAACTCGTAGGAAATTACCGCGCAGCCAGGGGACTCCCAGTTTGAGAATACTATGATAATTTGCATATTTCCAGACTTAGGACTAAAAACATGGTGTTAGTGGGTGAAAACCCAAAGCAGCCCCCGAATGGCCCTATGGGTGGCACCAACACCTCTCTCGGGACCAATGCGACTCGTTGGAACAGACCCCGTAGCCGCGAGACTCCTAGTTTGAGAATACGATGGTAATTTGCATATTTCTAGACTTAGGATTAAAAACATGGCGTTAGTGGGTGAAAACCCGAAGCAGCCCCCGAACGGCCCCGTGGGTGGCACCAACACCTCCCACGGAATCAATGTGACTTCTAGGAACTGACTGTGCGGCCACGGGACTCCCGGTTTGAAAATACGATGATAATTTGCGTATTTCTAGACTTAGGATTAAAAACATGGCGTTAGAGGGTGAAAACCCAAAAAAGCCGCCATAAGGCCTCGTGGGAGGCGCCAACACCTCCCAGGGGAAAATCGTAACTCGTAGGAACTGACCGCGTAGCGGCGGGTCTCCCGATTTGAGAATAAGAATATAATTTGCATATTTTTAGTCTTAGGCTTGAAAACATGGCGTTAGAGGGTGAAAACCCAAAACAACCTCCAAACGGCCCCGTGGGAGGCACCGACACCTCCCCCGGGACCAATGTAACTCGTAAAAACTGACTGCGGAGCCATGGGACTCCCTGTTTGAGAATAAGATGATAATTTGTATTTTACTAGACTTATGCTTAAAAACATAGAGTTTATGAATGAAAACCAGAAACAGACCACAAACGGCCCCGTGGGAGGCACTAACTCCTCCCACGCCAAAAATGTAACTCGTAGGAACTAACCGCGCAGCCATGGGACTCCCTATTTGAAAATATGAATATGATTTGCATATTTCTATACTTAGGCTTAAAATCATGGGGTTAGTGAGTGAAAACCCGAAACCGCCCCCGAACGGCCCCGTGGGTGGCACCAACACCTCCCACTGGACCAATGTGAGTCGTAGGAACTGATCGCGCAGCGACGGGACTCCCGATTTGAGAATACGATGATAATTTTGATATTTCAATATTTAGTCTTAAAAAGATGGCGTTAGAGGGTGAAAACAAAAAATAGCCCCCGAATGACCCCGTGGGAGGCACAAACACCTCCCACGGGACCAATACAACTCGTAGGAAATTACCGCGCAGCCAGGGGACCAATGTAACTCGTAGGAAATTACCGCGCATCCAGGGGACTCCCATCTTGAGAATACGATGATAATTTGCATATTTCCAAATTTAGGACTAAAAACATGGCGTTAGTGGGTGAAAACCCAAAGCAGCCCCCGAACGGCCCCATGGGTGGCACCAACACCTCTCACGGGACCAATGCGACTCATTGGATCTGACCCCGCAGCCGTGAGACTCCTAGTTTGAGAATACGATGGTAATTTGCATATTTCTAGACTTAGGCTTAAAAACATGGGGTTAGTGGGTGAAAACCCGAAGCAGCCCCCGAACGGCCCCGTGGGTGGCACCAACACCTCCCACGGAATCAATGTGACTTCTAGGAACTGAATGTGCAGCCACGGGACTCCCGGGTTGAAAATACGATGATAATTTGCATATTTCTAGACTTGGGATTAAAAACATGGGGTTAGAGGGTGAAAACCCAAAAAAGTCGCCAAAAGGCCTCGTGGGAGGCGGCAACACCTCCCAGGGGACAAATGTAACTCGTAGGAACTGATCGCATAGCGGCGGGTCTCCCGGTTTGTGAATACGATGATAATTTACATATTTCTAGAAATTATCTTAAAACCATGGCGTAAGAGGGTAAAAACCCAAAATATCCCCCGAACGGCTCCGTTGAGGCACCAACACCTCCCCTGGGACCAATGTAACTCGTAGGAACTGACCGCGCACCCACGGGACTCACGATTTGAGAATACGAATATAATTTGCATATTTTTAGACTTAGGCTTGAAAACATTGCGTTAGAGGGTGAAAACCCAAAACAGCCCCCAAACGGCCCTGTGGGAGGCACCGACACCTCCCCCGGGACCAATGTAACTCGTAAAAACTGACTGCGTAGCCATGGGACTCCCGGTTTTAGAATACGATGATAATTTGTATTTTTCAAGACTTATGCTTAAAAATATAGCGTTTGTGAGTGAAAACCAGAAATGGACCACAAACGGCCCCGTGGGTGGCACCAACTCCTCCTCACGGGACCAATGTGACTCGTTGAAACTGATCGCGTAGCCGCGGGTCTCTCATTTGGAGAATACAATAATAATTTCCATATTTCTAGAATTAGGCTTTAGAACATGACGCTAGAGCGTGAAAACCCGAAACAGCCCCCAAACGGTCCTGTGGGAGGCGCCAATACCTCCCACGGGACTAATGAAACTCGTAGGAACTGACCCCGCCGCCGTGGGTCTTCCAGTTTGAAAATTCAATGATAATTTTCATATTTCTAGACTTACACTTAAAAACATAGCGTTGGAGGGTGAAAACCCGAAACAGTCCCCGAAGGGCCGCGTGGGAGACACGACGCCTGCCACAGGACCAATGTAACTCCTAGGAACTAACCACTCACCCGCGGGACTCTAGGTTTGCGAATACGATGGTAATTTGAATTTTTCTAGAATTAGGCTTAAAAACATGGCATTAGTGAGTGAAACCCCGAATCAGTCCCCGAAGGGCCCTATGGGTGGCACCAACACCTTCCACGAGACCAATGTGACTCGCAGGAACAAATTGTACAGCCACGGGACTCTGGATTTGAGATTACCATAATAATTTTCATATTTCTAGACTAGAGAAAAACACGAAGTTTGTGGGGGAAACCCAGAAACAGCTCCCGAACGGCCCTGTGGGTGGCACAAACACCTCCTATGGGACCAGTGTGACTCGTAGGAACTGACCACACAGCCGCGGGACTCTCGATTTGAGAATATGATGATAATTTGCATAATTCTAGACTTAGGCTAAAAAACAAGGCGTTATTGGGTGAAAAACCGAAACAGCCCCCAAACGGCCCCGTGGGTGGCACCAACACCTCCCATGGGACCAATGTGACTCGTACGAACTGAACGCGCAGCGACGGGACTCCCGATTTGAGAAAATTATGATAATTTGAATATTTATAGACTTAGAATTAAAAACATGGCGTTAGAGAGTGAAAACACAAAATAGCCCTCGAATTGCCCCGTGGGAGGCACCAACACCTCCCACGGGACCAATGTAACTCATAAGAAATGATCACACAGCCACGGGATTAGCGGTTTGAGAATACGATGATAATTTGCATATTTTTAGACTTAGGCTTAAAAACATGGCGTTAGTGGGTGAAAACATGAAGCATCCCCCGAACGGCTCCATGGGTGCTACCAACACCTCTCATGGGACCAATGTGACTCGTTGGAACTGACCGCGTAACCACGGGACTGCTGGTTTGAGAATACAACGATAATTTGCATATTTCAAGACTTAGGCATTACAACATGGCGTTAGAGGGGGAAAACCCAAAACAACCGCCGAACGGCCCTGTGGGAGGTACCAACACCTCCCACGGGACCAATGTAACTCGTAGGAACTGACTGCGCAGCCACATGACTCTCGATTTGAGAATACGATGATAATTTGCACATTTATAGACTTAGGCTTAAAAACATGGCGTTAGAGGGTGAAAACCCAAAATAGCTGTCAAACGGCCCTGTGGGAGGCAGCAACACCCCCCACTAGACAAATGTAACTCGTAAGAACTGATCGCGTAGTCGCGGGACTCCTGGTTTGAGAATCAGACGGCGGGTCTCCTGATTTGAGAACACGACAATAAATTGCATGTTTCTCGACATAGGCTTAAAAACATGGCGTTAGAGGGTGAAAACCTAAAATAGCCCCCGAACGGCCCCGTGGGAGGCACCAACACCTCCCACGGGACCAATGTAACTCGTAGGAACTGATCACGCAGCCCCGGGACTCCAAGTTTGAGAATACGATGATAATTTTCACATTTCTAGACTTAGGTCTAAAAACATGGCGTTAAAGGGTGAAAACCCAAAACTGTCCCCAAACGGGCCGGTAGAGGCACCAACACCTCCCACGGGACCAATGTAACTCGTAGGAACTGACCGCGTAACCATGGGACTCTAGGTTTTAGAATACGATGGTAATTTGAATTTTTCTAGAATTAGGCTTAAAAACATGACGTTAATGAGTGAAAACCCGAAACAGCCCTGAAGGGCCCCATGGGTGGCACAACACCTCCCACTAGACCAATGTGACTCGTAAGAACTAATTGCGCAGCCACTGGACTCTGGATTTGAGAATATGATGATAATTTGCATATTTCTAGACTGGGGAAAAATATGGAGTTAGTGGGGAAAATGCGGATACATCCCCCGAGCGGCCCCGTGGGTGGCACCAACACCTCCCACGATACCAGTGTGACTCGTAGGAACTGATCGCGCAGCAGCGGGACTCCCGGTTTGAGAATATAATGATAATTTGCATAATTCTAGACTTAGGCTAAAAAACCTGGCGTTAGTGGGTGAAAACCCGAAACAGCTCTCGAACGGCCCAATCGGAGGCACCAACACCTCCCACGGGACAAATGTAACTCGTAGGAACTGACCGCGCAGTCCCGGGACTCCCGGTTTGAGAATATGATGATAATTTGTAAATTTCTAGACTTAGGCTTATAAACCTGACGTTAGAGGGTGAAAACACAAAACACCCCCCCGATTGGCCCCGTAGGAGATGCCAACACCTTCCACGGGACCAATGTAACTCGTAGGAACTGATCGCTCAGCCACGGGACTCTCGATTTGAGAATACGAATATAATTTTCATATTTCTAGACTTAGGCTTAAAAACATGGCGTTAGAGGGTGAAAACCCAAACTATCACCCAAATGGTCCCGTAGAGGCACTAACACCTCCCACAGGGCCAATGTAACTCGTAGGAACTGATCACGCAGCCACGTTACTCCTAGTTTGAGAATACGAATATAATTTGCAAATTTCTAGACTTAGGTTTAAAAACATGGCGTTAGAGGGTGAAAACCCAAAATAGTACCCGAATGGCCCCGTGGGAGGCACCAACACCTCCCACGGGACCAATGTAACTCTTAGAAACTAACCGCACAGACACGGGACTCCCAGTTTGAGAATATGAGTATGAATTTCATATTTCTAGACTTGGGATTAAAAACATGGCGTTAGAGGGTGTAAACCCGAAACAGCCCCCAAACGGTCCTGTAGAGGCACCAACACCTCCCATGGGACCAATGTAACACATGGGAACTGACCGCGTAGCTCGGGACTCCAGGTTTGAGAATAAGAATATAATTTCCATATTTTTAGACTTAGGCTTAAAAACATGGCGTTAGAGGGTGAAAACCGAAAAAAAAACCCCGAATGGCCGCATGGGAGGCACCAACACCTCCCACGGGACTAATGTAACTCGTAGAAACTGACCACGCAGCCATGGGACTCTCTATTTGAGAATACGATGATAATTTGTATTTTTTATACTTATGCTTAAAAACATGGCGTTAGTGAGTGAAACCCCAAAAT
Organism: Sambucus nigra; assembly: GCA_949130495.1. Classification (NCBI taxonomy): domain Eukaryota; kingdom Viridiplantae; phylum Streptophyta; class Magnoliopsida; order Dipsacales; family Adoxaceae; genus Sambucus; species Sambucus nigra. Next base: position 1,251,273 of record CASBWL010000100.1, read on the forward strand.
AGACCACAAATGGCCCCGTGGGTGGAACGAACACCTCCCGCGGGACCTATGTGACTGATAGGAACTGATCGCGCAGCCGCGGGTCTCCTGGTTTGAAAATACAATAAAAATTTGCATATTTCTAGACTTAGGCTTTAAAACATGACGTTAGAGGGTGAAAACCCAAAACAGCCCCCAAACGGTCCCGTGGGAGGCCCCAACACCTCCCATGGGACCAATGTAACTCGTAGGAACTGACCCTGCCACCGCAGGTCTCCCGGTTCGAGAATACAACGATAATTTTCATATTTCTAGACATACGCTTAAAACCATAGCGTTAGAGGGAGAAAACCTGAAACAGCCCCCGAAGGGCCTCGTGCGGGGCACCAAGTCCTCCCATGGGACCAATGGAACTCGTAGGAAATGACCGCGCAGCCACGGGACACCAAGTCTGAGAATACTATGGTAATTTGTATTTTTCTAGAATTAGGCTTACAAATATGGCGTTAATGAGTGAAAACACGAAACAACCCCCGAAGGGACCTTGGGTGGCACCAAGACCTCCCACGAGACTAATGTGACTCGCATGAACTAATCGCGCAGCTATGAGACTCCCGGTTTGAGAATACGATGATAATTTTCATATTTCTACAGTAAGGAAAAATATGGCGTTAGTGGGGAAAACCTGAAATAGCCCTCGAACGGCCCCGTGGTGGCACCAACACCTCCCATGGGACCAATGTGACTCATAGAAACTGACAGTGCAGCTGCGGGACTCCCAGTTTGAGAATACGATGATAATTTGCATATTTCTAAAGTTAGGCTTAAAAACATGGCGTTAAAGGGTAAAAACCCAAAATAGCCCCTAAACGGCCCCGTGGGAGGCACCAACACCTCTCACTGGACCAATGTGACTCGTATTAATTGACCGCGCTGCCACAAGACTCCCAGTTTGAGAATATGACAATAGTTTGCATATTTCTAGACTTTAGCAAAATATGACATTAGTGGGGGAAAACTCGAAACAACCCCAAACGGCCCCGTGGGTGGTACCAACACTTCCCACTGGACCAATGTGACTCGTAGGAACTGACCATGCATCCGAGGGACTCCCAGTTTGAGAATACGATAATAATTTTCATATTTCAAGACTTACGGTTAAAAATATGGCGTTAGTGGGTGAAAGCCCGAAACAGCCCCCGAAGGGCCCCATAGTGGGCACAACACCTCGCACGGGACCAATGTTACTCATACGAATTGACCGTGCAGTCACGGGACTCCCGCTTTGAGAATACGATGAAAATATGCATATTTGTAGACTTAGGCAAAATGTGGCATTAGTGGGGAAAAACCCGAAACAGCCTCCGAATGGCCCGATGGGTGGCACCAACACCTCCTATGGGACCAATATAACTCGATGGTAATTTGCATATTTCTAGACTTAGGCTTAAAAACAAGGCGTTAGTGGGTGAAAACCTCAAATAGCCCCCAGATGGCCCCGTGGGAGGCACCAACACCTCCCACGGGATGAATGTAACTCGTAGGAACTGACCACGCAGCCTTGGGACTCCCGGTTTGAGAATAAGACAATACTTTGCATATTTCTAGACTTAGGCTTAAAAACATGGCGTTAGTGGGTGAAAGCCCGAAACAGCCCCCGAAGGGCCCCGTGGTGGGCACTAACACCTCCCATGGGACCAATGTTGCTCGTAGGAACTGACCGCGCAGTCACGGCACTCCCGGTTTGAGAATACGACAATAATTTGTATATTTTTATACTTATACTTAAAAACATAGCGTTAGAGGCTGAAAACCCAAAGCAGCCCCCGAACGTCCCCGTGGGAGGTACTAACACCTCCCAAGAGACCAATGTAACTCATACGAACTGACCGCACAGCTACGGGACTTTCGGTTTGAGAATACAATGATAATTTGCATATTTTTAGACTTAGGCAAAACATGGCATTACTGGGGGAAAGCCCGAAATTGCCCACAAATAGCCCCATGGGTGGCACCAACACCTCCCACGGGACTAATGTAACTCTTAGGAACTAACCACGTAGCCGTGGTACTCCCAGTTTAAAAACACAACAATAATTTGAATATTTATAGACTAACGCTTAAAAACATGGCGTTAGAGGGTGAAAACCCAAAACAACCCCCGAACGTCCCCTTGGGAGGCACCAACACCTCTCACGGGACCAATATAACACGTAGGACTTGACCCCACAATGGCGGGTCACCCGGTTTGAGAATACAATGATAATTTGCATATTTCTAAACTTATGCTTAAAAACAAGGCATTGAACAGCCTCCGAACGGCCCCGTGGAAGGCACCAACACTACCACTGGACCAATGTAACTCGTAGGAACTGACCGCGCAGCTACGGGACTCCTGGTTTGAGAATACAATGGTAATTTGTATTTTCTGGACTTAGGCTTAAAAACATGGTGTCAGTTAGTGAAAACCCGAAATACCCCCGAATGGCCCCGTGGGTGCCACCAACACCTCCCACGGGACCAATGTGACTCGTAGGAACTGATCGCGCACCCAAGGGAAACCCGGTTTGCGAATACAATGATAATTTTCATATTTTTAGACTTAGGCTTAAAAACATAGCATTAGAGGTTGAAAACCCGAAACAGCCACCGAATGGCCCCGTGGGAGGCACCAACACCACCCACGGGACCAATGTAACTCGTTGGAACTGATCGCGTAGCCACGGGAGACATGTTTTTATAATACGATTGTAATTTGTATATTTATAGACTTAGGCTTACAAACTTGATGTTAATGGGTGAAAGCTTAAAACAACTCCCGAACGGTCCCGTAGGTTGCACCAACACCTCCCATGTGGAGCAATATGACTTGTAGGAACTGACTGCGCAGCCGCGTGACTCTCGGTTTGAGAATAAGATGATAATTTGAATATTTCTTGACTTAGGCTTAAAAACATAGCATTAGAGGCTTAAAACCACAAATAGCCCCCAAATGGCCCCGTGAGAGGCACCAACACCTCCCACGAGACCATTGTAACTCATAGGAACTGATTGCGCATCCACGAGACTCCCGATTTGAGAATAAAACGATAATTTGCATATTTCTAGACTTAGGTAAAATATGGCGACACTGGGGAAAAACCTAAAACAACCCCCAAACGGCCCCGTGGGTGGCCCCAACACCTCCCACAAGACCAGTGTAACTAGTAGGAACTGACCATGCAGCCGGGGGGCTCCCGGTTTGAGAATATTACGGTAATTTTCATATTTAAAGACTTAGTCTTAAAAACATGACGATAGTGTGTGAAAACTCAAAATAGACCCTGAACGGCCCCGTGGATGGCACCAACACCTCCCACGGAACCAATGTGACTCATATAAACTGATCGTGCAGCCACGGGACCCCGGTTTGAGAATACGATGATAATTTGTATATTTCTAGACTTAGGCTTAAAAACATAACGTTAGAGGGTGAAAAACAAAAACAGCCCCCAAACGGTCCCGTGGGAGGTACCAACACCTCCCATGGGACCAATGTAACTCGTAGAACTGTCCCTACAGTCGCGGGTCTCCCAGTTTGCGAATACAATGATAATTTGCATATTTCTAGTCTTACGCATAAAAACATGGTGTTATAGGGTGAAAACCCAAAACATCCCCCGAAGTGCCTCGTGGGAGGCACCAACACCTCCCACTAGACCAATGTAACTCATAGGAACTGACCGCGCAGCTACGGGAGTCCCGGTTTTAGAATCCAATGGTAATTTGCATTTTTACAGACTTAGGCATAAAAACATGGCGTTAGTGAGTGAAAACCTGAAATAGCCCCCGAACGACCCCGTGGGTGGCACCAACACCTCCCACGGGACCAATGTGACACAAAGGAAGTGATCACGCACCCAAGGGACTCCCAATTGGATAATATGATGATTGTTTGTATATTTGTAGATTTGGGCTTAAAAACATGGCCTTAGAGGGTGAAACCCCAAAATAGCTCCCAAATGGCCCCGTGGGAGGCACCAACACCTCCCACGTGGACCAATATGACTCGTAGGAACTGACCGCGTAGCCGCGGGACTCTCGATTTGAGAATACGATGATAATTTGCATATTTCTTGACTTAGGCTTAAAAACAAACCATTAGAGGATGAAAACCCGAAACATCCCTCGAATGGTCGCGTGGGAGGCACCATCTCCTCCCACGGGACCAATGTAACTTATAGGAACTGACCGTGCATCCACAGGACTCTCGGTTTGAGAATACAACAGTAATTTTCATATTTATAGACTTAGGCTTAAAAACATGGTGTTACTATGCGAAAATCCGAAGTAGATCCCGAACGGCCCCGTGGGAGGCACCAACACCTCTCACGAGACCAAAGTGACTCGTAGGAACTGTCCTCATAGACGCGGGACTCCTGGTTTGAGAATATAATGGTAATTGCCATATTTCTAGAGTTAGGCTTAAAAACATGGCTTTAGTGGTTCAAAACCCAAAGCATCCCCCGAACGGCCCCGTGGGTGGAACCAATACCTCCCGCGGGACGAATGTGACTCGTAGGAACTAATCGCGCAGCGTTCGGACTCCCGATTTAAGAATATGATGATAATTTGCATATTTGTAGACTTAGGCTTAAAAACGTTGCGTAGATGGTGAAAACCCGAAACATCCCCCGAATGACCCCAGGGGAGGCATCAACACCACCCACGGGACTAATGTAACTGGTAGGAACTGACCGCACAGCCACGGGACTCTCAGTTTGAGAATACGATGATAATTTGCATATTTCTAGACTTAGGCTTAAAAATATGGCGTTAGTGGGTGAAAACCAGAAGCAGCCCCCGAACGGCCCCATGGGTGGCACCAACACCTCTCACGGGACGAATGTGACTCGTAGGAACTGACCGCGCAGCCGCGGGACTCTGATTTTGAGATTATAACGATAATTTTTATATTTCTAGACTTAGGCTTAAAAACATGGCGTTTGTGGGTGAAAACCCAAAGAAACCCTCGAACGGCCCCGCGGGTGGCCACAACACCTCCCAGCACAATAATGTGACCTGTAGGAACTGACCGCGCAGTCGCGGGACTCCCGGTTTCAGAATACGACGATAATTTGCACATTTCTAGACTTAGGCTTAAAAACATGGCGTTAGAGGGTGAAAACCCGAAACATCCCCCCAATGGCCCCAGGGGAGGCATCAACACCACCCACGGGACCAATGTAACTCGTAGGAACGGACCGCACAGCCACGGGACTCTCGGTTTGAGAATACGATGATAATTTGCATATTTCTAGACTTAGGCTTAAAAACATGGCGTTAGTGGGTGAAAACCAGAAGCAGCCCCCGAACGGCCCCATGGGTGGCACCAACACCTCTCACGGGACGAATGTGACTCGTAGGAACTGACCGGGGAGCCGAGGGACTATGGGTTTGAGAATATAACGATAATTTGCATATTTCTAGACTTAGGCTTAAAAACGAGGCGTTTGTGGGTGAAAACCCAAAGAAACCCCCGAACGGCCCCACGGGTGGCAACAACACCTCCCACGACAATAATATGACCTGTAGGAACTGACCGCGCAATCGTGGGACTCTCGGTTTGAGAACACGACGATAATTTGCACATTTCTAGACTTAGGCTTAAAAACATGGTGTTAGAGGGTGAAAGCCCAAAACAGCCACCAAACGGCTCCGTGGGAGGCACCAACACCTCCCACGGGACCAATGTACCTCGTAGGAACTGACCGCGCAGCCACGGGACTCTCCGTTTGGGAATACAATGGAAATTTACATATTTATAGACTTAGGCTTAAAAACTTGGCGCTAGTGTGTGAAAACCAGAAATAGCTCCCGAACGGTCCCGTCCGTGCCACCAACACCTCCCACGGGGCCAATGTGACTCGTAGAAACTGACTGTGCAGCTGCGGGAGTCCCAATTTGAGAATATGATGACAATTTGTATATTTTTAGACTTAGGCATAAAAACATGACCTTAGAGGGTGAAAACCCAAAACAGCCCCCAAACGGTCCCTTGGGAGGCACCAACACCTCCCACGGGACCAATGTAACTCGTAGGAACTGACCCCGCAGCCGTGGGTCCCCCGATTTGACAATGCAACCATAATTTGCATATTTATAGATTTACACATAAAATCATGGCGTCAGAGGGTGAAAACCCGAAATAAACCCCGAAGGCCCCGTGGGAGGCACCAACACCTTCCACTGGACCAATGTAACTCGTAGGAACTGGCCGTGCATCCACGGGAGTCCCGGTTTGAGAATACCATGGTAATTTCCATTTTTATAGACTTAGGCTTAAAAACATGGTGTTAGAGAGTAAAAACCCGAAATATCCACCGAACGGCCACGTGGGTGGTACCAACACCTCCCACGGGACCAATGTGACTTACAGGAGCTGATCGCGCACCCAAGGGACTTCTAGTTGGAGATTACGATGATAATTTGTCTATTTCTAGACTAAGGCTTAAAAACATGGCCTTAGAGGGTGAAAACCCAAAATAGCCCCCGAATGGCCCCGTGGGAGGATCCCACACCTCCCACGGGACGAATATAACTCGTAGGAACTAATCGAACAGCCACATGACTCCCAGTTTGAGAATACGATGATAATTTTCATATTTCTAGACTTAGGCAAAATATGTCTTTGGTGGGGGAATCCTGAAATAACCCCCCAACGACCATGTGGGTGGCACCAACACCTCTCACGGGACTAATGTGACTCGTAGGAACTGATTGCGCAGCCACGGGACTCCAGTTTGAGAATACAACGATAATTCTCATTTTTCTAGACTTAGGCTTAAAAACGTGGCGTTAGAGGGGAAAACCCAAAATATCCCCTGAATGGCCCGGTGGGAGGAACCAACACCTCCGACGGGACCAATGTAACTCGTGGGAACTAACCGCGCAGCCACGAGACTCCCAGTTTGAGAATATGATGATAATTTGCATATTTCTTGACTTAGGCCCCATGGGTGGACCAATACCTCCCATGGGACCAATGGGTGGGTCTCCCGAACTGACCCCGCAGCCGTGGGTCTCCCGATTTGAGAATGCAACGGTAATTTGCATATTTGTATACTTACACTTAAAACTATGGCGTCAGAGGGTGAAGACCCGAAACAAACCCCGAAGGCCCCGTGGGAGGCACCAACACCTCCCACTGGACCAATGTAACTCGTAGGAACTGACCGTGCAGCCACGGGAGTCCCGATTTGAGAATACGACGGTAATTTGCATTTTTATAGACTTAGGCTCAAAACTATGGCGTTAGTGAGTGAAAACCTGAAATATCCCCCGAACGGCCCCGTGGGTGGCACCAACACCTCCCACGGGACCAATGTGACTCATAGGAACTGATCGCACACCCAAGGGACTTTCGGTTGGAGAATACGATGATAATTTGTCTATTTCTAGATTTAGGCTTAAAAATAAGTCCTTAGAGGGTGAAAACCCAAAACAGCCCCCGAATGGCCCCGTGGGAGGTACCAACACCTCCCACGGGACCAATATAACTCGTAGGAACTAACCGAACAACCACGGGACTCCCGGTTGGAGAATCCGATGATAATTTTCATATTTCTAGACTTAAGCAAAACATGGCTTTGGTGGGGCGAAACTCGAAACAGCCCCCAACGACCTTCTGGGTGGAACCAACACCTCTCACGGGACCAATGTGACTCGTAGGAACTGATCGCGCAACCATGGGACTCCTGATTTGATAATACAACGATAATTCGCATATTTCTAGACTTAGGCTTAAAAACATGGCGTTAGAGGGGAAAACCCAAAATAGCCCTCGAATGGCCCAGTGGGAGGGACCAAAGCCTCCCAAGGGACCAATGTAACTCGTAGGAACTAACCACGTAGCCATGGGACTCCCTACGTGAGAATACGATGAAAATTTGCATATTTTTAGACTTGCGCTTAAAAACATGGCGTTAGAGGGTGAAAACCCAGAATGGCCCCCGAATGGTCCCGTAGAGGCACCAACACCTCCTATGGGACCAATGTAACTCGTAGGAACTGACCACGCAGACACGGGACTCCCAGTTTTTGAATACGATGGTAATTTTCATTTTTATAGACTTATGCTTAAAAACATGGCGTTAGTGAGTGAAAAACCAAAACAACCCCCGAACGGCCCCATAGGTGGCACCAACACCTCCCACGGGGCCAATGTGACTTGTAGGAACTGAGCGTGCAGCTGCGGGACTCCCGATTTGAGAATATGATGATAATTTGCATATTTCTAGACTTAGGCTTAAAAATATAGCATTAGAGGATGAAAACTCAAAATAGCCCCCGAATGGCCCCGTGGGAAGCACCAGCACCTCCCTCGGGACCAATGTAACTCATAGGAATGACCACGCAACTACGGGACTGCCGATTTGAGAATACGATGGTAATTTGGCAATTTATAGACTTGGTCTTAAAAACATGGTGTTAGTGTGTGAAAACCTGAAATAGCTCCCAAACGGCCCAGTCGGTGGCCCTAACACCTCCCACTAGACTAATGTGACTCGTAAGAACAGACCGTGCAGCCATGGGACTCCCGATTTATGAATATTATGATAATTTGCATATTTCTAGACTTAGGCTTAAAAACATGACGTTAGAGGGTGAAAACCCAAAACAGCCCTCGAAGGGCCCCATAGGAGGCACCAACACCTCCCACTAGACCAATGTAACTCGTAAGTATAGACCGTGCAGCCACAGGAGTCCCAGTTTGAGAATACGATGGTAATTTGCATTTTTATTGACTTGGGCTTAAAAAAATGGCGTTAGTGATTAAAATCCCGAAATAGCCTCCGAAGGGTCCCATGGGTGGCACCAATACCTCTCACGGGACCAATATGACTAGTAGGAACTGATTGCGTACCCATGGGACTCCCAATTTGAGAATACGATGATAATTAATATATTTCTAGACTTAGGCTTAAAAACATGGCCTTAGACGGTGAAAACCCCAAATAGCCCCGGAATGGTCCCATGGGAGGCACAAACACGTACCACGTGGACCAATATGACTCATAAGAACTGGCCAAGTTGCCGCGGGACTCTCGTTTTGAGAATAAGATGATAATTTGCATATTTCTTGACTTTCGCTAAAAAACATAGCATTAGAGGATAAAAACCCGAAACCGCCCCCGAATGTACCCGTGGGAGGCACCAACACCTCCCACGGGGCCAATGTAACTCATAGGCACGGACTGCGCAGCCACGGGACTCTCGGTTTGAGAATATGACAGTAATTTGCATATTTATAGACTTAGGCTTAAAAACTTGGCATTAGTGGGTGAAAACCTGAAATAACTTCCGAACGGCCCCGTGGGTGGCACCAACACCTCCCACGGGGCTAATGTGACTCGTAGGAACTGACCGTGCAGATGCGGGACTCCCGATTTGAGAATATTATGATAATTTGCATATTTCTAGACTTAGGCTTAAAAACAAGACGTTAGAGGGTGAAAACCCAAAACAGCCCCCAAACGGTCCCGTGGGAGGCACCAACACCTCCCATGGGACCAACGTAACTCGTAGGAACTGACCCCGCAGCCGTAGGACTCCCGGTTTGAGAACGTAATGGTAATTTGTATATTTCTAGAGTTACACTTGAAAACATGGCATCAGAGGGTGAAAACCCGAAACAAACCCCCAAGGCCCAAGGGGAGGCACCAACACCTCCCACTAGACCAATGTAACTCGAAGGAACTGACCGTGCAGCCACGGTAGTCCCGGTTTGACAATACGACGGTAATTTGCATTTTTATTGACTTAGGCTTAAAACCATGGCATTAGTGAGTGAAAACCCTAAATACCCCCCGAATGGCCCCGTGGGTGGCACCAACACCTCCCACGGGACCAATGTGACTCGTAGGAACTGATCGCACACCCAAGGGACTTTCGGTTGGAGAATACGATGATAATTTGTCTATTTCTAGACTTAGGCTTAAAAAAAGGGGCTTAGAGGGTGAAAAACCAAAACAGCTCCCGAATGGCCCCGTGGGAGGCACCAACACCTCCCACGGGACGAATATAACTCGTAGGAACTAAACGAATAGCGGTGAGACTCCCTGTTGGAGAATACGACGATAATTTTCATATTTCTAGATTTAGGCAAAACATGGCTTTGGTGGGGCGAAACTCAAAACAACCACCCAAAGACCCTGTGGGTGGCAGCAACACCTCTCACGGGACCAATGTGACTCGTAGGAACTGATCGCACACCCACGGGACTCCCGATTTGAGAATACAATGATAATTCGTATATTTCTAGACTTAGGCTTAAAAACATGGCGTTAGTGGGGAAAACCCAAAATAGCCCCCGAATGGCCCCGTGGGAGGCACCAACACCTCCCACGAGACCAATGTAACTCGTAGGAACTAATCGCGCAGCCACGAGACTCCCAATTTTTGAATACGATGATAATTTGCAAATTTCTAGACTTGGGCTAATAAACATGGCGTTAGAGGGTGAAAACCCAAAATTTCCCCCGAATGGTCCCATGGAGGCACCAACACCTCCTATGGGACCATTGTAACTCGTAGTAACTGGCCACGCAGCCACGAGACTCCCAGTTTGCGAATACGATGGTAATTTGCATATCTCTGGACTTATGCTTAAAAACATGGCGTTAGTGAGTGAAAACCCAAAATAGCACCCGAACGGCCCCGTGAGTGGCACTAACACCTCTCACGGGGCCAATGTTACTTGTAGGAACTGAGCGTGCAGCTGCAGGACCCCCGATTTGAGAATATGATGATAATTTGCATATTTCTAGGCTTAGGATTAAAAATATAGCATTAGAGGATGAAAACTAGAAATAACCCCTGAATGGCCCCGTGGGAGGCACAAACACCTCCCACGGGACCAATGTAACTCATAGGAACTGACCACGCAGCCACGGGACTGTCGGTTTGAGAATACGACGGTAATTTGGATATATATAGACGTAGCCTGAAAAACATGGTGTTAGTGTGTGAAAACCCGAAATAGCTCATGCACGGCCCCGTGGGTGGTACTAACACCTCGCACGGGACCAATGTGACTCGTAGGAACATATCGTGCAGCCGCGGGACTCCCGATTTGAAAATATTATGATGATTTGCATATTTCTTGACTTACGCTTAAAAACATAACGTTAGAGGGTGAAAAGCCGAAACAGCCCCCGAAGGGCTCTATGGGAGGCACCAACACCTCCCACGGGACCATTGTAACTCATAGGAACTGATCGCGTAGCCACAAAACTCCTAGTTTGAGAATATGATGGTGGGTCTCCCGATTTTAGAATACAACGATAATTTACATATTTTTAGGCTTAGGATTAAAAACATGGCTTTATAGGGTGAAAACCCAAAACACCCCCCGAACGGCCCCGTGGGACGCACCAACACCTCCTACGGAACCAATGTAACTCATAGGAAATGACCGCGCAACCCCGAAACTCCCTGTTTGAGAATACGATGATAATTGCCATATTTCTATACTTAGGCTTAAAAATATGGCGTTAGAGGGTGAAAACCCAAAACTTCCCCCGAATGGTCCCGTGGAGGCACCAACACCTCCTATGGGACCAATGTAACTCGTATGAACTGAACACATAGCGACTAGACTCTCAGTTTGCGAATACGATGGTAATTTGAATTTTTGTAGACTTATGCTTAAAAACTTGGCGTTAGTGAGTTAAAACCCGAAAAGCCCCCGAACGGCCCCATGGGTGGCACCAACACCTCCCACGGGGCCAATGTGACTCGTAGGAACTCAGTGTGCAGCTCCAGGACTCCCGATTTGATAATATGATGATCATTTGCATATTTCTAGACTTAGGCTTAAAAACATGACGTTAGAGGGTGAAAACCCAAAACATCCCCCAAACAGTCCCGTGAGAGGCACCAATACCTCCCACGGGACCAATGTAACTCGTAGGAACTGATCCCGCAGACGTGGGTCTCCCAGTTTGAGAATGCAATAGTAATTTTCATATTTCTAGACTAACGCTTAAAAGCATGGCGTCAGAGGGTGAAAACCCCAAACAAGCCCCGAAGGCCCCGTGGAGGGCACCAACACATCTCACTAGACCAATGTAACTCGTAGGAACTGACCGTGCAGCCACTGGAGTCCCGGTTTGAGAATACGATGGTAATTTGAATTTTTATAGACTTAGGCTTAAAAACATGGCGTTAGTGAGTGAAAACCCAAAATAAGCCCCGAACGGCCCCGTGGGTGGCACCAATACCTCCCACGGGACCAATGTGACTCGTAGGAACTGATTGCGCACCCACGGGATTCCCGGTTGGATAATATGATGATAATTTATATATTTCTTGACTTAGGCTTAAAAACATGTCCTTAGAGGGTGAAAACCCAAAACAGCTCCCGAATGGCCCCGTGGGAGGCACCAACACCTCCCACGTGAACAAATATGACTCTTAGAAAATGGTCGCGTAGCCGCGGGACTCTCATTTTGAGAATAAGATGATAATTTGCATATTTATTGACTTTGGCTAAAAAACATCGCATTAAAGGATGAAAACCCAAAACAACCCCCGAATGGACCCATGGGAGGCACCAACACCTCCCACGGGGCCAATGTAACTCATAGGAACTGAACGCGCAGCCACGGGACTCTCAGTTTGACAATACGATGGTAATTTGCATATTTATAGAATTAGGCTTAAAAACTTGGCGTTAGTGTGTGAAAACCTAAAATAACTCCAGAACGGCCCCGTGGGTGGCACCAACACCTCCCACAGGGCCAATGTGACTCGAAGGAATTGACCGTGCAGCTGCGGGACTTCTGATTTGAGAATATGATGATAATTTGCATATTTCTAGACTTAGGCTTAAAAACATGACCTTAGAGGGTGAAAACCCAAAACAGTCCCCAAACGGTCCCGTGGGAGGCACCAACACCTCCCATGGGACCAATGTAACTCGTAGGAACTGACCCCGCAGCCGTGGGTCTCCCGATTTGAGAATGCAACGGTAATTTGCATATTTGTAGACTTACACTTAAGAATATGGTGTCAGATGGTGAAAACCCTAAACAAACCCAGAAGGCCCCGTGGGAGGCACCAATACCTCCCATTGGACCAATGTAACTCGTAGGAACTGACCGTGCAGCCACGGGAGTCCCGGTTTGAGAATACGACGGTAATTTTCATTTTTATAGACTTAGGCTCAAAACCACGACGTTAGTGAGTGAAAACCTGAAATATACCCCGAACGGCCCCGTGGGTGGCACCAACACCTCCCATGGGACCAATGTGACTCGTAGGAACAGATCGCACACCCAAGATACTTTTGGTTGGAGAATACGATGATAATTTATCTACTTCTAGACTTAGGCTTAAAAACAAGGCCTTAGAGGGTGAAAACTCAAAACAGCCCCTGAATGGCCACGTGGGAGGTACCAACACCTCCCACGGGACCAATATAACTCGTAGGAACGAACCGAACAACCACGAGACTCCTGGTTGGAGAATTCGATGATAATTTTCATATTTCTAGACTTAAGAAAAACATGGCTTTGGTGGGGCGAAACTCGAAACAGCCCCCAACGATCCTGTGGGTGGCACCAACACCTCTCACGGGACCAATGTGACTCGTAGGAACTGACCGCGCAGACACGGGGCTCCCAGTTTGATAATACAACGATAATTTACATATTTCTAGACTTAGGCTTAAAAACATGGCGTTAGAGGAGAAAACCCAAAATAGCCCTCGAATGGCCCCGTGGGAGGGACCAAACCCTCCCACGGGACCAATGTAACTCGTAGGAACTAACCACGTAGCCACATGACTCCCAACTTGAGAATACGATGATAATTTGCATATTTTTACACTTGCGCTTAAAAACATGGTGTTAGAGGGTGAAAACTCAAAATTGCCCCCGAATGGTCCCATGGAGGCACCAACACCTCCTATGAGAGCAATGTAACTCGTAGGAACAGACCACGCAGCCACGGGACTCCCAGTTTGCGAATACGATGGTAATTTGCATTTTTATAGACTTATGCTTAAAAACATGGCGTTAGTGAGTGAAAACCCGAAACATCCCCCGAACGGCCCCATGGGTGGCACCAACAACTCCCACGGGGCCAATGTCACTTGTAGGAACTGAGCGTGCAGCTGCGAGACTTCCAATTTGAGAATACGATGATAATTTATATATTTCTAGACTTATGCTTAAAAATATAGCATTAGAGGATGAAAACTCGAAATAGCCCCCGAATGGCCCCGTGGGAAGCACCTACACCTCCCACGGGACCAATGTAACTCATAGGAACTGACCACGCAGCTACGAGACTGCCGATTTTAGAATACGATTGTAATTTGGATATTCATAGACTTGGTCTTAAAAACATGGTGTTAGTGTCTGAAAACCCGAAATAGCTCCCGAACGGCCCCGTGGGTGGCACTAACACCTCCCACGGGACTAATGTGACTCGTAACAACAGACCGTGCAGCCGTGGGACTCTCCGTTTGTGAATATTATGATAATTTGCATATTTCTAGACTTAGGCTTAAAAACATGACGTTAGAGGGTGAAAACCCAAAACAGCCCCCGAAGGGCCCCATAGGAGGCACCAACACCTCCCATTGGACCAATGTAACTAGTAGGTATAGACCGTCCAGTCACAGGAGTCCCAGTTTGAGAATATGACGGTAATTTGAATTTTTATTGACTTAGGCCTAAAAAATGGCGTTAGTGATTAAAAACCCGAAATAGCCCCGGAAGGACCCCGATGGTGGCACCAATACCTCTCACGGGACCAATGTGACTAGTAGGAACTGATTGCGCACCCAAGGGACTCACATTTTGAGAATACGATGATAATTACTATATTTCAAGACTTAGGCTTAAAAACATGGTCTTAGACGGTGAAAACCCAAAACAGCCCCGGAATGGTCCCATGCGAGGCACCAACACCTACCACGTGGACCAATATGACTCATAAGAACTGGCCGTGTTGCCGCGGGACTCTCATTTTGAGAATAAGATCATAATTTGAATATTTCTTGACTTTGGCTAAAAAACATAGCATTAGAGGATAAAAACCCGAAACAGCCCCCGAATGGACCCGTGGGAGGCACCAACACCTCACACGGGTCCATTGTAACTCATAGGAACTGACCGTGTAGCCACGGGACTCTCGGTTTGAGAATACAACAGTAATTTGCATATTTATAGACTTAGGCTTAAAAACTTAGCATTAGTGTGTGAAAACCTGAAATAACTTCTGAACGGCCCCGTGGGTGGCACCAACACCTCCCACGAGGCAAATGTGACTCGTAGGAACTGACCGTGCAGCTGTGGGACTCCTGATTTGAGAATATTATGATAATTTGCATATTTCTAGACTTAGGCTTAAAAAAAAGACGTTAGAGGGTGAAAACCCAAAACAACCCCCAAACGGTCCCGTGGGAGGCACCAACACCTCCCATGGGACCAACGTAACTCGTAGGAACTCACCCCGCAGTCGTGGGTCTACCGGTTTGAGAACGCAATGATAATTTGCATATTTGTATACTTACACTTAAAAATATGGCATCACAGGGTGAAAACCTGAAACAAACCCCAAAGGCCCCGTAGGAGGCACCAACACCTCCCACTGGACCAATGTAACTCGAAGGAACTGACCGTGAAGCCACGGGAGTCCCGGTTTGAGAATACGATGGTAATTTACATTTTTCTAGACTTAGGCTTAAAACCATGGCATTAGTGAGTGAAAACCTTAAATACCCCCCGAATGGCCCCGTGGGTGGCACCAATATCTCCGGCGGGACCAATGTGACTCGTAGGAACTGATCGCACACCCAAGGGACTTCTGGTTGAGGAATACGATGATAATTTGTCGATTTCTAGACTTAGGCTTAAAAAAAGGGGCTTAGAGGGTGAAAAACCAAAACAGTCCCCGAATGGCCCCGTGGGAGGCACCAACACCTCCCACGGGACGAATATAACTCGTAGGAACTAAACGAATAGCCATGGGACTCCCGGTTGGAGAATACGGCGATAATTTTCATATTTCTATACTTAGGCAAAACATGGCTTTGGTGGGGCGAAACTAAAAAAAAACCAACGACCCTGTGGATGGCACTAACACCTCTCACGGGACCAATGTGACTCGTAGGAACTGACCGCGCAGCCACGGGACTCCCGGTTTGAGAATACAACGATAATTCACGTATTTCTATACTAAGGCTTAAAAACATGGCGTTAGTGGGGAAAACCCAAAATAACCCCCGAATGGCCCCGTGGGAGGCACCAACACCTCCCATGGGACCAATGTAACTCGTAGGAACTAATTGCGCAGCCACGAGACTCCCGATTTTTAAATACGATAATAATTTGTAAATTTCTAGACTTGGTCTAATAAACATGGCGTTAGATAGTGAAAACCCAAAATTTCCCCCGAATGGTCCCGTGGAGGCACCAAAACCTCATATGGGACCATTGTAACTCGTAGGAACTGGCCACGTAGCCACGAGACTCCTAGTTTGCGAATACGATGGTAATTTGCATATCTCTGGACTTATCCTTAAAAACATGGCGTTAATGAGTGAAAACCCAAAACAGCCCCCGAACGGCCCCGTGGGTGGCACCAACACCTCCCACGGGGCCAATGTGACTCGTAGGAACTAGGCGTGCAGCTACGGGACTCCCGATTTGAGAATATGACGATAATTTTCATATTTCTAGACTTAGGCTTAAAAATATAGATTAGAGGATGAAATATAGAAATAGCCCCCGAATGGCCCCGTGGGAGGCACCAACACCTCCCACGGGACCAATGTAACTCATAGGAACTGACCACGCAGCCACGGGACTGCCGGTTTGAGAATACGACGGTAATTTGGCTATATATAAAGTTAGTCTGAAAAACATGGTGTTAGTGTGTTAAAACCCGAAATAGCTCCTGAACGGCCCCGTGGGTGGCACTAACACCTCCCACGGGACCAATGTGACTCGTAGGAACAGACCGTGCAGCCATGGGACTCCCGATTTGAAAATATTATGATGATTTGCATATTTCCTGACTTAGGCTTAAAAACATAATGTTAGAGGGTGAAAATCCGAAACAGCCCCCGAAGGGCTCTATGGGAGGCACCACCATCTCCCACTGGACCAATGTAACTCGTAGGTACAGACCGTGCAGCCACAGGAGTCCCAACTTGAGAATACGACGGTAATGTGCATTTTTATAAACTTAGGCTTAAAAACATGGCGTTAGTGAGTGAAAACCCGAAATAGCCCTCGAACGGCCCCATGGGTGGCACCAACAACTCCCACGGGGCCAATGTGACTCATAGGAACTGACCGTGTATCTGCGGGACTCTCGATTTGAGAATATGATGATAATTTGCATATTTCTAGACTTAGGCTTAAAAACATGACGTTAGAGGGTGAAAACCCAAAACAGCCCCCAAACGGTCCCGTGGGAGGCACCAACACCTCCCATGGGACCAACGTAACTCGTAGGAACTGACCCCGCAGCCGTGGGTCTCCCGGTTTGAGAATGTAACGGTAATTTGCATATTTGTAGACTTACACTTAAAAATATGGCGTCGGAGGGTGAGAACTCGAAACAAACCCCGAAGGCCCCTAGGGAGGCACCAATACCCCCCACTGGACCAATGTAACTCGTAGGCTTTGACCGTGTAGCCACGGGAGTCCCGGTTTGATAATACGACGGTAATTTGCATTTTTATAGACTTAAGCTTAAAACCATGGCGTTAGTGAGTGAAAACCCAACAAAGCCCCCGAATGGCCCCGTGGGTGGCACCAACACCTCCCACGGGACCAATATAACTCATAGGAACTAACTGCGCAGCCACGAGACTCCCGATTTTAGAATACGATGAGAATTTGTATATTTCAAGACTTAGGCTTAAAAACATGGCGTTAGTGTGTGAGAACCTGAAGCAGCCCTCGAACGGCCCCATGAGTGGCACCAACACCTCCTATGGGACCAATGTAACTCGTAGGAACTGACCACGCAGCCACGGGACTCCAAGTTTGCGAATACGATGGTAATTTGCATTTTTATAGACTTATGCTTAAAAACATGGCTTTAGTGAGTGAAAACCCGAAACAACCCCTGAACGGCCCCATGGGTGGCATCAACACCTCCCACGGGACCAATGTGACTCGTTGGAACTAATCCGCGCAGCCGCGGGACTCCTATTTTGAGCATACAACTGTAATTTGCATATTTCCAGAGTTAGGCTTAAAAATATGGCGTTAGTGGGTGAAAACCAAAGCAGCCCCCGAACGACCCCGTGGGTGGGGCCAACACCTCAATGTGACTTGCAGGGACTGACCGCGCAGCCCCGGGACTCCCGTTTTTAGAATACGACGATAATTTTCATATTTCTAGACTTAGCCTTAGAATCATGGCGTTAGAGGGTGAAAACTCGAAACAACCCCCAAACGGCCCTATGGGAGGCACCAACACCTCCCACGGGACCATTGTAACTCATAGGAACTGATTGCGTAGCCACGAGACTCCCGATTTGAGCATATGATGGTGGGTCTCCCGATTTGAGAATACAACGATAATTTACATATTTATAGACTTAGGATTAAAAACATGGCTTTATAGGGTGGAAACCCAAAACAGCCCCTGAACGGCCCCGTGGGACGCACCAACACCTCCCACGGAACCAATGTAACTCGTAGGAAATGACCGCGCAACCCTGAAACTCCCTGTTTGAGAATACGATGATAATTGTCATATTTCTAGACTTAGGCTTAAAAATATGGCGTTAGAGGGTGAAAACCCAAAACTTCCCCCGAATGGTCCCGTGGAGGCACCAACTCCTCCTATGGGACCAATGCAACTCGTATGAACTGACCACATAGCCACGAGACTCCAAGTTTGCGAATACGATGGTAATTTGAATTTTTATAGACTTATGCTTAAAAACTTGGCGTTAGTGAGTGAAAACCCGAAACAGCCCCCGAACGACCCCATGGGTGGCACCAACACCTCCCACGGGGCCAATGTGACTCGTAGAAACTGAGCGTGCGGCTCCGGGACTCCCGATTTGATAATATGACGATCATTTGCATATTTCTAGACTTAGGCTTAAAAATATGACGTTAGAGGGTGAAAACCCAAAACATCCCCCAAACGGTCCCGTGAGAGGCACTAACACCTTCCACGGGACCAATGTAACTCGTAGGAACTGATCTCGTAGCCGTGGGTCTCCCGGTTTGAGAATGCAATAGTAATTTGCATATTTCTAGACTTACGCTTAAAAACATGGCGTCAGAGGGTGAAAACCCAAAACAAGCCCCGAAGGCCCCATGGGGGGCACCAACATATCTCACTAGACCAATGTAACTCGTAGGAACTGACCGCGTAGCCACGGGAGTCCCGGTTTGAGAATACGATGGTAATTTGCATTTTTATAGACTTAAGCTTAAAAATATGGCATTACTGAGTGAAAACCCGAAATAGCCCCCAAACGGCCCCGTGGGTGGCACCAACACCTCCCATGGGACCAATGCGACTCGTAGGAACTGATCGCGTACCCAAGGGACTTCCGGTTGGAGAATACGATGATAATTTGTCTATTTCTAGACTTAGGCTTAAAAACATGGTCTTAGAGGGTGAAAATCCAAAACAGCCCCCGAATGGTCCCGTGGGAGGCACCAACACCTCCCACGGGACCAACATAACTCGTAGGAACTAACCGAATAGCCACAGGACTCCCGGCTTGGGAATACGATGATAATTTTCATATTTCTAGACTAAGGCGAAACATGGCTTTGGTGGTGGGAAACGCGAAACAGCCCCCCAACGACCCTGTGGGTGGCACCAACACCTCTCACGGGACCAATGTGACTCGTAGGAACTGATCGTGCAACAACGGGAATCTTGGTTTGAGAATACAATGATAATTTGCATATTTCTAGACTTAGGCTTGAAAACATGATGTTAGAGGGTGAAAACCCAAAATAGAAGTGGAATGGCCCCGTGGGAGGTACCAACACCTCCCACGTGACCAATGTAGCCTGTAGGAACTGATCGCGCAGCCACGGGACTCCCGGTTTGAGAATACGATGAAAATTTGCATTGTTCTGGACTTAGGCTTAAAAGCATGGCATTAGTTGTTGAAAACCTGAAGCAACCCCCGAACGGCCCCATGGGTGGCACCAACACCTCCCACGGGACCAATGTGACTCGTAGGAACTGATCGCGCATCCATGGGACTCCCGACTTGAGAATACGATGATAATTTTCATATTTCTAGACATAGGCTTAAAAGCATGGGGTTAGAGGGTGAAAACCCAAAACAGCCCTCGAATGGCCCAATGGGAGGCACCAACACCTCTCACGAGCCCAATGTGACTCGTAGGAACTTACCACGCAGCCCCAGGACTCCGATTTGAGAATACGATGATAATTTTCATATTTATAGAATTAGTCTTAAAGACACGACGTTAGAGGGTGAAAACACAAAATAGCCCCCGAATGGCCCCGTGGGAGGCACCAACAACTCCCATGGGACTAATGTATCTCGTAGGGACTGACCGCGCAGTCGCGGGACTCTCGATTTTAGAATACGATGATAATTTTCATATTTCTAGACTTAGGCTTAGAATCATGGCATTAGAGGATGAAAACCCAAAACAGCCTCCAAACGTCCATGTGGGAGGCACCAGCACCTCCCACGGGACCATTGTAACTCATAGGAACTGATCGCGTAGCCACAAGACTCCCGATTTGAGAATATGACATTGGGTCTCCCGATTTGAGAATACAACGATAATTTACATATTTCTAGACTTTGGCTTAAAAACATGCCGTTATAGGGTGAAAACCCAAAACAACCCCCGAATGGCCCAGTGGGATGCACCAACACTTCCTACGGGACCAATGTAACTCGTAGGAACTGACCGCGCAACCCCGGGACTCCCGGTTTGAGAATACGACGATAATTTTCATATTTCTGGACTTAGGATTAAATACATGGCGTGAGTGGATGAAAACCCAAAACAGCCCCCGAACGACCCCGTGGGTGGCACCAACACCTCCCACGGGACCAATGTGATTCATAGGATGTGATCGCGCAGCCATGGGACTCCCGGTTTGAGAATACGACAGTAATTTGCATATTTCTAGACTTACGCTTAAAAACATGGCGTTAGAGGGTGAAAATCCAAAATAGCCCCCGAAGGGCCCAATGGGAGGCACCAACACCTCCCACAGGACCAATGTAACTCGTAGGAATTGACCCCACAACCGCGGATCTCCCGGTTTGAGAATACAACAATAATTTGCATATTTCTAGTCTTACATTTAAAAAAATGGCATTAGAGGGTGCAAACCGAAAACAACCGCCGAGGGGCCTCCCACGGGACCAATGTAACTCGTAGAAACTGATCGCAAAGCCACAGGACTCCCGATTTGAGAATACGACGATAATTTGTATTTTTCTAGACTTAGGTTAAAAAACATGGCGTTAATGAGGGAAAACCCGAAACAACCCCCGAACTGCCCCGTGGGTGGCACCAACACCTCCCATGAGACCAATGTAACTTGTAGGAACTGTCCGCGCAGTCACGTTTCTCCCAGTTTGTGAAAATGATGATAATTTGCAAATTTCTAGACAAAGGCAAAACATGGCGTTAGTGAGGGAAAACCCGAAACAGCCCCGGAATGGCCTCGTGGGTGGCACCAACACCTCCCACCGGACAAGTGTGACTCTTAGGATCTGACTACGCAACCGCGGGACTCCCGGTTTGAAAGTATGACAATAATTTGCATATTTCTAGACTTAGGCTTAAAAACATGGTGTTAGAGGGTGAAAGTCCAAAACAACCGCCGAACGGTCCCGTAGGAGGCACCAACATCACCTAGTGGACCAATGTGACTCGTAGGAACTGATCGCGCAACCGCAGGAACCCTGGTTTGAGAATACGACGTTAATTTGTACATTTGTAGACCAAGACTAAAAAACATGGCGTTAATGGGTGAAAACCCGAAGTAGCCTCCGAACGGCCCTGTGGGTGGCCCAAACACCTCTCACGGGACCAATGTGACTCGTAGGAACTGTCCGCACGGGACTCCTGGTTTGAGAATACGCCGGTAACTCGCATATTTCTAGACTTAGGCTTAAAAACATGGCGTTAGTGGGTGAAAACCCAAAATAGCCCCCAAATGGCCCCGTGGGAGGCACTAACACCTCCCACAGGACCAATGTAACTCGTAGGAACTAACTGCGCAACCACGGGACTCCCGATTTGAGAATACAATGATATATTGCATATTTCTAGACTTAGTCTTAAAAGCATGGCGAAAGAGGGTGAAAACCGAAAACAGCCCCCGAACATCCCCGTGGGTGGCACCAACACCTCTCACGGGACCAATGTGACTCGTAGGAACTAACCAAACAACCGCGTGACTCCTATTTTGAGAATACAACGATAATTTGCATATTTCTAGAATTAGGCTTAAAAATATGGCGTTAGTAGGTGAAAGGCGAAGCGGCCCACGAACTGCCCCGTGGGTGGCACCAACACCTCCCACGGATTCAATGTGACTTGTAAGAACTGACCGCGCAGCCACGGGACTCTCGGTTTTAGAATACGACGATAATTTGCATATTTCTAGACTTAGGCTTAAAATCATGGCGTTAGAGGGTGAAAACCCAAAACAACCCCCAAACGACCCTGTGGGAGGCACCAACACCTCCCACGAGACCATTGTAACTCATAGGAACTGATCGCGTAGCCACGAGACTCCCGGTTTGAGAATATGACGGTGGGTCTCCCGATTTGAGAATACAATGATAATTTACATATTTCTATACTTATGCTTAAAAACATGGCGTTATAGGGTGAAACACCAAAATAGCCCCCGAACGGCCCGTGGGACACACCAACACCTCTTACGGGACCAATGTAACTCGTAGGAACTGACCTCGTAGCCCCGGGACTCCCGGTTTGAGAATATGATCATAATTTATATGTTACTAGAGTTAGGCTTAAAAACATGGCGTTAGAGGGTCAAAACCAAAATTGCCCCCGAATGGACCCGAGGAGGCACCAACACCTCCTATGGGACCAATGTAACTCGTAGGAACTGACCACGCTGTGACGGGACTCCCAATTTGCAAATAAGATGGTAATTTGCATTATTTTAGGCTTGAAAACATGGTGTTAGTTAGTGAAAACCCGAAACAACCCCCAAACGGCCCCGTGGGTGGCACCAACACCTCCCACGGGACCAATGTGACTTGTAGGAAGTGATCGCGCAAGCAGCGGGACTCCCAGTTTGAGAATACAACCGCAATTTGCATATTTTTAGACTTACGTTTAAAACCATGGCATTAGAGGGTGAAAACCCGAAACATCCTCTGAGGGGCCCAGTGGGAGGCACCAACACCTCCCACGGGACCAATGTAACTCGTAGGAACTGAACCCCTAGCCACGAGTCTCCCGGCTTGAGAATACAATGATAAGTTGCATATTTCTAGACTTATGCTGAAAAACATGGCATTAGAGGGTGAAAACTCGAAACCCCGTGGAGGCACCAACACCTCCCATGTGACTAATGTGACTTGTAGGAACTGACCGCGTAGCCACGGGACTCCCCATTTGAGAATATGATGTTAATTTGTATTTTTCTAGACTTAGGCTAAAAAATATGGCGTTAATGAGTGAAAAACCGAAATAGCCCCTGAACTGCCTCGTGGGTGGCACCAACACCTCCCATGAGACCAATGTAACTTGCATGAACTGTCCGCCCAGTCACGGGTCTCCCATTTTGAGAATAAGATGATAATTTGAATATTTATAGACTAAGGCAAAGCATGGCATTAGTGGGGGAAAATCCGAAAAGCCCCTGAATGGCCCCGTGGGTGGCAGCAAAACCTCCCACGGGACAAGTGTGACTCTTAGGATCTGACAACGTAACCGCGAGACTCCCGATTTGAGAATACGATGATAATTTGAATATTTCTAGAATTAGGCTTAAAAACATCGCATTAGAGGGTGAAAACCCAAAAAAAAACCTTGAACGGTCCCGTAGGAGGCACCAACACCTCCCACTAAACTAATGTGACTCGAGGAACTAATCGCGCAACCGCGGGACTTCTAGTTTGAGAATACGATGTTAATTTGTATATTTATAGACTTAGTCTAAATAACATGGTGTTAATGTGTGAAAACCAGAAATAGCCCTCGAACGACCCCGTAAGTGGCACCAACACCGCCCACGGTACCAATATGACTCGTAGGAAATGATCGCACATCCGCGGGGCTCCAGGTTTTAGGATACAATGATAATTTGCATATTTCTTGACTTAGGCTTAAAAACATCGTGTGTGTGGGTGAAAACCTGAAACAGCCCTCGAACAACCCCGTGGGTGGCACCAACACCTCTCACGGGACCAATGTGACTCATAGGAAATGACCGCGTAGCAACGGGACTCCCAGTTTGATAATACGACAATAATTTGTATATTTCTAGACTTAGGATTAAAGACATGGCATTATATGGTGATAACCCAAAACAGCCTCCGAACGGACCCATGGGAGGCACCAACACGTCCCACGGGACCAATGTAACTCGTTAGAACTAACCATGCTGCCGTGGGTCTCTCAGTTTGAGAATACGATGGCGGGTCTCCCGGTTTGAGAATACAATTATAATTTGCATATTTCTATACCTAGGCTTAAAAACATGGCGTTAGAAGGTGAAAACCCAAAACAGCCCCCGAACGGCCCCATGGGAAGCACCAACACCTCCCACGGGACTACTTTGCCTTGTAGGAACTGACCGCTCAGTCGCGGGACTCCCGGTTTGAGAATACGATGTTAATTTGCATATTTATAGACATAGGCAAAACATGGCATTAGTGGGGAAAAACCCGAAACAACCGCCGAACAGCCCCGTAGATGGCACCAACACCTCCCACGGGACCAATGTAACTCGTAAGAACTGACCACGCAGTCGCGAGATTATCAATTTGAGAATACGACAGTAATTTGCATATTTCTAGACTTAGGATTAAAAATGAGGCGTTAGTGGGTGAAAACCCGAAATAGCCCCCGAACGGCCCCGTAGGAGGCAACAACACCTCCCACGGAACCAATGTAACTCGTTGGAACTCACCACGCAGCCCTGGGAATCCGACTTTGAGAATAAGATGGTACTTTGCATATTTCTAGACTTAGTCTTAAAAACATGGCGTTGGTGGGTGAAATCCCAAAACAGCCCCCGAAGGACCCCATGGTGGGCTCAAACACCTCCCACGGGACCAATGTTACTCGTAGGACATGACCGCGCAGTCACGGGACTCTGAGAATATGACGATAATTTGCATATTTCTAGACTCAGGCTTAAAAACATGGAAATAGAGGGTGAAAACCCAAAACAACACCCGAACGGCCCCGTAGGAGGCACCAACACCTCCCACTTGGCCAATGTGACTTGTAGGAACTGACCGTGCAACTGAGGGACTCCGGGTTTGAGAATACAATGTTAATTTGTATATTTATAGACTTAGCCTAAAAAACATGATGTTAATGGGTGAAAACCAGAAACAACCCTCTAACGGCCCCGTAAGTGGCACCAACACCTCCCCCGGGACCAATATGACTCGTAGGAACAAACCACACATCCACGGTACTCCCGTTTTGAGAATACGATGATAATTTATATATTTCCTGACTTAGGATTAGAAACATTGCATTTGTGGGTGAAAACCTGAAACAAATCTCGAACGGCCCCGTGGGTGGCACCAACACCTCCCATGGCATCAATGTGACTTATAGGGACTGATCGCGTAGCCGCGGCACTCCCGGTATTAGAATACAACGATAATTTGCAAATTTTTAGACTTAGTGTTAAAAACATGGTGTTAGAGGGTGCAAACCGAAAATAGCCCCTAAACGACCCTATGGGAAGCACCAACAGCTCCCACGGAACCAATGCAACTCGTACGAACTGACCATGCAGTCGCGGGTCTCTCGGTTTAAGAATACGACGGTGGGTCTCCCGGTTTAAGAATACAATGATAATTTGCATATTTCTATAATTAGGCTTAAAAACAAGGCGTTAGAGGATGAAAACCCAAAACATCCCCCAAACGGCCCCGTGGGAGGCACCAACACCTCCCATGGGACCAATTTGACTCATAGGAACAGACCGCGCATCTATGGGACTCCCGGTTTGAGAAGACAACGATAATTTGCATATTTACAGACTTAGGCAAAACATGGCATTAATGGGGTAAAACTCGAAACAACCACGTAGGTGGCACCAACACCTCCCACGGGACCAATGTAACTCGTAGGCACTGACCACGATTCCGTGGGATTCTCGATTTGTGAATACAACGACAATTTGCATATTTCTAGACTTAGGCTTAAAAATAAGGCGTTAGTGGGTGAAAACCCAAAATAGCCCCGAAACGGCCCCGTGGGAGGCAACAACACCTCCAACAGAACTAATGTAACACGTAGGAACTGACCACGCAGCCCTGGGACTCCCGGTTTGAGAACAAGATGGTACTTTGCATATTTCTAGACTTAGGCTTAAAAACATGCCGTTAGCGGGTGAAAGCCCGTAACAGCCCCCGAAGGGCCCCGTGGTGGGCACCAACACCTCCCACAGGACCAATGTTACTCGTAGGACATGACCGCGCAGTCACAGGAATGAAGATTT
This sequence comes from Sambucus nigra, assembly GCA_949130495.1. Classification (NCBI taxonomy): domain Eukaryota; kingdom Viridiplantae; phylum Streptophyta; class Magnoliopsida; order Dipsacales; family Adoxaceae; genus Sambucus; species Sambucus nigra. The sequence goes on from CASBWL010000100.1 coordinate 1,277,967, forward strand.
GAGAATACGAAAATAATTTTCATATTTCTAGACTTAGGCTTAAAAACGTGGCATTAGAGGGTGAAAACCCAAAATAACCCCCGAACGGCCCCGTGGGAGGCACCAACACCTCCCATTGGACCAATGTAACTCGTAGGAACTGACCGCGCAACCACGGGACTCCTGGTTTAAGAATACGAAGTTAATTTGTATATTTATAGACTTAGGGTAAAAACATGGCGTTATTGGGTTAAAACCCGAAACAACCCTCGAACGGCCCCGTAAGTGGCACCAAGACCTCCCACGGGACCAATAACACTCGTAGGAACAGACCGCACATCCACGGGACTCCCGGTTTGAGAATATGACGATAATTTGCATATTCCTGACTTAGGCTTAGAAACATTGCATTAGTGGGTGAAAACTCGAAACAGCTCCTGAACGGCCCCGTGGGTGGCACCAACACCTCCCGCGGAATCCATGTGACTTATAGGAACAGATCGCGCAGCCGCGGCACTCCCGAGATTAGAATACAATGATAATTTGGAAATTTTTAGACATATTCTTAAAAACATGGCATTAAAGGGTGCAAACCGAAAATAGCCCCCAAACGGCCCCATAGGAGGCACCAACAGCTCCCACGGGACCAATTTAACTCGTAGGAACTCAACATGCTGCCGCGGGGTGTCCCGGTTTAAGAATACGACGGCGGGTCTCCCGATTTGAGAATATAATGATAATTTGAATATTTCTAGACTTAGTCTTAAAAACATTGCGTTAGAGGGTGAAAACCCAAAACAGCCCCCAAACGGTCCCGTGGGAGCACCAACACCTCCCATGGACCAATTTGACTCGTAGGAACTGACTGCGCATCCGCGGGACTCCCGGTTTGAGAATACAACGGTAATTTGCATATTTATAGACTTAAGAAAAACATGGCATTAGTGGGGTATAACCCGAAACATCCGTGTAAATGGCACCAACACCTCCCACAGGACCAATGTAACTCGTAGGAACTGGCCACGATGCCGCAGGATTCTCGATTTGAGAATACGACGATAATTTGCATATTTCTAGACTTAGGCTTAAAAATAAGGCGTTATTGGTTGAAAACCCGCAATAGCACGCGAACGGCCCCATGGGAGGCAACAACAACTCCCACGGAACGAATGTCACACGTAGGAACTGACCACGCAGCCCTGGGACACCCGGTTTGAGAATAAGATGGTACTATGAACATTTCTAGACTTAGGCTTAAAACATGGCGTTCGTGGGTGAAAGCCCTTAACAGCCCCCGAAGGACGCCGTGGTGGGCACCAACACCTCCCACAGGACCAATGTTACTCATAGGACATGATCGCGCAGTCACGGGACTCCGATTTGAGAATACGACAATAATTTGCATATTTCTAGACTTAGGCATAAAAACATGGCGTTACAGGGTGAAAACCCAAAACAACTCCCGAACGGCCCCGTGGGAGGCACCAACACCTCCCACTGGACCAATGTGACTCGTACAAACTGACCACGCAACCACGGGACTCCTGGTTTGAGAATACGAAGTTAATTTGTACATTTATAGACTTAGGCTAAAAAAACATGGAATTATTGGGTGAAAACCCGAAGTAGCCCTTGAACGGCCCCGTAAGTGGCACGAACACCTCCCACGGGACCAATATGACTCGTAAGAATAGACCGCACATCCACGGGACTCCCGATTTGAGAATACGACGATAATTTGCATATTTCCTGACTTAGGCTTAGAAACATCGCATTAGTCGGTGAAAACTCCAAACAGCTCCTGAACGGCCCCGTGGCTGGCACCAACACCTCCCACAAAATCAATGTGACTTATAGGAACTGATCGTGCAGCCGCGGCACTCTCGGTATTAGAATACGACGATAATTAGAAAATTTCTAAACTTAGTCTTAAAAACATGGCATTACAGGGTGCAAATCGAAAATAGCCCCCAAACGGCCCCGTGGGGAGGCACCAATAGCTCCCACGGGACCAATGTAACTCGTAGGAACTCAACATGAAGCCGCGGGTGTCCCGATTTAAGAATACGATGGCGGGTCTCCCGGTTGGAGAATATAATGATAATTTGAATATTTCTAGACTTAGTCTTAAAAACATTGCGTTAGAGGGTGAAAACCCAAAACAGCCCCCAAACGGTCCCGTGGGGACACCAACACCTCCAATGGGACCAATTTGACTCATAGGAACTGACTGCGCATCCGCGGGACTCCCGGTTTGAGAATACAAGGGTAATTTGCATATTTATAGACTTAGGCAAAACATGGCATTAGTGGGGTATAACCCGAAACAGCCGTGTAGATGGCACCAACACCTCCCACGGGACCAATGTAACTCGTAGGAACTGGCCACGATGCCGCGGGATTCTCGATTTGAGAATACGACGATAATTTGCATATTTCTAGACTTAGGCTTAAAAATAAGGCGTTATTGGGTGAAAACCCGCAATAGCACGCGAACGGCCCCGTGGGAGGCAACAACAACTCCCACGGAACGAATGTCACACGTAGGAACTGACCACGCATCCCTGGGACACCCGGTTTGAGAATAAGATGGTACTATGCACATTTCTAGACTTAGGCTTAAATCATGGCGTTCGTGGGTGAAAGCCCGTAACAGCCCCCGAAGGACCCCGTGGTGGGCACCAACACCTCCCACAGGACCAATGTTACTCGTCACGGGACTCCAGTTTGAGAATACGACAATAATTCATATTTATAGACTTAGGCTTAAAAACATGGTGTTACAGGGTGAAAACCCAAAACAACCCCCGAACGGCCCCGTGGGAGGCACCAACACCTCCCACTGGACCAATGTGACTCGTAGGAACTGACCGCGCAACCACGGGACTCCTGGTTTGAGAATACGAAGTTAATTTGTATATTTATAGACTTAGGCTAAAAAATATGGCGTTATTGGGTGAAATCCCGAAGTAGCCCTCGAACGGCCCCGTAAGTGGCATCAACACCTCCCACGGGACTAATATGACTCGTAAGAACAGACCGCACATCCACGGGACTCCCGATTTGAGAATACGATGATAATTTGCATATTTCCTGACTTAGGCTTAGAAACATCGCATTAGTCGGTGAAAAATCCAAACAGCTCCCGAACGGCCCCGTGGGTGGCACCAACACCTCCCAAGGAATCAATGTGACTTATAGGAACTGATCGTGCAGCCGCGGAACTCTCGGTATTAGAATACGACGATAATTAGAAAATTTCTAGACTTAGTCTTAAAAACATGGCATTAGAGGGTGCAAACTGAAAATAACCCCCAAACGGCCCGTGGGAGGCACCAACAGCTCCCACGGGACCAATGTAACTTGTAGGAACTCACCATGCAACCGCGGGTCTCTCGTTTTATGAATACGACAGCGGGTCTCCCGATTTGAGAATACAATGATAATTTGCATATTTCTAGACTTAGGCTTAAAAAAATGACGTTAGAGGGTGAAAACCCAAAACAACCCCCAAACGGCCCCTTGGGAGGCACCAACACCTCCCATGGGACCAATTTGACTCATAAGAACTGACCGCGCATCCGCTGGACTCCCGGTTTGAGAATACGACGGTAATTTGCATATTTATAGACTTAGGCAAAACATGGCATTAGTGGGGTAAAACCCGAAACAACCTTCGAATGGCCCCGTAGGTGGCACCAACACCTCCCACGGGACTAATGTAACTCGTAGGAACTGACCACACAGTCGCGGGATTCTCAGTTTGGGAATACGACGGTAATTTGCATATTTTTAAACATAGGCTTAAAAATAAGGCGTTAGTGGGTGAATGCCCGAAACAGCCCCCGAAGTGCCCTGTGGTGGGCACCAGCACATCCCACGGGACCATTGTTACTCGTAGGAAATGACCGTGTAGTCACGGGACTTCCAATTTGAGAATAAGACGGTAATTTGAAAATTTCTAGACATAAGCTTAAAAACATGGCATTAGAGGGTGAAAGCCTAAAATAGCCCCCGAAGCGTCCCGTGGTGGGCACCAACACCTCCCACGGCACCAATGTTACTCGTAGGAACTGATCGCGCAATCATGGGGCTTGCCGTTTGAGAATAAGATTGTAATTTGTATATTTATAGACTCAGGTTTAAAAACATAGCGTTAGAGGCTGAAAATCCAAAATAGCCCCCGAATGGCCCCGTGAAAGGTACCAACACCTCCCACGGGACCAATGTAACTCATAAGAACTGACTGCGCAGCCACGGGACTTCCGTTTTGAGAATACGACTACAATTTTCATATTTATTGACTTAGGCAAAACATGGCGTTACTGGGGGAAAATGTGAAACAGCCCGCGAATGGCCCCATGGGTGGCAGAAACACCTCTCTTGGGACAAATGTAACTCGTAGGAACTGACCACGCAGTCGCGGCACTCCCGATTTAAGAATATGACGGTAATTTGCATATTTATAAACTTAGGCTCAAAAACACGGTGTTAGTGTGTGAAAATGAGAAACAACCCCCGAACGGCCCCGTGGGTGGCACCAACAACTCCCACGGGACCAATGTGACTCTTAAGAACTGATCATGCAGTCGCGAGTCTCCCAGTTTGAGAATACAATAATAATTTCCACATTTCTAGACTTAGGCTTAAAAACATGACGTTAGAGGGTGAAAACCAAAAATAGCCACCAAACGGTTCTGTAGGAGGAACCAACACCTTTCACGGGACCAATATAACTCGTAGGAACTGACCGCGCAGCCCCGAGACTCTCGATTTAAGAATGCGACGATAATTTGTGTATTTCTAGACTACGCAAAATATGGCATTAGTGGGGGAAAACAAGAAACAGCCCCCGAACGGCCCGTGGGTGGCTCCAACACCGCCCACGGGACCAATGTAACTCGTAGGAACTAACCACACAACCGCGGGATTCTCGGTTTGAGAATACAACGGTAATTTGCATATTTCTAGACTTAGGTTTAAAAACAAGGTGTTAGTGGGTGAAAACCCGAAATTTCCACCGAACGACCCCGTGGGAGGCAACAACACCTCCCACGGGACCAATGTAACTCGTAGGAACTGACCATGCAGTCCTGGGACTCCTAGATTGAGAATAAAATGGTAATTTTCATATTTTTAGACTTAGGCTTAAAAACATTGCGTTAGAGGGTGAAAACCTGAAACAGCCCCCGAAGGGCCTCGTGGGAGGCAACAACACCTCCCACGGGACCATTGTAACTTGTAGGAACTGACCGCGCATCCACGGGACTCCAGGTTTGACAATAAGACAATAATTTGTATTTTTTTAGACTTAGGCCTAAAAACATGGCATTAATGAGTGAAAATTTGCAATAGCCCCTGAATGGCCCCTTAGGTGGCACCAACACCTCCCAGTATACCAATGTAACTCGTAGGAACTAATCGTATAGCCACGAGACTCGCGGTTTGAGAATACGATGATAATTTGCATATTTCTAGACTTAGGCTTAAAGACACGACGTTAGTGGGTGAAAGCACAAAACAGCCGCCTAATGGTCATGTGGGAGGCACCAACACCTCCCATGGGACCAATGTAACTTGTAGGAACTGACCGCACAGCCACGCGTCTCCCGGTTTGAGAATACGATGATAATATGTATATTTCAAGACTAAGGCAAAAGATGGCGTTAGTGGGCAAAAACCCGAAATAGCCCCCGAACAGCGCCGTGGGTGGCACCAACACTCTAACGAGACCAGTGTGACTCGTATGAACTGATCGCGCAGCCGCGGGAATCCCGGTTTGAGAATAGGATGATCATTTGCATATTTCTAGACTTAGGCTTAAAGACATGGCGTTAGAGGGTAAAAATACAAAATAACCCCTGAACGGCCCCGTGGGAGGCACCAATAGCTCCCACTGGACAAATGTGACTCGTAAGAATTGACCGCGCAACAGCGGGACTCCTGGCTTGATAATACGATGGTAATTTGTATATTTCTAGATTTTAGCTAAAAAAAACATGGAGTTCATGGGTGAAAACCCGAAATAGCCCTCGAACGACCCCGTAGGTAGAACCAACACCTCCCATGGGACCAATATGACTCGTAAGAACTGACCGTTCAGCCGTGGGACTCCCGGTTTGTGAATACGAGGATTATTTGCATATTTCTTAACATAAGCTAAAAAACATGGCGTTAGTGGGTGAAAACACAAAACAGCCCCCGAACGGCCCCGTGGGTGGCACCAACACCTCCCACGGGACCAATGTGACTCGTAGGAACTGACCGCGCAGTAATGGGACTCTCGATTTGAGAATACGACGATAATTTGCATATTTCTAGACTTAAGCTTAAAAACATGACGTTAGACGGTGATAACCCAAAACATCCCCCGAACGGCCCCGTGGGAGGCACCAAAACCTCCCACGGGACCAATGTAACACGCAAGAACTGACCGCTCAGAAACGAGACTCTCACTTTGAGAATACGACGATAATTTGCATATTTCTAGACTTTGGCAAAACTTGACGTCAGTGGAGGTAAACCCGAAACAACCCCTGAATGGCCCCGTGGGTGGTACCAACACCTCCCACGGGACCAATGTAACTCGTAGGAACTGACCACACAGCTGTGGGACTCTCGGTTTAAGAATACGACGGTAAATTGCATATTTCTAGACTTAGGCTTAAAAACATGGCATTAGTTGGTAAAAATCCGAAGCAGCCCCTGAATGGCCCCATGGGTGGCACTAACACGTCCCACGGGACCAATATAACTCGTAGGAAGTGACGTACAGCCACGGGACTCTCAGTTTCAGAATACGATGGAAATTTCCATATTTCAAGACTTAGGTAAAACATGGCGTTAGAGGTTGAAAACCCAAAATAGCCCCCCGAACGGCCCCGTGGCTGGCAGCAACACCTCCCACGGAATCAATGTGACTTCTAGGAATTAATCGCGCGGTCACGGGACTCTCGGTTTGAGAATACGACGATGATTAGTAAATTTCTAGACTTAGTCTTAAAAACATGGAGTTAGAGGTGAAAACCCAAAATAGCCCCCAAACGGCCCCATGGGAGGTACCAACACCTCCCACGGGAACAGTGTGACTCGTAGGAACTGACCGCGTAACTGCGAGACTCTTGGTTTAAAAGTAGGACGATAATTTGCATATTTCTAGACTTAGGCTTAAAAACATGGCGTTAGAGTGTGAAAAAATAAAACAACCCCCGAATGGCCCCGTGGGAGGCACCAACACCACCCACTGGACTAATGTTACCCGTAGGAACTGACTGCGCAACCACGGGACTCCTGGTTTAAGAATACGATGGTAATTTACATATTTCTAGACTTTGGCTAAAAAACATGGCGGTAATGGGTGAAAACCCGAAACAGCCGTCGAACGGCCCCCTAGATGGCACCAACACCTCCCATGGGACCAATATGACTCGTAGGAACTGATCGCGCAGTCGCGGAACTTCCAGTTTGAGAATACGATGATAATTTGCATATTTCTTGACGTAGGCTTAAAAATGTGGCGTTAGTGGGTGAAAACACGAAACAGGCCCCGAACGGCCCGTGGGTGGCACCAACACATCCCACGGGACCAATGTGACTCGTAGGAACTGACCACGCAGCTGCAGGACTCCCAGTTTGAGAATACAACGATAATTCGCATATTTCTTTAGGCTTAAAAATGTGGCGTTAGTGGGTGAAAACCCGAAACAGCCCCAACGGCCCCGTGGGTGGCACCAACATCTCCCATGGGACCAATGTGACTCGTAGGAACTGATCACGCACCCAAGGGACTCCCGATTTGAGAATACAATGATAACTTGCCTATTTCTAGACTTAAGCTTAAAATCATGGCGTGAGAGGGTGAAAACCCAAAACAGCCCCCGAACGGCTCTGTGGGAGTTACCAACACCTCCCACGGGACCAATGTTACTCGTAGGAACTGATCGCGCAGCCACGGGACTCTCGGTTTGAGAATACGATGATAATTTTCATATTTATAGACTTAGGCAAAACATGGCGTTATTGGGGGAAAACCCGAAACAGCCCCCGAACGGCCCTGTGGCTTGCACCAACACCTCCCAGGGGACCAATGTAACTCATAGGAACTGACCACCCAGGCACGGGACTCCTGGTTTGAGAATACGAGGGTAATTTGTATATTTCTAGACTTATGATTAAAAATAAGGCGTAACGGGGTGAAAACCCGAAATAGCCCCCGAACGGCCCCGTGGGATGCACCAACACCTCCCACTAGACCAATGTGACTCGTAGGAGCTGATCGCTTAGCCGCGGGACTCCTGTTTTGACAATACGACGGTAATTTGTATATTTATAGACTTAGGCTTAAAAACATGGCATTAGTGGGTGAAAGCCCAAAATAGCCCCCGAACGGCCCCGTGGGTTGCACCAACACCTCCCACGTGGACCAATATGACTCGTTGGAACTGTACGTGCAACTGTGGGACTCTAATTTTGAGAATAAGATGATAATTTTCATATTTCTTTACTTAGGCTTAAAAACATAGCATTAAAAGTTGAAAACCTGAAACAACCCTGGAATGGCTTCGTGGGAGGCACCAACACCTCCCACGGGACCAATGTAAGTCATAGGAACTGACCGCGCAACCACGGGACTCCCGCTCTGAGATTACGATGATAATTAGCATATTTCTAAACTTACGCAAAGCATGGCGTTACTGGGGGAAAACCTGAAATAGCCCTCGAATGGCCACGTGGGTGGCACCAACACCTCCCACGGGACCAATGTAACACGTAGGAACTGACCACGCTGCCACGTGACTCCCAATTTGAGAATATGATGGTAATTTTAATATCTATAGACTTAGTCTTTAAAACATGGTGTTAGTGTGTGAAAACCCGAAACATCCCCCGAACGGCCCCGTGGGTGGCACTAACGCCTCTAACGGGACCAATATGACTCATGGTAACTCACCGCGTAGCCGAGGGAATCCCGGTTTGAGAATACGATGATAATTTACACATTTCTAGACTTAGGCTTAAAAACATGACGTTAGAGGGTGAAAACCCAAAACAGCCCCCAAACGGTCCCATGGGAGGCACCAACACCTCTCACGAGACCAATGTAACTCATAGGAACTGACCCTGCAGCCGCAGGTCTCCCGGTTTAAGAATACATTGATAATTTGCATATTTTCTTGACTTAGGCTTAAAAACATGGCGTTCGTGAGTGAAAACCCAAAATAGCCCCCGAATGGCCCCGTGGGTCAACACCTCCCACGGGACCAATGTGACTCGTAAGAACTGATCACTCACCCAAAGGATTTCTGGTTGGAGAATACAATCATAATTTGTATATTTCTCAACTTAGGCTTAAAAATGTGGCCTTAGAAGTTGAAAACTCGAAACAGTCACCAAATGGCCCCTTGGGAGGCACCAACACCTCCCACGGGACCAATGTAAATCATAGGAACTGGTCGCGTAGCCACGAAACTACCGGTTTGAGAATATGATGATAATTTTCACATTTCTAGACTTAGGCAAAACATGGCGTTAGTGGGGGAAAACCTGAAAGATCCCCCGAACGACCTTGTGGGTGGCACCAACACCTCGCACGGGACCAATGCAACTCATAGGAACTGACCACGCAGCCGTGGGGCTCCTGGTTTGAGAATACAACGGTAATTTTTATATTTCTTGACATAGGCTGAAAAACATGGCATTAGTGGGTGAAAACCCGAAGTACTCCCCGAACGGCCCCATGTGAGGCACTAACACCTCCCACAGGACCAATGTGACTCGTAGGAACTGACCACGTAGTCGCGGGACTCCTATTTTGAGAATACGATGGTAATTTGTATATTTATAGATTTAGGCTTAAAAACATGGCGTTAATGGGTGAAAACCCGAAATAGCCCCCCGAACAGCCCCGTGGGTTGCACCAACACCTCCCATGTGGACCAATATGACTCGTACGAACTGACCGCGCAACCGTGGGATTCTCGATTTGAGAGTACGTTGATAATTTGTATATTTCTTGACATAGGCTTAAAAACATGGCGTTAATGGGAGACAACTCTAAATAGCCCCTGAACGGACCCGTGGGTTGCACCAACACCTCCCACGTGGACCAATGTGACTCGTAGGAACAGACCGCACAGCCATGGGACTCCCGGTTTGAGAATAAGACAATAATTTGCATATTTCTAGACTTTAATTTAAAAACATGGCGTTAGTGGGTGAAAACCTAAAATAGCCATCGAACGGTCCCGTGGGAGCCACCAACACCTCCCACGGAACCAATGTAACTCATAGGAACTGACCGCTCAGCCACCGAACTCCCGGTTTGTGAATACGATGATAATTTACATATTTTTAAACTTTCATAAAATATGGCATGAGTGAGGGAAAACCCGAAATAACCCCTGAACGGTCTCGTGGGTGGCACCAACACCTCCCACGTGACCAATGCAACTCCTAAAAACTGACCACGCAGCCGCAGGACTCTCGATTTGAAAATACGACGGTAATTTGCATATTTTTATAATTAAGCTAAAAAACATGGCGTTAGTGGGTGAAACCCGAAGCACCCCCCGAACGGCCCCGTGGGTGGCAACAACACCATCCATGGGACCAATTTGACTCGTAATGAGTGACCCTGCAACTGCGGGACTCTCGATTTGAGAATACGATGATAATTTGCATATTACTAGACTTAGGCTTAAAAGCATGATGTTAGAGGGTGAAAACCTAAAACAACCCCCAAACGGTCCCATGGGAGGCACCAACACCTCCCACGGGACCAATGTAACTCGTAAGAATTGACCACGTAGCCGCGGGTCTCTTGGCTTGAGAATACAACGATAATTTGCATATTTTTAGACTTAGACTTAAAAACGTGGTGTTAGTGGGTGAAAACCTGAAACAGCCCCCGAATGGACCCGTGGGAGGCACCAACTCCTCCCACAGGACCAATGTAACTCGTAGGAACTAACTGCGCATCCCTGGGACTCCCGGTTTCAGAATATGACCAAAAATTTGCATATTTCTAGACTTTGGAAAAACATGGTGTTAGTGGGGAAAACCCGAAATAGCCCCCGAACGGCCCCGTGGGTGGCACCATCACTTCCCACGGGATCAATGTAACTCATAGGAACAGACCACCCAGCCGCGGGACTCCCAGTTTGAGAATACGATGGTAATTTGCATATTTTTAGACTTAGGCTTTAAAACATGGCGTTAGTGGGTCAAAACCCGACACATACTCCGAACGACCCCGTGGGAGTCACCAACACCTTCCACTTGACTAATGTGACTCATGGGAACTGACCCCGCACCCACGGGACTACCGGTTTGAGAATATGACGGTGAATTGCATATTTCTCAACTTAGGCTTAAAAACAGGGCGTTAGAGGGTGAAAACCCAAAACGGCCCCCGAACGGCCCCATGGGAGGCACCAACACATTCCACGGGACCAATGTAACTCATAGGAATTGACCGCGCAACCACGGGACTCCTAGTTTTAGAATATGATATTAATTTTCATATTTCTAGACTAAGGCAAAACATGGCGTTAGTTGATTAAAACCCGAAATAACCCCCGAATGGCCTCGTGGGTGGCACCAAAACCTCCCATTGGACTATTGTAACTCATAGGAGCTGATCACGCAGCCACGGGCCTCCCGGTTTGAGAATACAACGATAATTTGCAAATATCTAGACCTTGGCAAAACATGTCGTTACTCAGGAAAAACTCGAAATACACCCCGAACGGCCCCGTGGGTGGCCGCAACACCTCCCACGGGACCAATGTAACTCATAGGAACTGACCACGGAACCGCGGGACTTCCTATTTTGAGAATACAATGGTAATTTACATATTTCTAGAATTAGGCTTAAAAACATGGCGTTAGAGGCTGAAAACCCAAAACTACCCCCGAATGGCCCTGTGGGAGGCAGTAACACCTCCCACGGGACCAATGTAACTCAAAGGAGCTGACAGCGCAGCCATGGCGCTCCCAATTTGAAATACGATGGTAATTTGCATATTTATAGACTTAGGCTTAAAAACATGGCGTTAATGGGTGAAAACCCGAAATAGCCTCCGAACGGTCTCGTGGGTGGCACCAACACCTCCCACGTGACCAATGCAACTCCTAGAAACTGACCACGCAGCCGCAGGACTCTCGATTTGAAAATATGATGGTAATTTGCATATTTTTATAAATAAGCTAAAAAACATGGCGTTAGTGGGGGAAACCCGAAGCACACCCCGAACGACCCCGTGGGTGGAACCAACACCGCCCATGGGACCAATTTGACCCGTAATGACTAACCGTGCAATCGCGGGACTCTCGATTTCAGAATATGATGATCATTTTCATATTACTAGACTTAGGCTTAAAAGCATGATGTTAGAGGGTGAAAACCTAAAACAACCCGAAACGGTCTCATGGGAGGCACCAACACCTCCCACGGGACCAATGTAACTCGTAGGAACTGACCACGTAACCGCGGGTCTCTTGGCTTCAGAATACAACGATAATTTGCATATTTTTAGACTTACGCTTAAAAACATGGCATTTGAGGGTGAAATCCCAAAACAGCCCCCGAAGGGCCCTGTGGGAGGCACCAACACCTCCCACTGGACCAATGTAACTCGTAGGAACTGACTGCGCAACCACGGAACTCCCGATTTGAGAATACGACGGTAATTTCCATTTTCTAGGCTTAGGCTAAAAAACTTGGCGTTATTGAGTGAAAACCCGAAATAGCCCCCGAAGGGCTCCGTCGGTGGCACCAACACCTCTCACGGGACCAATGTGACTTGTAGGAACAAGTTGCGCACCCAAGGGACTCTCGATTTGAGAATATGATGATAATTTGTATAATTCTAGATTTAGGCTTTAAAACATGGCGTTAGAGGTTGAAAACCCAAAATAGTCACAGAAAGGCATCCGTGGGAGGCACCAACACCTCCCACGGGACCAATGTAACTCGTAGGAACTGACTGCGCAACCACGGGACTCCAAGTTTGAGAATGTAATGATAATTTTTATATTTATAGACTTAGGAAAAACATGGCATTAGTGGAGGAAAAACCGAAATAGCCCCCGAACGGCCCCGTAGGTGGCACCATTACTTCCAACGGGACCAATGTAGCTCATAGGAACAGACCACGCATCCGTGGGACTCCCGGTTTGAGAATACGATGGTAATTTGCATATTTCTAGACTTAGGCTTTAAAAAATGGCGTTAGGGGGTCAAAACCCGACACATACCCCGAAAGACCCCGTGGGAGGCACCAACACCTTCCACTTGACTAATGTGACTCATAGGAACTGACCCCGCACCCACGGGACTACCAGTTTGAGAATATGATGGTAATTTGCATATTTCTCGACTTAGGCTTAAAAACATGGCGTTAGAGGGTGCAAACCCAAAATAGCCCCCGAACGGCCCCATGGGAGGCACCAACACATTCCACGGGACCAATGTAACTCGTAGGAATTGACCGCGCAACCACGGGACTCCTAGTTTTAGAATACGATGTTAATTTTCATATTTCTAGACTAAGGCAAAACATGGCGTTAGTTGATTAAAACCCGAAAGAGCCCCCGAATGGCTTCGTGGGTGGCACCAACACCTCCCATTGGACCAATGTAACTCATAGGAACTGACCACGGAACCGCGGGACTCTCGATTTGAAAATATGATGGTAATTTGCATATTTTTATAAATAAGATAAAAAACATGGCGTTAGTGGGGGAAACCCGAAGCACACCCCGAACGGCCCCGTGGGTGGCACCAACACCGCCCATGGGACCAATTTGACCCGTAATGACTAACCGTGCCATCGCGAGACTCTCGATTTCAGAATATGATGATCATTTTCATATTACTAGACTTAGGCTTAAAAGCATGATGTGAGGGGGTGAAAACCTAAACCAACCCCGAAACGGTCCCATGGGAGGCACCAACACCTCCCACGGGACCAATGTAACTCGTAGCAACTGACCACGTAACCGCGGGTCTCTTGGCTTCAGAATACAACGATAATTTGCATATTTTTAGACTTACGCTTAAAAACATGGCATTTGAGGGTGAAATCCCAAAACAGCCCCCGAAGGGCCCTGTGGGAGGCACCAACACCTCCCACTGGACCAATTTAACTCGTAGGAACTGACTGCGCAACCACGGAACTCCCGATTTGAGAATACGACGGTAATTTCCATTTTCTAGGCATAGGCTAAAAAACTTGGCGTTATTGAGTGAAAACCCGAAATAGCCCCCGAAGGGCTCCGTCGGTGGCACCAACACCTCTCACGGGACCAATGTGACTTGTAGGAACAAGTCGCGCACCCAAGGGACTCTCGATTTGAGAATATGATGATAATTTGTATAATTCTAGATTTAGGCTTTAAAACATGGCGTTAGAGGTTGAAAACACAAAATAGGCACCGAAAGGCATCCGTGGGAGGCACCAACACCTCCCACGGGACCAATGTAACTCGTAGGAACTGACTGCGCAACCACGGGACTCCAGGTTTGAGAATGTAATGATAATTTTTATATTTCTAGACTTAGGAAAACATGGCGTTAGTGGAGGAAAACCCGAAATAGCCCCCGAACGGCCCCGTAGGTGGCACCATTACTTCCAACGGGATCAATGTAACTCATAGGAACAGACCACGCATCCGTGGGACTTCTGGTTTGAGAATACGATGGTAATTTGCATATTTCTAGACTTAGGCTTTAAAAAATGGCGTTAGGGGATCAAAACCCGACACATACCCCGAAAGACCCCGTGGGAGGCACCAACACCTTCCACTTGACTAATGTGACTCATAGGAACTGACCCCGCACCCACGGGACTACCAGTTTGAGAATATGATGGTAATTTGTATATTTCTCGACTTAGGCTTAAAAATATGGCGTTAGAGGGTGCAAACCCAAAACAGCCCCCGAACGGCCCCATGGGAGGCACCAACACATTCCACGGGACCAATGTAACTCGTAGGAATTGACCACGCAACCACGGGACTCCTAGTTTTAGAATACGATGTTAATTTTCATATTTCTAGACTAAGGCAAAACATGGCGTTAGTTGATTAAAACCCGAATTAGCCCCCGAATGGCCTCGTGGGTGGCACCAACACCTCCCATTAGACCAATGTAACTCATAGGAACTGACCACGGAACCGCGGGACTTTCGATTTTGAGAATACAATGGTAATTTACATATTTCTAGAATTAGGCTTAAAAACATGGCGTTAGAGGCTGAAAACCCAAAACTACCCCCGAATGGCCCCGTGGGAGGCAGTAACACCTCCCACGGGACCAATGTGACTCAAAGGAGCTGACAGTGCAGCCATGGTGCTCCCAATTTGAAATACGATGGTAATTTGCATATTTATAGACTTAGACTTAAAAACATGGCGTTAATGGGTGAAAACCCGAAATAGCCTCCGAACGGTCTCGTGGGTGGCACCAACACCTCCCACGTGACCAATGCAACTCCTAGAAACTGACCACGCAGCCGCGGGACTCTCGATTTGAAAATATGATGGTAATTTGCATATTTTTATAAATAAGCTAAAAAACATGGCGTTAGTGGGGGAAACCCGAAGCACACCCCGAACGGCCCCGTGGGTGGCACCAACACCGCCCATGGGACCAATTTGACTCGTAATGACTAACCGTGCAACCGCGGGAGTCTCGATTTCAGAATATGATGATCATTTTCATATTACTAGACTTAGGCTTAAAAGCATGATGTTAGAGGGTGAAAACCTAAAACAACCCCGAAACGGTCCCATGGGAGGCACCAACACCTCCCACGGGACCAATGTAACTCGTAGGAACTGACCACGTAACTGCGGGTCTCTTGGCTTCAGAATACAACGATAATTTGCATATTTTTAGACTTGCGCTTAAAAACATGGCATTTGAGGGTGAAATCCCAAAACAGCCCCCGAAGGGCCCTGTGGGAGGCACCAACACCTCCCACTGGACCAATGTAACTCATAGGAACTGACTGCGCAACCACGGAACTCCCGATTTGAGAATACGACGGTAATTTCCATTTTCTAGGCTTAGGCTAAAAAACTTGGCGTTATTGAGTGAAAACCCGAAATAGCCCCCGAAGGGCTCCGTCGGTGGCACCAACACCTCTCACGGGACCAATGTGACTTGTAGGAACAAGTCGCGCACCCAAGGGACTCTCGATTTGAGAATATGATGATAATTTGTATAATTCTAGATTTAGGCTTTAAAACATGGCGTTAGAGGTTGAAAACCCAAAATAGGCACCGAAAGGCATCCGTGGGAGGCACCAACACCTCCCACGGGACCAATGTAACTCGTAGGAACTGACTGCGCAACCACGGGACTCCAGGTTTGAGAATGTAATGATAATTGTTATATTTCTAGACTTAGGAAAAACATGGCGTTAGTGGAGGAAAACCCAAAATAGCCCCCGAACGGCCCCGTAGGTGGCACCATTACTTCCAACGGGACCAATGTAACTCATAGGAACAGACCACGCATCCGTGGGACTCCCAGTTTGAGAATACGATGGTAATTTGTATATTTCTAGACTTAGGTTTTAAAAAATGGCGTTAGGGGGTCAAAACTCGACACATACCCCGAAAGACCCCGTGGGAGGCACCAACACCTTCCACTTGACTAATGTGACTCATAGGAACTGACCCCGCACCCACGGGAGTACCGGTTTGAGAATATGATGGTAATTTGCATATTTCTCGACTTAGGCTTAAAAACATGGCGTTAGAGGGTGCAAACCCAAATCAGCCCACGAACGGCCCCATGGGAGGCACCAACACATTCCACGAGACCAATGTAACTCGTAGGAATTTACCGCGCAACCACGGGACTCCTAGTTTTTGAATACGATGTTAATTTTCATATTTCTAGACTAAGGCAAAACATGGCGTTAGTTGATTAAAACCCGAAATAGCCCCCGAATGGCCTCGTGGGTGGCACCAACACCTCCCATTGGACCAATGTAACTCATAGGAGCTGATCACGTAGCCACGGGCCTCCCGGTTTGAGAGTACTATGATAATTTGCAAATTTCTAGACCTTGGTAAAACATGTCGTTACTCAGGAAAAACTCAAAATAGTCCCCGAACGGCCCCATGGGTGGCCCCAACACCTCCCACAGCACCAATGTAACTCGTAGGAACTGACCACGCAACCGGGGGACTCCCGGTTTTGAGAATACGATGGTAATTTACATATTTCTAGACTTAGGCTTAAAAATATGGCGTTAGAGGCTGAAAACCCAAAACTACCCCCGAATGGCCCCGTGGGAGGCACCAACACCTCCCACGGGACCAATGTAACTCAAAGGAGATGACAGCGCAGCCACGGACCTCCCAGTTTGAAATACGATGGTAATTTGTATATTTATAGACTTAGGCTTAAAAATATGGCATTAATGGGTGAAACCCCGAAATAGCCTCCGAACGGTCTCGTGGGTGGCACCAACACCTCCCACGTGACCAATGCAACTCCTAGAAACTGACCACTCAGCCGTGGGACTCTCGATTTGAAAATACGGTGGTAATTTTCATATTTTTATAATTAAACTTAAAAACATGGCGTTAGTGGGTGAAACCGGAAGCACACCCCGAACGGCCCCGGGGGTGGCACCCGCACCGCCCATGGGACCAATTTGACTCGTAATGACTGACCGTGCAACCGTGGGACTCTCGATTTGAGAATATGATGATAATTTTCATATTACTAGACTTAGGCTTAAAATCATGATGTTAGAGGGTGAAAACCTAAAACAACCCCTAAACGGTCCCATGGGAGGCACCAACACCTCCCACGGGACCAATGTAACTCGTAGGAACTGACCACGTAGCCGCGGGTCTCTTGGCTTGAGAATACAACGATAATTTGCATATTTTTAGACTTACGCTTAAAAACATGGCGTTTGAGGGTGAAATCCCAAAACATCCCCCGAAGGGCCCCGTGGGAGGGACCAACACCTCCCACTGGACCAATGTAACTCGTAGGAACTGACTGCGTAACCACGGAACTCCCGATTTGAGAATACGACGGTAATTTCCATTTTCTAGGCTTAGGCTAAAAAACTTTACGTTATTCAGTGAAAACTCGAAATAGGCCCCGAAGGGCTCCGTCGGTGGCACCAACACCTCTCACGGGACCAATGTGACTTGTAGGAACCGGTCGCGCACCCAAGGGACTCTCGATTTGAGAATATGATGATAATTTGTATAATTCTAGATTTAGGCTTTAAAACATGGCGTTAGAGGTTGAAGACCTAAAACAGGCACCGAAAGGCATCCGTGGGAGGCACCAACACCTACCACGGGACCAATGTAACTCGTAGGAACTGACTGCGCAACATAGGGACTCAAGGTTTGAGAATACAATGATAATTTTTATATTTCTAAACTTGGGAAAAACATGGCATTAGTGGAGGAAAGCCCGAAATAGCCCACGAACATCCCCATGGGTGGCACCATCACTTCCCACGGGACCAATGTAACTCATAGGAACAGACCACGCAGCCGCGGGACTCCCGGTTTGGGAATACGATGGTAATTTGCATATTTCTAGACTTAGGCTTTAAAACATGGCGTTAGTGGGTCAAAACCCTACACATACCCCGAACGACCCCGTGGGAGGCACCAACACCTTCCACTTGACTAATGTGACTCATAGGAACTGACCCCGCACCCACGGGACTACCGGTTTGAGAATATGACGGTAATTTGCATATTTCCCGACTTAGGCTTAAAAACATGGCGTTAGAGGGTGAAAACCCAAAACAGCCCCCGAACGGCCCCATGGGAGGCACCAACACATTCCACGGGACCAATGTAACTCGTAGGAATTGACCGCGCAACTACGAGACTCCTAGTTTTAGAATACGATGTTAATTTTCATATTTCTACACTAAGGCAAAACATGGCGTTAGTTGATTAAAACCCGAAATAGCCCCCAAAGGGCCTCGTGGGTGGCACCAACACCTCCCATTAGACCAATGTAACTCATAGGAGCTGATCATGTAGCCACGGTCCTCCCGGTTTGAGAATATGACGATAATTTGCAAATTTCTAGACCTTGGAAAAACATGCCGTTACTCAGGATAAACTCGAAATAGCCCCCGAGCGGCCCCGTGGGTGGCCCCAACACCTCCCACATGACCAATGTAACTCTTAGGAACTGACCACACAACCGCGGGACTCACTATTTTGAGAATACCATGGTAATTTACATACTTCTAGACTTAGGCTTAAAAACATGGCGTTACAGGCTAAAAACCCAAAACTACCCCCCGAATGGCCCCGTGGGTGGCACCAACACCTCCCACGTGACCAATGCAACTCCTAGAAACTGACCACGCAGCCGCGGGTCTCTCGATTTGAAAATATGATGGTAATTTGCATATTTTTATAATTAAGCTTAAAAACATGGCGTTAGTGAGTGAAACCCGAAGCACCCCCGAACGGCCCTGGGGTGGTATGAACACCGCCCATGGGACCAATTTCACTCGTAATGACTGACCGTGGAACCATGGGACTCTCGATTTGAGAATATGTTGATAATTTGCATATTACTAGACTTAGGCTTAAAAGCATGATGTTAGAGGGTGAAAACCTAAAACAACCCCCAAACGGTCCCATGGGAGGCACCAACACCTCCCACGGGACCAATGTAACTCGTAGGAACTGACCACGTAGTCGTGGGTCTCTTGGCTTGAGAATACAACGATAATTTGCATATTTTTAGAATTACGTTTAAAAACATGGCGTTTGAGGGTGAAATCCCAAAACAGCCCCCGAAGGGCCCCGTGGGAGGCACTAACACCTCCCACTCGACCAATGTAACTCGTAGGAACTGACTGCGCAACCACGGAACTCCCGATTTGAGAATACGACGGTAATTTCCATTTTCTAGGCTTAGGCTAAAAACCATGGCGTTATTGAGTGAAAACCCGAAATAGCCCCCGAAGTGCTCCATCGGTGGCACCAACACCTCTCACGGGACCAACGTGACTTGTAGGAACCGATCGCACACCCAAGGGACTCTCGATTTGAGAATACGATGATAATTTGTCTAATTCTAGATTTAGGCTTTAAAACATGGCGTTAGAGGTTGAAAACCCAAAACAGGCACCGAAAGGCATCCGTGGGAGGCACCAACACCTCCCACGGGACCAATGTAACTCGTAGGAACTGACTGCGCAACAACGGGACTCCAGGTTTGAGAATACGATGATAATTTTTATATTTCTAGACTTAGGCAAAACATGGCGTTAGTGGAGGAAGACCCGAAATAGCCCCCGAACGGCCCCGTGGGTGGCTCCATCACTTCCCATGGAACCAATGTGACTCATAGGAACAGACCAAGCATTCGCGGGACTCCCGGTTTGAGAATACGATATTAATTTGCATATTTCTAGACTTAGGCTTTAAAACATGGCGTTAGTGGGTCAAAACCAGACACATACCCCGAACGACCCCGTGGGAAGCACCAACACCTTCCACTTGACTAATGTTACTCATAGGAACTGACCCCGCACCCACGGGACTACCGGTTTGATAATATGATGGTAATTTGCATATTTCTCGACTTAGGCTTAAAAACATGGCATTATAGGGTGAAAACCCAAAACAGCCCCCGAACTGCTCCATGGGAGGCACCAACACATTCCACTGGACCAATGTAACTCGTAGGAATTGACCGTGCAACCACGGGACTCCTAGTTTTAGAATACGATGTTAATTTTCATATTTCTAGACTAAGGTAAAACATGGCGTTAGTTGATTAAAACCCGAAATAGCCCCCGAATGGTCTCGTGGGTGGCACCAACACCTCCCATTGGACCAATGTAACTCATAGGAGCTGATCACGCAGCCACGGGCCTCCTAGTTTGAGAATACGATGATAATTTGTAAATTTCTAGACCTTGGAAAAACATGTCATTACTCAGGAAAAACTCAAAATAGCCCCCGAAGGGCCCTATGGGTGGCCCCAACACCTCCCACAGGACCAATGTAACTGGTAGGAACTGACCACGCAACCGCGGGACTCCCGGTTTTGATAATACAATGGTAATTTACATATTTCTAGACTTAGGCTTAAAAACATGGCGTTAGATGCTGAAAACCCAAAACTACCCCCGAATGGCCCCGTGGGAGGCACCAACACCTCCCACGGGACCAATGTAACTCAAAGGAGATGACAACGCAGCCACGACGCTCCCAGTTTGAAATACGATGGTAATTTGTATATTTATAGACTTAGTCTTAAAAACATGGCGTTAATGGGTGAAAACTCGAAATAGCCTCCGAACGGTCTAGTGGGTGGCACCAAGACCTCCCACGTGGCCCAATATGACTCGTAGGAACTGACCACGCAACCGCGGGACTCTCGGTTTGAGAATACGACGGTAATTTGCATATTTTTATACTTAAGCTTAAAAACAAGGCATTAGTGGGTGAAACCTGAAGCACTCCCGAACGGCCCCGTGGGTGGCACCAACACCTCCCATGGGACCAATTTGACTCGTAATGACTGACCGTCCAGTCGTGGGACTCTCGATTTGAGAATATGATGATAATTTGCATATTATTATACTTAGGCTTTAAAACATGATGTTAGAGGGTGAAAACCTAAAACAACCCCTAAACGATCCCATGGGAGGCACCAACAACTCCCACGGGACCAATGTAACTCGTAGGAACTGACCACACAGCCGCGGGTCTCTCAGTTTGAGAATACAACGATAATTTGCATATTTATAGACTTACATTTAAAAATATGGCGTTTGGGGGTGAAATCCCAAAATAGCCCCCGAAGGGCCTCGTGTGAGGCACCAACACCTCCCACTGGACCAATGTAACTCGTAGGAACTAAGCGCGCAACCACGAAACTCTCGATTTGAGAATACAACGATAATTTGCATTTTCTATACTTAGGCTTTAAAACATGGCGTTATTGGGTGAAAACCCGAAATAGCCCCCGAAGGACTCCATGGGTGGCACCAACACCTGTCACGGGACCAATGTGACTTGTAGGAACATGTCGCATTCCCAAGGGACTCTCGGTTTGATAATACGATGATAATTTGTATATTTCTAGATTTAGGCTTTAAAACATGGCGTTAGAGGTTGAAAACCAAAACAGGCCCCGAAAGGCATCGTGGGAGACACCAACACCTCCCACAGGACCAATGTAACTCTTAGGAACTAACTGCGCAACCACGGGACTCCTAGTTTGAGAATATGATGATAATTTTCATATTTCTAGACCTAGGCAAAATATGGTGTTAGTGGAGGAAAACCTGAAATAGCCCCCGAACGGCCCCGTGGGTGGAACCATCACTTCCCACGGGACCAATGTAACTCATAGGAACAGACCATGCACCCGTGGGACTCCCGATTTGAGAATACGATGGTAATTTGCATATTTCTAGACTTTGCCACTAAAACATGGCGTGACTGGGTCAAAACCCGAAACATACCCCGAATGGCCCCGTGGGAGCACCAACACCTTCCACTTGACCAATGTGACTCATTTGAACTGACCGCATAACCACGGGACTCCCGGTTTGAGAATACAATGGTAATTTGCATACTTCTCGACTTAGGCATAAATATTTCTAGACCTAGGCAAAAGATGATGTTACTCAGGAAAAACTCGAAACAGCCCCCGAACGGCCCCGTGGGTGGCACCAACACCTCCCACAGGACCAATGTAACTCGTAGGAACTGACCACACAACCACGGGACTCCCGGTTTTGAGAATACGATGGAAATTTTCATATTTCTAGAATTAGGCTTAAAAACATGGTGTTAGAGGCGGATAACCCAAAACTGCCACCGAATGGCCCCGTGGGAGGCACCAACACCTCCCACGGGACCAATGTAACTCAAAGGAGCTGACCGCGTAGCCACGGGCCTCCCGATTTGAGAATACGATGGTAATTGGTATATTTATAGAATTAGGCTTACAAACATGGCGTTAATGGGTGAAAACCCAAAATAGCCCCCGAACAGCCCCTGAGTCGCACCAACACCTCCCACGTGGACCAATATGACTCATAGGAACTCATCGCGTAGTCGCGGGCTTCTCGGTTTGAGAATATGATGATAATTTGCCTATTTCTTGACATAGCCTTAAAAACATGACGTTAATGGGTGAAAACTCAAAACAGCCCCCGAACGGCCCCATGGGAGGCACCAACACATTCCACGGGACCAATGTAACTCGTAGGAATTGACCGCGCAACCACGGGACTCCTAGTTTTAGAATACGATGTTAATTTTCATATTTCTAGACTAAGGCAAACCATGGCGTTAGTTGATTAAAACCCGAAATAGCCCCCGAATGGCCTCGTGGGTGGCACCAACACCTCCCATTGGACCAATGTAACTCATAGGAACTGACCACGGAACCGCGGGACTTCCGATTTTTAGAATACAATGGTAATTTACATATTTCTAGAATTGGGCGTAAAAACATGGCGTTAGAGGCTGAAAACCCAAAATTACCCCCGAATGGCCCCGTGGGAGGCAGTAACACCTCCCACGGGACCAATGTAACTCAAAGGAGCTGACAGCGCAGCCATGGCGCTCCCAATTTGAAATACGATGGTAATTTGCATATTTATAGACTTAGGCTTAAAAACATGGCGTTAATGGGTGAAAACCCGAAATAGCCTCCGAACGGTCTCGTGGGTGGCACCAACACCTCCCACGTGACCAATGCAACTCCTAGAAACTGACCACGCAGCCGCGGGACTCTCGATTTGAAAATATGATGGTAATTTGCATATTTTTATAAATAAGCTAAAAAGCATGGCGTTAGTGGGGGAAACCCGAAGCACACCCCGAACGGCCCCGTGGGTGGCACCAACACCGCCCATGGGACCAATTTGACCCGTAATGACTAACCGTACAATCGCGAGACTCTCGATTTCAGAATATGATGATCATTTTCATATTACTAGACTTAGGCTTAAAAGCATGATGTGAGAGGGTGAAAACCTAAAACAACCCCGAAACGGTCCCATGGGAGGCACCATCACCTCCCACGGGACCAATGTAACCCGTAGGAACTGACCACGTAACCGCGGGTCTCTTGGCTTCAGAATACAACGATAATTTGCATATTTTTAGACTTAGGCTTAAAAACATGGCATTTGAAGGTGAAATCCCAAAACAGCCCCCGAAGGGCCCTGTGGGAGGCACCAACACCTCCCACTGGACCAATGTAACTCGTAGGAACTGACTGCGCAACCACGGAACTCCCGATTTGAGAATACGACGGTAATTTCCATTTTCTAGGCTTAGGCTAAAAAACTTGGCGTTATTGAGTGAAAACCCGAAATAGCCCCCGAAGGGCTCCGTCGGTGGCACCAACACCTCTCACGGGACCAATGTGACTTGTAGGAACAAGTCGCGCACCCAAGGGACTCTCGATTTGAGAATATGATGATAATTTGTATAATTCTAGATTTAGGCTTTAAAACATGGCGTTAGAGGTTGAAAACCCAAAATAGGCACCGAAAGGCATCCGTGGGAGGCACCAACACCTCCCACGGGACCAATGTAACTCGTAGGAACTGACTACGCAACCACGGGACTCCAGGTTTGAGAATGTAATGATAATTTTTATATTGCTAGACTTAGGAAAAACATGGCGTTAGTGGAGGAAAACCCGAAATAGCCCCCGAACGGCCCCGTAGGTGGCACCATTACTTCCAACGGGACCAATGTAACTCATAGGAACATACCACGCATCCGTGGGACTCCCGGCTTGAGAATACGATGGTAATTTGCATATTTCTAGACTTGGGCTTTAAAAAATGGCGTTAGGGGGTCAAAACCCGACACATACCCCGAAAGACCCCGTGGGAGGCACCAACACCTTCCACTTGACTAATGTGACTCATAGGAACTGACCCCGCACCCACGGGACTACCGGTTTGAGAATATGATGGTAATTTGCATATTTCTCGACTTAGGCTTAAAAACATGGCGTTAGAGGGTGCAGACCCAAAACAGCCCCCGAACGGCCCCATGGGAGGCACCAACACATTCCACGGGACCAATGTAACTCGTAGGAATTGACCACGCAACCACGGGACTCCTAGTTTTAGAATACGATGTTAATTTTCATATTTCTAGACTAAGGCAAAACATGGCGTTAGTTGATTAAAACCCAAAATAGCCCCCGAATGGCCTCGTGGGTGGCACCAACACCTCCCATTAGACCAATGTAACTCATAGGAACTGACCACGGAACCGCGGGACTTCCGATTTTGAGAATACAATGGTAATTTACATATTTCTAGAATTAGGCTTAAAAACATGGCGTTAGAGGCTGAAAACCCAAAACTACCCCCGAATGGCCCCGTGGGAGGCAGTAACACCTCCCACGGGACCAATGTAACTTAAAGGAGCTGACAGCGCAGCCATGGTGCTCCCAATTTGAAATACGATGGTAATTTGCATATTTATAGACTTAGGCTTAAAAACATGGCGTTAATGGGTGAAAACCCGAAATAGCCTCCGAACGGTCTCGTGGGTGGCACCAACACCTCCCACGTGACCAATGCAATTCCTAGAAACTGACCACGCAGCCGCGGGACTCTCGATTTGAAAATATGATGGTAATTTTCATATTTTTATAAATAAGCTAAAAAACATGGCGTTAGTGGGGGAAACCCGAAGCACACCCCGAACGGCCCCATGGGTGGCACCAACACCGCCCATGGGACCAATTTGACTCGTAATGACTAACCGTGCAACCGCGGGAGTCTCGATTTCAGAATATGATGATCATTTTCATATTACTAGACTTAGGCTTAAAAGCATGATGTGAGAGGGTGAAAACCTAAAACAACCCCGAAACGATCCCATGGGAGGCACCAACACCTCCCACGGGACCAATGTAACCCGTAGGAACTGACCACGTAACCGCGGGTCTCTTGGCTTCAGAATACAACGATAATTTGCATATTTTTAGACTTAGGCTTAAAAACATGGCATTTGAGGGTGAAATCCCAAAACAACCCCCGAAGGGCCCTGTGGGAGGCACCAACACCTCCCACTGGACCAATGTAACTCGTAGGAACTGACTGCGCAACCACGGAACTCCCGATTTGAGAATACGACGGTAATTTCCATTTTCTAGGCTTAGGCTAAAAAACTTGGCGTTATTGAGTGAAAACCCGAAATAGCCCCCGAAGGGCTCCGTCGGTGGCACCAACACCTCTCACGGGACCAATGTGACTTGTAGGAACAAGTCGCGCACCCAAGGGACTCTCGATTTGAGAATATGATGATAATTTGTATAATTCTAGATTTAGGCTTTAAAACATGGCGTTAGAGGTTGAAAACCCAAAATAGGCACCGAAAGGCATCCGTGGGAGGCACCAACACCTCCCACGGGACCAATGTAACTCGTAGGAACTGACTGCGCAACCACGGGACTCCAGGTTTGAGAATGTAATGATAATTTTTATATTTCTAGACTTAGGAAAAACATGGCGTTAGTGGAGGAAAACCCGAAATAGCCCCCGAACGGCCCCGTAGGTGGCACCATTACTTCCAACGGGACCAATGTAACTCATAGGAACAGACCACGCATCCGTGGGACTCCCGATTTGAGAATACGATGGTAATTTTCATATTTCTAGACTTAGGCTTTAAAAAATGGCGTTAGGGGGTCAAAACTCGACACATACCCCGAAAGACCCCGTGGGAGGCACCAACACCTTCCACTTGACTAATGTGACTCATAGGAACTGACCCCGCACCCACGGGAGTACCGGTTTGAGAATATGATGGTAATTTGCATATTTCTCGACTTAGGCTTAAAAACATGGCGTTAGAGGGTGCAAACCCAAAACAGCCCACGAACGGCCCCATGGGAGGCACCAACACATTCCACGGGACCAATGTAACTAGTAGGAATTTACCGCGCAACCACGGGACTCCTAGTTTGAGAATACGATGTTAATTTTCATATTTCTAGACTAAGGCAAAACATGGCGTTAATTGATTAAAACCCGAAATAGCCCCCGAATGGCCTCGTGGGTGGCACCAACACCTCCCATTGGACCAATGTAACTCATAGGAGTTGATCACGTAGCCACGGGCCTCCCGGTTTGAGAGTACTATGATAATTTGCAAATTTCTAGACCTTGGTAAAACATGTCGTTACTCAGGAAAAACTCAAAATAGTCCCCGAACGGCCCCATGGGTGGCCCCAACACCTCCCACAGGACCAATGTAACTCTTAGGAACTGACCACGCAACCGCGGGACTCCCAGTTTTGAGAATACGATTGTAATTTACATATTTCTAGACTTAGGCTTAAAAATATGGCGTTAGAGGCTGAAAACCCAAAACTACCCCCGAATGGCCCCGTGGGAGGCACCAACACCTCCCACGGGACCAATGTAACTCAAAGGAGCTCACAGCGTATCCACGGCCCTCCCAGTTTGAAATACGATGGTAATTTGTATATTTATAGACTTTGGCTTAAAAACATGGAGTTAATGGGTGAAAACCCGAAATAGCCCCCGAACGGTCTCGTGGGTGGCACCAACACCTCCCACGTGACCAATGCGACTCCTAGAAACTGACCACGCAGCCGCGGGACTCTCGATTTGAAAATGTGATGGTAATTTGCATATTTTTATAACTAAGCTAAAAAAAACATGGCATTAGTGGGTGAAACCCGAAGCACCCCCCGAACGTCCCCGTGGGTGGCACCAACACCGCCCATGGGACCAATTTGACTCGTAATGACTGACCGTGCAACCGCGGGACTCTCGATTTGAGAATATGATGATCATTTTCATATTACTAGACTTAGGTTTAAAAGCATGATGTTAGAGGGTGAAAACCTAAAAAAACCCCAAACGGTCCGATAGAAGGCACCAACACCTCCCACGGGACCAATGTAACTCGTAGGAACTTACCACGTAGCCGCGGGTATCTTGGCTTCAAAATGCAACGATAATTTGCATATTTTTGGACATACGCTTAAAAACATGGCGTTTGAGGGTGAAATTCCAAAACAGCCCCCGAAGGGCCCCGTGGGAGGCACCAACACCTCCTACTGGACCAATGTAACTCGTCGGAACTGACTGCGCAACCACGGAACTCCCGATTTGGGAATACGACGGTAATTTACAGTTTCTAGGCTTAGGCTAAAAAACTTTGCGTTATTGAGTGAAAACCCGAAATAGCCCCCGAAGTGCTCCGTCGGTGGCACCAACACCTCTCACAGGACTAATGTGACTTGTAGGAACCGGTCGCGCACCCAAGGGACTCTCGATTTGAGAATACGATGATAATTTGTATAATTCTAGATTTAGGCTTTAAAACATGGCGTTAGAGGTTGAAAACCCAAAAGAGGCACCGAAAGGCATCCGCGGGAGGCACCAACACCGCCCACGGGACCCATGTAACTCGTAGGAACTGCGTGCGCAACCACGGGACTCCAGGTTTGAGAATACAATGATAATTTTTATATTTTTAGACTTAGGAAAAATATGGCGTTAGTGGAGGAAAGCCCGAAATAGCCCCCGAACGGCCCCGTGGGTGGCACCATCACTTCCAACGAGACCAATGTAACTCATAGGAACAGACCACGCAGCCGCAGGACTCCCGGTTTGAGAATACGATTATAATTTTCATATTTCTAGACTTAGGCTTTAAAACATGGCATTAGTGGGTCAAAACCCGACACATACCCCGAACGTCCCCGTGGCAGGCACCAAAACCTTCCACTTGACTAATGTGACTCATAGGAAGTGACCCCGCACCCACGGGACTACCAGTTTGAGAATATGACGATAATTTGGATATTTCTCGACTTAGGCTTAAAAATATGGCGCTAGAGGGTGAAAACCCGAACGGCCCCATGGGAGGCACCAACACATTCCATGGGACCAATGTAACTTGTAGGAATTGATCGCTCAACCACGGGATTCCTAGTTTTAGAATACGATGTTAATTTTCATATTTATAGACTAAGGCAAAACATGGCGTTAGTTGATTAAAACCTGAAATAGCCCCCGAATGGCCTCGTGGGTGGCACCAACACCTCCCATTGAACCAATGTAACTCATAGGAGCTGATCACGCAGCCACGGGCCTCCCAGTTTGAGATTACGACGATAATTTGCAAATTTCTAGACCTTGGCAAAACATGTCGTTACTCAGGAAAAACTCAAAATAGTCCCCGAACGACCCCATGGGTGGCCCCAACACCTCCCACAGCACCAATGTAACTCGTAGGAACTGACCACGCAATCGGGGGACTCCCGGTTTTGAGAATACGATGGTAATTTACATATTTCTAGAATTAGGCTTAAAAACATGGCGTTCGAGGCTGAAAACCCAAAACTACCCCCGAATGGCCCCGTGAGAGGCACCAACACCTCCCACGGGACCAATGTAACTCAAAGGAGATGACAGCACAGCCACGGACCTCCCAGTTTGAAATACGATGGTAATTTGTATATTTATAGACTTAGGCTTAAAAATATGGCATTAATGGGTGAAACCCCGAAATAGCCTCCGAACGGTCTCGTGGGTGGCACCAACAACTCCCACGTGACCAATGCAACTCCTAGAAACTGACCACTCAGCCGTGGGACTCTCGATTTGAAAATACGATGGTAATTTGCATATTTTTATAATTAAACTTAAAAACATGGCGTTAGTGGGTGAAACCGGAAGCACACCCCGAACGGTCCCGGGGGTGGCACCCGCACCGCCCATGGGACCAATTTGACTCGTAATGACTGACCGTGCAACCGTGGGACTCTCGATTTGAGAATATGATGATAATTTTCATATTACTAGACTTAGGCTTAAAATCATGATGTTAGAGGGTGAAAACCTAAAACAACCCCTAAACGGTCCCATGGGAGGCACCAACACCTCCCACGGGACCAATGTAACTCGTAGGAACTGACCATGTAGCCGCGGGTCTCTTGGCTTGAGAATACAACGATAATTTTCATATTTTTAGACTTACGCTTAAAAACATGGCGTTTGAGGGTGAAATCCCAAAACATCCCCCGAAGGGCCCCGTGGGAGGGACCAACACCTCCCACTGGACCAATGTAACTCGTAGGAACTGACTGCGTAACCACGGAACTCCCGATTTGAGAATACGACGGTAATTTCCATTTTCTAGGCTTAGGCTAAAAAACTTTGCGTTATTCAGTGAAAACTCGAAATAGGCCCCGAAGGGCTCCGTCGGTGGCACCAACACCTCTCACGGGACCAATGTGACTTGTAGGAACCGGTCGCGCACCCAAGGGACTCTCGATTTGAGAATACGATGATAATTTGTATAATTCTAGATTTAGGCTTTAAAACATGGCGTTAGAGGTTGAAGACCTAAAACAGGCACCGAAAGGCATCCGTGGGAGGCACCAACACCTACCACGGGACCAATGTAACTCGTAGGAACTGACTGCGCAACATAGGGACTCAAGGTTTGAGAATACAATGATAATTTTTATATTTCTAAACTTGGGAAAAACATGGCATTAGTGGAGGAAAGCCCGAAATAGCCCGCGAACATCCCCATGGGTGGCACCATCACTTCCCACGGGACCAATGTAACTCATAGGAACAGACCACGCAGCCGCGGGACTCCCGGTTTGGGAATACGATGGTAATTTGCATATTTCTAGACTTAGGCTTTAAAACATGGCGTTAGTGGGTCAAAACCCGACACATACCCCGAACGACCCCGTGGGAGGCACCAACACCTTCCACTTGACTAATGTGACTCATAGGAACTGACCCCGCACCCACGGGACTACCGGTTTGAGAATATGACGGTAATTTGCATATTTCTCGACTTAGGCTTAAAAACATGGCATTAGAGGGTGAAAACCCAAAACAGCCCCCGAACGGCCCCATGGGAGGCACCAACACATTCCACGGGACCAATGTAACTCGTAGGAATTGACCGCGCAACTACGAGACTCCCAGTTTTCGAATACGATGTTAATTTTCATATTTCTAGACTAAGGCAAAACATGGCGTTAGTTGATTAAAACCCGAAATAGCCCCCGAATGGCCTCGTGGGTGGCACCAACACCTCCCATTGGACCAATGTAACTCATAGGAGCTGATCACGCAGCCACGGGGCTCCCGGTTTGAGAATATGACGATAATTTGCAAATTTCTAGACCTTGGAAAAACATGCCGTTACTCAGGAAAAACTCGAAATAGCCCCCGAGCGGCCCCGTGGGTGGCCCCAACACCTCCCACATGACCAATGTAACTCTTAGGAACTGACCACACAACCGCGGGACTCACGATTTTGAGAATACCATGGTAATTTACATACTTCTAGACTTAGGCTTAAAAACATGGCGTTACAGGCTGAAAACCCAAAACTACCCCCCGAATGGCCCCATGGGTGGCACCAACACCTCCCACGTGACCAATGCAACTCCTAGAAACTGACCACGCAGCCGCGGGTCTCTCGATTTGAAAATACGATGGTAATTTGCATATTTTTATAATTAAGCTTAAAAACATGGCGTTAGTGGGTGAAACCCGAAGCACCCCCGAACGGCCCTGGGGTGGTACGAACACCGCCCATGGGACCAATTTCACTCGTAATGACTGACCGTGCAACCATGGGACTCTCGATTTGAGAATATGTTGATAATTTGCATATTACTAGACTTAGGCTTAAAAGCATGATGTTAGAGGGTGAAAACCTAAAACAACCCCAAACGGTCCCATGGGAGGCACCAACACCTCCCACGGGACCAATGTAACTCGTAGGAACTGACCACGTAGTCGTGGGTCTCTTGGCTTGAGAATACAACGATAATTTGCATATTTTTAGACTTACGTTTAAAAACATGGCGTTTGAGGGTGAAATCCCAAAACAGCCCCCGAAGGGCCCCGTGGGAGGCACTAACACCTCCCACTGGACCAATGTAACTCGTAGGAACTGACTGCGCAACCACGGAACTCCCGATTTGAGAATACGACGGTAATTTCCATTTTCTAGGCTTAGGCTAAAAACCATGGCGTTATTGAGTGAAAACCCGAAATAGCCCCCGAAGGGCTCCATCGGTGGCACCAACACCTCTCACGGGACCAACGTGACTTGTAGGAACCGATCGCGCACCCAAGGGACTCTCGATTTGAGAATACGATGATAATTTGTCTAATTCTAGATTTAGGCTTTAAAACATGGCGTTAGAGGTTGAAAACCCAAAACAGGCACCGAAAGGCATCCGTGGGAGGCACCAACACCTCCCACGGGACCAATGTAACTCGTAGGAACTGACTGCGCAACAACGGGACTCCAGGTTTGAGAATACGATGATAATTTTTATATTTCTAGACTTAGGCAAAACATGGCGTTAGTGGGTGAAAACCTAAAATAGCCCCCGAACGGCCCCGTGGGTGGCACCATCACTTCCCATGGGACCAATGTAACTCATAGGAACAGACCAAGCATTCGCGGGACTCCCAGTTTGAGAATACGATGGTAATTTGCATATTTCTAGACTTAGGCTTTAAAACATGGCGTTAGTGGGTCAAAACCGAACACATACACCGAACGACCCCGTGGGAAGCACCAACACCTTCCACTTGACTAATGTGACTCATAGGAACTGACCCCGCACCCACGGGACTACCGGTTTGGTAATTTGCATATTTCTCGACTTAGGCTTAAAAACATGGCATTAGAGGGTGAAAACCCAAAACAGCCCCCGAACGGCCCCGTGGGAGGCACCAACACATTCCACGGGACCAATGTAACTCGTAGGAATTGACCGTGCAACCACGGGACTCCTAGTTTTATAATACGATGTTAATTTTCATATTTATAGACTAAGGCAAAACATGGCGTTAGTTGATTAAAACCCGAAATAGCCCCCGAATGGCCTCGTGGGTGGCACCAACACCTCCCATTGGACCAATGTAACTCATAGGAGCTGATCACGCAGCCACGGGCCTCCCGGTTTGAGAATATGACTATAATTTGCAAATTTCTAGACCTTGGAAAAACATGCCGTTACTCAGGAAAAACTCGAAATAGCCCCCGAGCGGCCCCGTGGGTGGCCCCAACACCTCCCACATGACCAATGTAACTCTTAGGAACTGACCACACAACCGCGGGACTCACGATTTTGAGAATACCATGGTAATTTACATACTTCTAGACTTAGGCTTAAAAACATGGCGTTACAGGCTGAAAACCCAAAACTACCCCCCGAATGGCCCCATGGGTGGCACCAACACCTCCCACGTGACCAATGCAACTCCTAGAAACTGACCACGCAGTCGCGGGTCTCTCGATTTGAAAATACGATGGTAATTTGCATATTTTTATAATTAAGCTTAAAAACATGGCGTTAGTGGGTGAAACCCAAAGCACCCCCGAACGGCCCTGGGGTGGTACGAACACCGCCCATGGGACCAATTTCACTCATAATGACTGACCGTGCAACCATGGGACTCTCGATTTGAGAATATGTTGATAATTTGCATATTACTAGACTTAGGCTTAAAAGCATGATGTTAGAGGGTGAAAACCTAAAACAACCCCCAAACGGTCCCATGGGAGGCACCAACACCTCCCACGGGACCAATGTAACTCGTAGGAACTGACCACGTAGTCGTGGGTCTCTTGGCTTGAGAATACAACGATAATTTTCATATTTTTAGACTTACGCGTAAAAACATGGCGTTTGAGGGTGAAATCCCAAAACAGCCCCCGAAGGGCCCCGTGGGAGGCACTAACACCTCCCACTGGACCAATGTAACTCGTAGGAACTGACTGCGCAACCACGGAACTCCCGATTTGAGAATACGACGGTAATTTCCATTTTCTAGGCTTAGGCTAAAAACCATGGCGTTATTGAGTGAAAACCCGAAATAGCCCCCGGAGGGCTCCATCGGTGGCACCAACACCTCTCACGGGACCAACGTGACTTGTAGGAACCGATCGCGCACCCAAGGGACTCTCGATTTGAGAATACGATGATAATTTGTCTAATTCTAGATTTAGGCTTTAAAACATGGCGTTAGAGGTTGAAAACCCAAAACAGGCACCGAAAGGCATCCGTGGGAGGCACCAACACCTCCCACGGGACCAATGTAACTCGTAGGAACTGACTGCGCAACAACGGGACTCCAGGTTTGAGAATACGATGATAATTTTTATATTTCTAGACTTAGGCAAAACATGGCGTTAGTGGGTGAAAACCTAAAATAGCCCCCGAACGGCCCCGTGGGTGGCACCATCACTTCCCATGGGACCAATGTAACTCATAGGAACAGAACAAGCATTCGCGGGACTTCAGGTTTGAGAATACGATGGTAATTTGCATATTTCTAGACTTAGCCTTTAAAACATGGCGTTAGTGGGTCAAAACCGAACACATACATCGAACGACCCCGTGGGAAGCACCAACACCTTCCACTTGACTAATGTGACTCATAGGAACTGACCCCGCACCCACGGGACTACCGGTTTGATAATATGACGGTAATTTGCATATTTCTCGACTTAGGCTTAAAAACATGGCATTAGAGGGTGAAAACCCAAAACAGCCCCCGAACGGCCCCATGGGAGGCACCAACACATTCCACGGGACCAATGTAACTCGTAGGAATTGACCGTGCAACCACGGGACTCCTAGTTTTATAATACGATGTTAATTTTCATATTTCTAGACTAAGGCAAAACATGGCGTTAGTTGATTAAAACCCGAAATAGCCCCCGAATGGCCTCGTGGGTGGCACCAACACCTCCCATTGGACCAATGTAACTCATAGGAGCTGATCACGCAGCCACGGGCCTCCCGGTTTGAGAATATGACGATAATTTGTAAATTTCTAGACCTTGGAAAAACATGCCGTTACTCAGGAAAAACTTGAAATAGCCCCCGAACGGCCCCGTGGGTGGCCCCAACACCTCCCACATGACCAATGTAACTCTTAGGAACTGACCACACAACCGCGGGACTCTCGGTTTTGAGAATACCATGGTAATTTACATACTTCTAAACTTAGGCTTAAAAACATGGCGTTACAGGCTGAAAACCCAAAACTACCCACCGAATGGCCCCGTGGGTGGCACCAACACCTCCCACGTGACCAATGCAACTCCTAGAAACTAACCACGCCGCCGCGGGTCTCTCGATTTGAAAATACGATGGTAATTTGCATATTTTTATAATTAAGCTTAAAAACATGGCGTTAGTGGGTGAAACCTGAAGCACCCCCGAACGGCCCCGGGGGTGGCACGAACGCCGCCCATGGGACCAATTTGACTCGTAATGACTGACAGTGCAACCGCGGGACTCTCAATTTGAGAATATTTTGATAATTTGCATATTACTAGACTTAGGCTTAAAAGCATGATGTTAGAGGGTAAAAACCTAAAACAACCCCCAAACGGTCCCATGGGAGGCACCAACACCTCCCACGGAACCAATGTAACTCGTAGGAACTGACCACGTTGTCGTGGGTCTCTTGGCTTGAGAATACAACGATAATTTGCATATTTTTAGACTTACGCTTAAAAACATGGCGTTTGAGGGTGAAATCCCAAAACAGCCCCCGAATGGCCCCGTGGGAGGCACTAACACCTCCCACTGGACCAATGTAACTCGTAGGAACTGACTGCGCAACCACGGAACTCCCGATTTGAGAATACGACGATAATTTCCATTTTCAAGGCTTAGGCTAAAAAATATGGCGTTATTGAGTGAAAACCCGAAATAGCCCCCGAAGGGCTCCGTCGGTGGCACCAACAGCTCTCACGGGACCAATGTGACTTGTAGGAACCGATCGCGCACCCAAGGGACTCTCGATTTGAGAATACGATGATAATTTGACTAATTCTAGATTTAGGCTTTAAAACATGGCGTTAGAGGTTGAAAACCAAAAACAGGCACCGAGAGGCATCCATGGGAGGCACCAACACCTCCCACGGGACCAATGTAACTCGTAGGAAGTGACTGCGCAACAACGGGACTCCAGGTTTGAGAATACGAAGATAATTTTTGTATTTCTAGACTTAGGCAAAACATGGCGTTAGTGGAGGAAGACCCGAAATAGCCCCCGAACGGCCCCGTGGGTGGCACCATCACTTCCCATGGGACCAATGTAACTCGTAGGAACAGACCAAGCATTCGCGGGACTCCCGGTTTGAGAATACGATATTAATTTGCATATTTCTAGACTTAGGCTTTAAAACATGGCGTTAATGGGTCAAAACCAGACACATACCCCAAACGACCCCGTGGGAAGCACCAACACCTTCCACTTGGCTAATGTTACTCATAGGAACTGACCCCGCACCCACGGGACTACCGGTTTGATAATATGATGGTAATTTGCATATTTCTCGACTTAGGCTTAAAAACATGGCATTATAGGGTGAAAACCCAGAACAGCCACCGAACGGCCCCATGGGAGGCACCAACACATTCCATGGGACCAATGTAACTCGTAGGAATTGACCGTGCAACCACGGGACTCCTAGTTTTAGAATACGATTTTAATTCTCATATTTCTAGACTAAGGTAAAACATGGCGTTAGTTGATTAAAACCCAAAATAGCCCCCGAATGGTCTCGTGGGTGGCACCAACACCTCCCATTGGACCAATGTAACTCATAGAAGCTGATAACGCAGCGACGGGCCTCCTGGTTTGAGAATACGATGATAATTTGTAAATTTCTAGACCTTGGAAAAACATGCCATTACTCAGGAAAAACTCAAAATAGCCCCCGAAGGGCCCTATGGGTGGCCCCAACACCTCCCACAGGACCAATGTAACTCGTAGGAACTGACCACGCAACCGCGGGACTCCCGGTTTTGATAATACAATGGTAATTTACATATTTCTGGACTTAGGCTTAAAAACATGGCGTTAGATGCTGAAAACCCAAAACTACCCCCGAATGGCCCCGTGGGAGGCACCAACACCTCCCACGGGACCAATGTAACTCAAAGGAGATGACAGCGCAGCCACGACGTTCCCAGTTTGAAATACGATGGTAATTTGTATATTTATAGACTTAGGCTTAAAAACATGGCGTTAATGGGTGAAAACTCGAAATAGCCTCCGAACGGTCTAATGGGTGGCACCAAGACCTCCCACGTGGCCCAATATGACTCGTAGGAACTGACCACGCAACCGCGGGACTCTCGGTTTGAGAATACGACGGTAATTTGCATATTTTTATACTTAAGCTTAAAAACAAGGCATTAGTGGGTGAAACCTGAAGCACTCCCGAACGGCCCCGTTGGTGGCACCAACACCTCCCATGGGACCAATTTGACTCGTAATGACTGACCGTGCAGTCGTGGGACTCTCGATTTGAGAATATGATGATAATTTGCATATTATTATACTTAGGCTTTAAAACATGATGTTAGAGGGTGAAAACCTAAAACAACTCCCAAACGATCCCATGGGAGGCACCAACAACTCCCACGGGACCAATGTAACTCGTAGGAACTGACCACACAGTCGCGGGTCTCTCAGTTTGAGAATACACCGATAATTTGCATATTTATAGACTTACATTTAAAAATATGGCGTTTGGGGGTGAAATCCCAAAATAGCCCCCGAAGGGCCTCGTGTGAGGCACCAACACCTCCCACTGGACCAATGTAACTCGTAGGAACTAAGCGCACAACCATGAAACTCTTGATTTGAGAATACGACGATAATTTGCATTTTCTATACTTAGGCTTTAAAACATGGCGTTATTGGGTGAAAACCCGAAATAGCCCCCGAAGGGCTCCATGGGTGGCACCAACACCTGTCACGGGACCAATGTGACTTGTAGGAACAGGTCGCATTCCCAAGGGACTCTCGGTTTGATAATATGATGATAATTTGTATATTTCTAGATTTAGGCTTTAAAACATGGCGTTAGAGGTTGAAAACCAAAACAGGCCCCGAAAGGCATCGTGGGAGACACCAACACCTCCCACAGGACCAATGTAACTCTTAGGAACTAACTGCGCAACCACGGGACTCCTAGTTTGAGAATATGATGATAATTTTTATATTTCTAGACCTAGGCAAAATATGGTGTTAGTGGAGGAAAACCTGAAATAGCCCCCGAACGGCCCCGTGGGTGGAACCATCACTTCCCACGGGACCAATGTAACTCATAGGAACAGACCATGCAGCCGTGGGACTCCCGATTTGAGAATACGATGGTAATTTGCATATTTCTAGACTTTGCCACTAAAACATGGCGTGACTGGGTCAAAACCAGAAACATACCCCGAATGGCCCCGTGGGAGCACCAACACCTTCCACTTGACCAATGTGACTCATTTGAACTGACCGCATAACCACGGGACTCCCGGTTTGAGAATACGATGGTAATTTGCATACTTCTCGACTTAGGCATAAATATTTCTAGACCTAGGCAAAAGATGATGTTACTCAGGAAAAACTCGAAACAGCCCCCGAACGGCCCCGTGGGTGGCACCAACACCTCCCACAGGACCAATGTAACTCGTACGAACTGACCACACAACCGCGGGACTCCCGGTTTTGAGAATACGATGGAAATTTTCATATTTCTAGAATTAGGCTTAAAAACATGGTGTTAGAGGCGGATAACCCAAAACTGCCACCGAATGGCCCCGTGGGAGGCACCAACACCTCCCACGGGACCAATGTAACTCAAAGGAGCTGACCGCGTAGCCACGGGCCTCCCGATTTGAGAATACGATGGTAATTGGTATATTTATAGAATTAGGCTTACAAACATGGCGTTAATTGGTGAAAACCCAAAATAGCCCCCGAACAGCCCCTGAGTCGCACCAACACCTCCCACGTGGACCAATATGACTCATAGGAACTCATCGCGTAGTCGCGGGCTTCTCGTTTTGAGAATATGATGATAATTTGCCTATTTCTTGACATAGCCTTAAAAACATGACGTTAATGGGTGAAAACTCAAAATAGCCCCCGAAAGGCCTCGTGGGTTGCACCAACACCTCCCACGTGGACCAATGTGACTCGTAGGAACAGACTGCACAGCATGGGACTCCCGGTTTGAGAAAAAGACGATAATTTGCATATTTCTAGACTTAGGCTTAAAAACATGTTGTTAGTGGGTGAAAACCTAAAATAGCCCCTGAACGGCCCCGTGGAAGGCACCAACACCTCCCACGGGACTAATGTAACTCTTAGGAACTGACCGCTCAGCCACGAGACTCCCGATTTGTGAATACGATGATAATTTATATATTTCTAGACTTTCACAAAATATGGCATTAGTGAGGCAAAACCAGAAACAACCCCCGAATGCCCTCGTGGGTGGCACCTACGCCTCCCACGTGGCCAACATAACTCGTAGGAACTGACCACGCAGCCGTGGGACTTTCGGTTTGAGAATACGAAGGTTATTTGTATATTTTTAGACTCAAGCTTAAAAACATGGTGTTATTGGGTGAAACCCGAAGCAGCCCCCGAACAGCCCCGTTGATGGTACCAACACCTCCTATGGGACCAATATGGCGAGTAATAACTGATCGTGCAGCCGTGGGACTCTCAATTTGAGAATACGACGATAATTTGCATATTACTAGACTTAGGCTTAAAAACATGACGTTTGAGGGTGAAAACATAAAACAACCCCCAAACGGTCCCGTAGGAGGCACCAACACCTCCCACGGGACCAATGTAACTCATAGGAACTGACCCCGTTGCCGCGGGTATCTCGGTTTGAGAATTCAACAATAATTTGCATATTTCTAGACTTATGCTTAAAAACATGGCGTTTAAGGGTGAACTCCCGAAACAACCCCCGAAGTGCCCCGTGGGAGGCACTAACAACTCTCATTGGACCAATGTAACTCATAGGAACTGATCGTGCAACCAAGGGACTCCCGGTTTGAGAATACGACAATAATTTGCATTTTCTAGACTTATGCTTAAAAACATGGCGTTAGTGAGTGAAAACCCGAAATAGCCCCCGAAGGGCTCCGTGGGTGGCACCAACACCTCCAACGGGACCAATGTGACTTGTAGGAACTGATCGTGCACCCAAGGGACTCTCAGTTTGAAAATATGATGATAATTTGTATATTTTTAGATTTAGGCTTTAAAACCCGAAATAACCCTCGAACGGTCCCTCGGATGGCACTAACACCTCCCACGGGACCAATGTAACTCCTAGGAACTGGCCGCACAGCCACGGAACTCTCAGTTTGAGAATATGATGGTAATTTTCCTATTTCTATACTTAGGCAAAACATGGCATTAGTGGGGGAAAACCTGAAACATCCCTCGAACAGCCCCGTGGGTGGCACCGTAGGAACTGACCGCGCAACCACGGGACTCCGGTTTGAGAATGCAACGGTAATTTGTATTTTTCTAAACTTAGTCTTAAAAACATGGCGTTAGTGGGTGAAAATCTAAAACAGCCCTAGAACGGCCCCGGGGGTGGCACCAACACCTCCCACGGGACCAATGTAACTCGTAGGAACTGATCGCGTAGCCACGGGACTCCCAGTTTGAGAATGCGATGATAATTTTCATAATTCTAGACTTAGGCAAAACATGGCGTTAATGGATTAAAACCTGAAATAGCCCCCGAACGGCCCCGTCGGTGGAACCAACACCTCCCATGAGACTAATGTTACTCGTAGGAATTGACGGCGCTGCCGTGAGACTCTCGGTTTGAGAATATAATGGTAATTTGCATATTTCTACACTTAGTCAAAGCATGGCGTTAGTGAGCGAAAACCCGAAACAGCCCATGAACGGTCCTGTGGGTGGCATTAACACCTCCCATGAAACCAATGTGACTCGTAAGAACTGGCCGCATAACCGCTAGACTTTCGGTTTGAGAATACGACGATAATTTGCATATTTCTAGACTTATGCTTAAATTCATGGCGTTAGAGGGTGAAAACCCAAAAGACCCCCCAAACGGCCCCGTGGGAGGCACCAACACCTCCCATGGGACCAATGTAAGTCGTAGGAACTCACCGTACAGCCGCGGGACTCCCTATTTTAGAATACGACAATGGGTCTCCCGATTTCAGAAGACGACGATAATTTGCATATTTCTAGAGTTAGGCTTAAAAACATGGCGTTAGAGGGTGAAATTCAAAAACAGCCCCCAACGGTCGCGTGGGAAGCACCAACACCTCCCACGGGACCAATGTAACTCATAGGAATTGATCGCGCAGCCACAAGACTCCCGGTTTGAGAATACGAAGATAATGTGCATATTTACAGACTTAGGCAAAACATGGCGTTAGTGTGGGAAAACCCGAAACATCCATGAACGGCCCGATGGGTGGCACCAACACCTCCCACGCGACCATTGTAACATGTAGGAACTGACCACGTAGCCGCGGGATTCCCGGTTTGAGAATACGAAGATAATTTGCATATTTCTAGACTTGGGCTTAAAAACGTGGTGTTAGTGGGTGAAAACCTGAAACAGCCCCCGAATGGACCCGTGGGAGGCACCAACTCCTCCCACGTGACCAATGTAACTCGTAGGAACTAACCGCGCATCCCTAGGACTCCCGGTTTGAGAATACGACGAAAAATTTGCATATTTCTAGACTTTGGAAAAACATGGCGTTAGTAGGGAAAACCCGAAGCAGTCCCCGAACGGCCCCGTGGGTGGCACCAACACCTCCCATGGGACTAATGTTACTCGTAGGAACTGACTGCGCTGCCACTAGACTCCCGGTTTTAGATTACGATGGTAATTTGCATATTTCTACACTTAATCTTAAAAACATGGTGTTAGTGGGTGAAAACCCGAAACACCCCACGAACGGCCCTATGGGTGGCATCAACACCACCCACGGAACCTATGTGACTCTTAAGAACTGGTCGCACAACCTCTTGATTTCCAATTTGAGAGTACGATGATAATTTGCATATTTCTAGACTTAGGCTTTAAAACATGGCGTTAGAGGGTGAAAACCCAAAACACCCACCAAACGGCCCCGTGGGAGGCACCAACACCTCACATGGGACCGATGTACCTCGTAGGATCTCACAGCGCAGCCGCGGGACTCCCGGTTTTGGAATACGACAGCGGGTCTCCCGATTTGAGAATACAATAATAATTTGCATATTTCTAGACTTAGGCTTATAAACCTAAAACAGTTCCGATTTGTGAATACGATGATAATTTGTATATTTCTAGACTTAGGATTAAAAACATTGTGTTTGAGGGTGAAAACCCGAAACAGCCCCCAAATGGTCCCGTGGGAACCACCAACACCTCCCACGGGACCAATGTAACTAGTAAAACTGACCATGCAGCCGCGGGGCTCCCGGTTTGTGAATACAATGGTAATTTGCATATTTATAGACTTAGGCTTAAAAATATGGCATTAGTGGGTGAAAACACGAAATAATCCCCGAACGGACCCGTATGTGGTACCAACACCTCCCACCGGACCAACGTGACTCGTAAGAACTGTTCGCACAGCCGCGATACTCGCAGTTTGAGAATACGATCTTAATTTGAAAAATTTTAGACTTAGGCATAAAAACATGGAGTTAGAGGGTGAAAACCCTAAACAACCCCCAAACGGTCCCGTGGGAGGCACCAACACCTCTCACGGGACCAATGTTACTCGTGGGAACTGACCCCACAGTCGTGGGTCACCCGATTTTAGAATACAATGATAATTTACATATTTATAGACTTACGCATAAAACCATGGCGTTAGAGGGTGAAATCCCAAAACATCCCTTGAACGGCCCCATGGGAGGCACAAACACGTTCCACGGGACCAATGTAACTCGTAGTAACTGATCGCGCAGCCACGGGACTCCAAGATTCAGAATACAAGGGTAATTTTCATATTTCGAGACTTATGCTTAAAGACACTACGTTAGAGGGTGAAAACCCAAAACAGCCCCCGAACGGCCCTATAGGAGGCACCAACACTTTCCACGGGACCAAGTAACTCGTAAGAACTGATCGTGCAGCCACGGGACTCCCGATTTGAGAATATGATGATAATTTGCATATTTCTAGACTTAGGCTTAAAAATATGGTGTTAGTGGGTGAATGCCCAAAATAGCACCCGAAGAGCCCCATAGGAGGCACCAACACCTCCCACAGAACTAATGTAACTCGTAGGGACTGACCGCGCAACCACGGGACTCCCAGTTTGATAATACGATGATACTTTGCATATTTCTAGACTTAGGCTTAAAAATATGGCGTTAGTGGGTGAAAACCCGAAACAGACCCCGAACGGCCACGTGGGTGTCACCAACACCTCCCACGGGACCAATGTAACTCATAAGAACTGACCACGCAGCCGCAGGGTTCCCAGTTTGAGAATACGGTGGTAATTTGCATATCTCTAGACTTAGGCTTAAAAACATGGCGTTAGTGGGTGAAAACCTAAAACAGCCCCCGAACGGCCCCGTGGGTGGCACCAACACCACCCACGGGACCAATGTGACTCGTAGGAACTGATCACGCAGCCAGGGGACTCCCGGTTTGAGAATATGATGATAATTTTTATATTTCTAGACTAAGGCAAAACATGGTGTAATGGGGAAAAACCCGAAATAGTCCCCGAACGGCCCCGTGGGTGGCACCAACACCTCCCACGGGACCAGTGTAACTGATAGGAACTGACCAAGCAGCCGCGGGACTCCCGATTTGATAATACAACGGTAATTTCCATATTTTGAGACTAAGGATTAAAAACATAGCGTTAGTGGGTGAAAACCCGAAATAGCACCCGAACGGCCCCGTGGGTCGCACAAACACCTCCAACAGGACCAATATGACTCGTTGGAACTGATCGGGCAGCCACGGAACACTCAGTTTGAGAATACGGCGATAATTTACATATTTCTAGACTTAGGCTTAAAAACATTGTGTTGGAGGGTGAAAACCCAAAACAGCCCCCAAATGGCCCCGTGGGAGCCACCAACACCTACCACGGGACTAATGTAACTCGTAGGAACTGACCCCGTAACCGCAGGTTCCCGGTTTGAGAATACAATTATAATTTACATATTTATAGACTTACGTATAAAAACATGGCATTAGAGGGTGAAAACCCAAAACAGCCCCTGAACGGCCCCATGGGAGGCGCTAACACCTTCCATATGACCAAT
This sequence comes from Sambucus nigra, assembly GCA_949130495.1. Taxonomy (NCBI): domain Eukaryota; kingdom Viridiplantae; phylum Streptophyta; class Magnoliopsida; order Dipsacales; family Adoxaceae; genus Sambucus; species Sambucus nigra. Next base: position 1,322,111 of record CASBWL010000100.1, read on the forward strand.
GTAACTTGTAGGAACTGATCGTCCAACCACAGGACTCCCAGTTTGAGAATGTGATGATAATTTGCATATTTCTAGACTTAGGCTAAAAAACATGATGTCAGGGGGTGAAAGCCCAAAATATCCCCCGAAGGGCCCTGTGGCAGGCACCAACACCTCCCACGGGACCAAAGTTACTCGTAAGAACTGACCGCGCAGTCATGGGACTCCTGGATTGAGAATACGATTATAATTTACACATTTCTAGACTTAGGCTTAAAAACATGGCGTTAGTGGATGAAAGCCCGAAACAGCCCCGAAGGGCCCCGTGGGAGGCACCAACACCCCCCACGAGACCAATGTGACTCGTAGGAACTAATCGCGCAATCATGGGACACCCAGTTTAAGAATATGACGATAATTTACGTATTTCTAGACTTAGGCAAAACATGGCGTTGCTGGGGGAAAACCCGAAACATCCCCCGAACGGTCCCATGGGTGGCACCAATACCTCCCACGGGACCAATGTAACTTATAAGAACTGACCACGCAGCCGCGGGACTCCTGCTTTGAGAATACGATAGTAATTTACATATTTCTAAACTTAGGCTTCAAAACATGGCGTTAGTGGGTGAAAACCCAAAACAGCCCCTAACGGCCCCGTAGGAGGCACCAACACCTCCCATGGGACCAATGTAACTCATAGGAACTGACCGCGTGGTCCTGGGACTCACAGTTTGAGAATACATCTGTAATTTATACATTTCTAGACTTAGGCCTAAAAACATGGTGTTAGTGGGTGAAAGCCCGAAACACCCCCCAAAGGGCCCCGTGGGAGGCACCAACACCTCCCACGGGGCCAATGTAACTCGTAGGAACTGGCCGCGCAGTCACGGGACTCCTGGATTGAGAATACGATGATAATTTACACATTTTTAGACTTAGACTTTAAAACATGGCGTTTGTGGTTGAAAGCTCGAAAATGCCCCCGAAGGGCCCCATGGGAGGCACCAACACCTCCCATGGGACCAATGTAACTCGTAGGAACTGACCACGCAGCCACGGGACTCCTCATTTGACAATACGATGGTAATTTGCATATTTATAGAATTAGGCTTAAAAACATGGCGTTAGTGGGTGAAAACCCGAAACAGCCCACGAACAGCCCCGTGGGTGGCACCAATCCTCCCACTCGACTAATGTGACTCGTAGGAACTGATCACGCTGCCATGGGACTCTCGGTTTGAGAATATGATGATAATTTGCATATTTATAGACTTAGGCAAAACATGGCGTTACTGGGGAAAACCCGACACATCCCTCGAATGGCTAATGTAACTCATAGGAACTGACGTCGCACCTGCGGGACTCCCAGATTGAGAATACTATGGTGATTTGTATATTTCTAGACTTAGGCTTAAAAACATGGTGTTAGTGGGTGAAAACTCAAAACAACCCCCGAACGGTCCCTTGGGTGGCACCAACGACTCCCAGTGGATCAATGTGACTCGTTGGAACTGATCGAGCAGCCACGGGACTCCCGATTTGAGAATACGACGATAATTTGCATATTTCTAGACTTAGGCTTGAAAACATGGCGTTACAGGGTGAAAACTCGAAACAACCCTCGAATTGCCCCGGGAGAGGAACCAACATCTCCTACGTGACCAATGTTACTCGTAGGAACTGATCGCGCAGCCAAAGGACCACCAGATTGAGAATACGACGATAATTTACATATTTCTAGACTTAGGCTTAAAAACATGGCGTTAGTGGATGAACACCCGAAACAACCCCCGAACGGCATTGTGGGTGGCACCAATACCTCCCATGGGACCAATGTGACTCGTAGGAACTGACCGCGCAGCCGTGGTACTCCGAGTTTGAGAATACGACGATAATTTGCATATTTCTAGACTTATGCTTAAAAACATGGCGTTAGTGGGAGAAAACCTAATACAGCCCCCAAACGGTCCCGTGGGAGGCACCAACACCTCCTACGGGACAAATGTAACTCGTAGGAACTGACCCCCAGGTGCGGGTCTCGCGGTTTGAGAATATAATGATAATTTTCATATTTCTACACTTACGCTTAAAAACATGGCGTTATAGGGTAAAAAGCCAAAATAGTCGCCGAATGGCCCTGTGGGAGGCACCAACACCTCCCCCGGGACCAATGTAACTCGTAGGGAATGACCGCGCATCCATGAGACTCCTAGTTCGAGAATACGAAGATAATTAGCATATTTCTAGACTTAGTCTTAAAACCATGGCGTTAGTGGGTGAAAACTCGAAATAGCCCCCGAACGGCCACGTGGGTGGCACCAACACCTCCGACGGGACCAATGTAACTCATAGGAACTGACCACGCAGCCGCGGGACTCCCAGTTTGAGAATACGATATTAAAATTCTTATTTTTTGACTTAGGCCTAACAACATGGCGTTAGTGGGTGAAAACCCGAAACAGCCCCCGAACGGCCCCGTGGGTGGCACCAACACCTCCTACGGGACCAATGTGACTCGTAAGAACTGATCGCGAAGTCGTGATACTCCCTGTATGAGAATACGATGATAATTTGCATATTTCTAGACTTAGGCTTAAAAACATGGCGTTAGAGGGTGAAAAACCGAAATAACTCCCAAACGGTCCCGGTGGAGGCACCAACACCTCTCACGGGACCAATGTGACTCGTAAGTACTGATCGCACATCCGTGATATTCCCAGTATGAGAATACGATGATAATTTGCATATTTCTAGACTTAGGCTTAAAAAATAGCGTCAGAGGGTGAAAACCCAAAACAGCCCCCGAGCGGCCCCATGGGAGGCACCAACACCTTCCACGGGACCGATGTAACTCGTAGAAACTGACCACGCAGCCGGGGGATTACGAGTTTGAGAATACGATAATAATTTACATATTTTTCAACTTAGGCTTAAAAACATAGCGTTAGTGGGTGAAAACTCAAAACAGCCCGCGAATGGCACCGTGGGAGGCAAGAAACCTCCCATGGGACCAATGTAACTCATAGGAACTGACCGCGCAGTCTCGGGACTCTCAGTTTGAGAATATGATTGTAATTTGCATATTTCTAAACTTTGTCTTAAATACCTGACGTTAGTAGGTGAAAGCCTAAAATAGCTCTCGAAGGGCCCCGTGGCAGGCACCAACACCTCCCATAGGACCAATGTTACTCGTAGGAACTCACCGTGAAGTCAGGGGACACTAGGATTGAGAATATGATGATAATTTACACATTTCTAGACTTAGGCTTAGACATGACGTTAGTGGGTGAAAGCCCGAAGCATCCCCCGAAGGGCTCAATGGGAGGCATAAACACCTCCCACGGGACCAATGTAACTCGTAGGGACTCACCGCGCAGCCACGGGACTCCTAGTTTGAGAATACGATGATAATTTGCATATTTCTAGGCTTTGGCATAAAAACATGGCGTTAGGGGTTGAAAACCCGAAGCAGCCCCTGAACAGCCCTGTGAGTGGCACCAACACCTCCCACTGGACCAATGTGACTCGTAGGAACTGATCGTGCAGCCATGGGACTCCCAGTTTGAGAATATGATGATAATTTGTGTATTTCTAGACTTAGGGAAAACATGGCGTTATTGGGGGAAAACTCGAAACATCCCCCGAACGGCCCCGTGGGTGGAACCAACACCTCCCACGGGAAAAATGTAACTCATAGGAACTGACCACGTAGCCGTGGGACTCCCAATTTGAGAATACGATGGTAATTTGCATATTTCTAGACTTAGGCACAAAAACATGGCATTAGTGGGTGAAAACCCGAAATAACCACCGAACGGCGCCGTGGGAGCCACCAACACCTCCCATGGAACCAGTGTAACTCATACGAACTGATCGTGCAGTCCCGGGACTCTCAGTTTCAGAATACAAATGTAATTTGCATATTTCTAGACTTTGGCTTAAATGCTTGCGTTAGTAGGTGAAAACCAAAAATATCCCCCAAAGGGCCCCGTGGCAGGCACCAACACCTCCCACGGGGCCAATGTTACTCGTATGAACTGATCGCGCAGTCACGGAACTCCTGGATTGAGAATACGACGATAATTTACACATTTCTAGACTTAGGCATAAAAACAAGGTGTTAGTGGGTGAAAGTCCGAAACAGCCCCTGAAGGGCCCCGTGGCAGGCACCAACACCTCCCACGGGGCCAATGTAACTCGTAGGAACAGACCGAGAAGTCACGAGACTCCCAGTTTGAGAATACGACGGTAATTTGCATATTTCTAGACTTAGGCTTAAAAACATGACGTTAGTGGGTGAACACCCGAAACAGCCCTCGAATAGCCCCGTGGGTAACACCAACACCTCCCACTAGACCAATGTGACTCGTTGGAACTGATCACGGAGCCATAGGACTCCCAGTTTTAGAATACGACGATAATTTGTGTATTTCTAGACTTAGGCAAGACATGGCGTTACTGGGGAAAACCCGAAACATCCCTCGAACGGCCCCACGGGTGGCACCAACACCTCCCACAAGACCAATGTAACTCATAGGAACTGACCACGCAGCCGTGGGACTCCCAGTTTGAGAATACGATGGTAATTTGATTATTTCTAGACTTAGGCTTAAAAATATGGCGGTGGCACTAACGCCTCCCATGGGACCAATGTGACTCGTAGGAACTGATCGAGCAGCCACGGGACTCCTGATTTGAGAATACGATGATAATTTGTATATTTCTAGACATAGGATTAAAAACATAGCGTTAGTGGGTAAAAACTCAAAATAGCCCTCGAATGCCTCCATGGGAGGAACCAACACCTCCTACGGGACCAATGTAACTCGTAGGAACTGACCGCGCAACCACGAAACTTCGGGTTTGAGAATACAACGATAATTTTCATATTTCTAGACTTAGTCTTAAAAACATGGTGTTAGAGGGTGAAAACCCAAAATAGACCCGGAATGACCCAGTGGGAGGTACCAACACCTCCCACGGGACAAATGTAACTCGTAGGAACTGATCCCGCAACCACAGGACTCCCGGATTGAGAGTACGATGGTAATTTGCATATTTCTAGACTTAGGCTTAAAAACATGGCGTTAGTGGATGAACACCCGAAACAACCCCCGAACGGCCTCGTGGGTGGCACCAACACCTCCAACAGGACCAATGTGACTCATAGGAACTGACCGCGTAGCCGCGCTACTCCGAGTCTGTGAATATAACGATAATTTGCATATTTCTAGACTTATGCTTAAAAACATGGCGTTAGAGGGAGAAAACCAAAATAGCCCCCAAACGGTCTCGTGAGAGGCACCAACACCTCCCATGGGACCAATGTAACTTGTAGGAACTGACCCCGCAACCGCGGGTCTCCCGATTTGAGAATACATTGATAATTTTCATATTTCTACACTTATGCTTCAAAACAAGGTGTTATAGGGTTAACACCCAAAATAGGCCCCGAATGGCCCTGTGGGATGCACCTACACCTTCCATAGGACCAATGTAACTCGTAGAAACTGATCGTGCAGCCACGGGACTCTCAGTTTGAGAATACGACAATAATTTCCATATTTCTTGACTTAGGCTTAAAAATATGTCCTTAGTGGGTGAAAGCCCGAAACAGACTCCAAAGGTCCCCATCGGAGGCACCAACACCTCCCACGGGACCAATGTAACTCGTAGGGACTGATCACGTAGCTACGGGACTCCTAGTTTGAGAATACAATGATAATTTGCTTATTTCTAGACATAGGCTTAAAAACGTGGCGTTAGTGGGTGAAAACCCAAAATAGCCCCCGAACGGCCATGTGGGTGGCCCAACACCTCCCACCAAACCAATGTAATTCATAAGAACTGACCATGCAGCCTCGGGACTCCCGGTTTGAAAATAGGACAATAATTTGCATATTTTTAGACTAAGGCTAGAAAACATGGCGTTAGTGGGTGAAAACTCGAAACAACCCCCGAGCGGCCCTGTGGGTGGCACCAACACCTCCCACGGGACCAATGTGAATTGCAGGAACTGATCGCGCAGCCACGGGACTCCCGGTTTGAGAATACGACGATAATTTGCAGATTTCTAGACTTAGGCGAAACATGGCGTAACTGGGGGAAAACTCGAAACAGTCCCCGAACGGCCCCATGGGTGGCACCAACACCTCCCAAGGGACCAATGTAACTAGTAGGAGCTGACCACAATGCCGTGGGACTCCCGATTTGAGAATAATACAGTAATTTGCATATTTCTAGACATAGGCTTAAAAATAAGGCGTTAGTGGGTGAAAACCCGAAACAGCCCCCGAACGGCCCCGTGGGTCGCACTCACACTCCCAAGGGACCAATGTGACTCGTAAGAACTGATGGGGTAGCCACGGGACTCCCGATTTGAGAATATGACGATAATTTGCATATTTCTAGACTTAAGCTTAAAAACATGGTGTTTGAGGGTGAAAACCCAAAATAGCCCCCGAATGGCCCTGCGGGAGGAACCAATACCTCCCACGGGACCAATGTAACTCGTAAGAACTGACCATGCAGCTGCGAGACTCCCGGTTTTAGAATATGATGGTAATTTGTATATTTATAGACTTAGGCTTAAAAAGATGGCGTTAGTTGGTGAAAACTAAAAAGAATCCCCGAAAGGCCCCGTTAGTGGCACCAACAACTCCCACGGAACCAATGTGACTCATAAGAACTGACCGCGCAGCCGCGATACTCCCAAGTTGAGAATACGATGATAATTTTTATATTTCTAAAATTAGGATTAAAAACATGGCGTTAGAGGGTGAAAACCCAAAATTACCCCCAAACGTCCCTTAGGAGCCACCAACACCTCCCACGGGACCAATATAACTCGTAGGAACTGACCCCGTAGCCGTGGATCTCCCGATTTGAGAATACAACAATAATTTGCATATTTCTTGACATACGCATAAAAACATGGCATTAGAGGGTGAAAATCCAAAACAACCCCCAAACGGCCCTGTGGGAGGCATCAACACCTTCCACTGGACCAATGTAACTCATAGGAACTGACCGTGCAGCCATGGGACTCCCGGTTTGAGAATACGACGAGAATTTGCATATTTCTAGACTTGGGCTTAAAAACGTGTCATTAGTGGGTGAAAGCTCAAAACATCCCCCGAAGGGACCCGTGGGAGGCACCAACACCTCCCACGTGACCAATGTATCTCGTAGGAACTGATCGCGCAGACATGGGACTCCCGGTTTGAGAATACGACGGTAATTTTTATATTTCTAGACTTAGGCTTAAAAACATGACGTTACTGGATGAAAACCAGACACAACACCTGAACGGCCTCATCGGTGGCACCAACACCTCCCACGGAACCAATGTGACTCGTAGGAACTTATCCTACAGCCACGGGACTCGCGGTTTGAGAATACGATCATAATTTGCATATTTCTAGACTTAGGCAAAATCTGGCGTTACTGGGGGAAAACCCGAAATAGTCACCGAATGGCCCCGTGGGTGGCACCAACACCTCCCATGGGACTAATGTAACTCATAGGAACTGACCACACAACCGTGGAAATGGCAGTTTAAGAATACGGAGATAATTAGCATATTTCTAGACTTAGGCTTAAAAATATGGTGTTAGTGGGTGAAAACTCGAAACAATCCATGAACGACCGCATGGGTGGCACCAACACCTCCCATGGGACCAATGTGACTCGTAGGAACTAATCGCGCAGCCACGAGACTCCCGATTTTAGAATACGACGATAATTTGCATATTTCTAGACTTATGCTTAAAAACATGGCGTTAGAGGATGAAAACCAAAAACAACCCCCGAATGGCCCCATAAGAGGCACCAACACCTCCCACGGGACTAATGTAACTTGTAGGAACTGACCGAGCAGCCACCGGACTCCCGGTTTGAGAATACGATGCCAATTTGCTTATTTCAAGACTTAGGCTTAAAAATATGGCGTTAGTGGTCGAAAACCCAAAATAACCCCCGAAGGTCCCCGTGGGAGGCACCAACACCTCCCACCGGACCAATGTAACTCGTAGGAAGTGACCACACAGCCGTGGGACTCCTGGTTTGAGAGTACGATGATAATTTTCATATTTTAAGACTTAGGCTTAAAAACATGGTGTTTGAGGGTGAAAACCGAAAACATCCCCCGAATGGGTGGCACCAACACCTCCCACGGGACCAATGTGACTCGTAGGAACTAATCACGCAGCCACGAGACTCCCGGTTTTAGAATACGACGATAATTTGCATATTTCTAGACTTACGCTTAAAAATATGGCGTTAGAGGGTGAAAACAAAAAACAACCCCCGAATGGCCCCATAAGAGGCACCAACACCTCCCACGGGACTAATCTAACTTGTTGGAACTAACCGAGCAGCCACGGGACTCCCGGTTTGAGAATACGATGATAATTTGCTTATTTCTAGACTTAGGCTTAAAAACATGGCGTTAGTGGTCGAAAACTCGAAATAACCCCCGAAGGTCCCCGTGGGAGGCACCAACAAATCCCACCGGACCAATGTAACTCGTAGGAAGTGACCACGCAGCCGTGGGACTCCCGGTTTGAGAGTACGATGATAATTTTTATATTTCAAGACTTAGGCTTAAAAACATGGGGTTTGAGGGTGAAAACCGAAAATAGCCCCCGAATGGCCCCGTGGGAGGCACCAACACCTCCCACGGGACCAATGTAACTCATAAGAACTGACCATGCAGCCGCGGGTCTCCCCATTTGAGAATAAAATGATAATTTGCATATTTCTATACTTATGCTTAAAAACATGGCGTTAGAGGGTGAAAACCCAAAACAGCCCCCGAACGGTCCCGTGGGAGGCACCAACACCTCCCACGGGACCAATGTAACTCATAGTAGCTGACCCCGCAAGCGCAGGTCTCCCGATTTGCGAATACAATGATAATTTGCATATTTCTAGGCCTAGGCTTAAAAACATGGTGTTTGAGGGTGAAAACCCAAAATAGTCTCCGAACGGCCCCGTGGGTGGCACCAACGCCTTCCACGGGACCAATGTAACTCTTAGGAACTAACCGCACAGCCGTGGGACTCCCGGTTGGAGAATACGATGATAATTTGCATATTTGTAGACTTACGCTTAAAAACATTGTTATGTTGATAATTTTAACTCATATATGCAATTTTTCAGCTTGATTAATTATTTTGTAAAACTACTTGGTTACTGATATTTTTTTTTGTATCCTATCATTTGTAGGATTTTTGCACGTGGAACAAATGAAGGAGGCAATGGTTTAAAACATGAAGATTGTTTGTATGTTGTTGACATTCAAGATTGTGTTTTTTATGTGTTACACTCGTGCGTTCTTTTGTAATTTGATTACTGAATTTTATGGTCGTGTGGGATTTTATAATTTGATTGCTGAATTTTATGGCCGTTGGGCTTTATAATAAGAAGGTTTTACATTTATAGGGTTTGGAATGTCAAGAAAATAGAGGAAACTCTACCATTTTTTTTCTCTGAATTATTAAGACGTGTAATATTTTTAAGTTCGTATAAATATATATATATATATATATATTTGTTTATTAACAACGTTCTCGATTCACAATTTGTGATTTGTTTTATTATTTTGCCAATAATAAATATTTTTAACACCTCGTATGCGTCCAACGTTACACGTAGCAACCGACGGTGCACTCACATGACCCTCAATTTTAGGATTTGACCAAAAAAATACATTTTTTAAAAAATTATAGTTAAATATGGTCATGGAATTTGTCCATGACCATTTTTATTTTTTCCCTCACACATAAAAATGGTTGCGGCCAAAGTCCATAACCATTTTATCCCTTTTTTTCGTCACGGCTGTCGGTCGTGGCCCAATTTTGCGACCAATTTGTCATGGTTGTGGGTCAAAGACTTTGTCTGCGACCATTTTTTTTTATTTCTTTTTCATGGTTGTTGGTCGTAGACTTCGGATACCACCAATTTGTCACGGTTGTGGGTCACGAATGAGGGCCGCGACCAATTTTTTTGTCACGATCGTGGGTCGCGAACTTTGCTCGAGAAAAATTTATCACCGTTGTGGGTCAAGAATGAGGGCCGCGACCCGTCACGGCATGGACCACGTCCCAACTCCGCGACCATTTGTCATGACCACTCTGGGCCGTGACCTTTTTTAGTCAAGGTCTTGGGCCGCGACCCACAAAATTGGTCACACCCGAAATGGTCACGGCCCAAGTTCGCAACCCACAGTTTTGGTCAGGAATTTTGGCTGTTATCAATCGCTAGTTTTGATCTAGTGATAAGATTCACCTCGAAGAGGATGTTAAGCCCTTGGGATGAATGAAAAGACAGCTAAACCCCACGATGAAAGATGTGGTAAGGACTGAAATTATAAAGATGTAGGATGTCGGGATTATCTACCCAATCTTGGATAGCAAGTGGGTGAGCCCCACTCAAGTCGTTCCGAAGAAGTAGGGCATGACTGTGATTGAAAATGCAAAGGGAGAGTTAGTTCTCCAACGTACCACCACTGGGTGGATCATTTGCATTGATTGCTACAAACTCAATGTGGGAACTCGGAAATATCATTTCCCCTTGCCATTTATCGATCAAATGCTTGAAAGAGTAGTGGACCACCCTTATTATTGCTTCCTAGATGGTTATTCTGGATATAACCAAATTGAGGTAGATGTACTTGATCAACATAACACGACCTTCACTTGCCCCTTTGGAACGTTTGCCTACAAACGTATGCCATTTGACTTGTGTAATGCACCGACGACCTTTCAAAGGTGCATCTTGAGCTTATTTAGTGACATGGTTGAGAGAGGGATAGAGGTGTTTATGGAAGACTTTAGTGTTTTTAGCACCTCCTTCGACTTATGTTTAGCTAATCTTGAGAAAGTACTAGCTCAATGTGTGGAAAAGAACTTAGTGTTGAATTGGGAAAAATGTCATTTCATGGTAATCGAGGGTATAGTTCTTGGCCACATCGTGTCATCCAAAGGGATCGAGGTTGATAGAGAAAAAATAGAATTCATAGCTGACCTACCCCTGCCTAAATCGCTGAAAGACGTGCGCTCTTTTTTGCAACACGCAGGGTTTTATGAAAGGTTCATTAAGAATTTTAGCGCCCTTTCTAGAACCTTAAGCAATCTTCTTATGAAGGACACCCCATTTGAGTGGACAGAATCATGCCAAAGTCCTTTTGAAAAACTGAAAAAAATTCTTGTGTGCGCTCCCATTATGTAAGCTCCGGATTGGTCCTTACCATTCGAGATTATGTGTGATGCTAGCGATTATGCAATAGGGTCTATTTTGGGCCACAGAAAAGACAACAAGGCTCATGTCATCTACTACGCTAGCTGGACGCTTATCGGACCACAACTCAATTACTCCACTACGGAGAAGGAATTGCTAGTGGTAGTATTCGCTCTCGACAAATTTCGGTCCTATCTTATCGGTTCCCCCATCACTTGTTTCACCGACCATGCGGCTTTAAAATATCTACTTGCAAAGAAAGACGCAAAGTCACGCCTCATAAGATGGATCCTACTCCCACAAGAGTTTAATCTCTCCATTAAAGACAAAAAATGAGTAGAAAATGTCGTTGCCAATCAACTATCACGTCTTTCATCCGACGTACCTATTGATCCTACACCCATAGATGAGTATTTTTCAGATGAGTAACTATTTGCCACCTCTTCTTTACCCTGGTTTGCGAATATAGTGAACTATCTTGTCACGGGAGCCGTCCCACCCGATTGGACACCGTAAGATAAGAAGAGGTTCATCACTTTGTCGCGTATGTTTTTCTACGATGACCCATTCCTTTTTAAATATTGCGCTGGTCAAATCATCCGACGATGCATACCGAATGATGAAATTCTAGAAGTCATCCAATTATGTCATTTAGAAGCATGTGGAGGACATTTTTTCGTGAAAAAGACAACCGCTAAAATTCCCCAATGCAGTTTGTACTGGCCCACAATATTCCAGGATGTTAACAATTGTTTCAAATCTTGCAACAAGTCTCAACGGATGGGAGAGATTACCCGATGAGACATGATGCCAGTGACCCCGATTCTCATCATTGAGATTTTCGATTGCTAGGGTATTGACCTCATGGGACCATTTACCCTGTCCTTTCGATACCTATACATCCTAGTTGTGGTAGACTACGTTTCTAAATGCGTAGAAACTATATCTACAAAGATTAATGATAATAAAGTGGTGATAAAGTTCCAGCACGAACACATACTTTCTCGCTTCGGTGTACCTAAAGCGATAATCAGTGATAATGGCACACACTTTTGCAACAAGTCTTTTGAAAGACTTATGAAAAAGTATGGTGTCATTCACAAGGTTGGAACTAAATATCACCCACAAACGAATGGGTAGGTCGAGTCTGATAATCGTGAAATCAATCACATACTAGAGAAGCCGGTCAGTCCCGACTGAAAAGATTGGTCCCTTCAATTGAATGATTCTCTTTGGGCCTACCGTACCGCTTACAAGAACCCCCTCGGAATGTCCCCATTCCACTTGGTGTATGGAAAACCTTTCCATCTCCCCATTGAGTTGGAGAACAAAGAATATTGGGACATTAAGAGATTAAATTATGATATGGACAAAGCAGGTGAAGCTCGCAAGCATCAACTTAATGAGTTAGAGGAGATAAGCAATGATGCGTATGAGAATACCAGGATTCCAAAAGCCCGGATGAAACTAGCACATGATAAGATTATTCGACGAAAAGAGTTTCAACCGGGACAAAAGGTACTCCTCTATAACTCCCGGTTTCATCTATATCCAGGTAAATTGCAGTCTCGATGGAATGGTTCATTCGTTATGAGAAGATTTTCCCACACGGAGTCCATAGGATCACATCAAGAGCAGAGAAATTTAAGAACCTGCTCGCTTTACGAGGAAAGAATTTTAGAGCCCAATGTTGAGGAGATTGGTAATCAAGCTAGACAGGTGTCGGATCCTAAGTCTAAGCAGTCGAAAGTCGTAGGAGGAGATTATACCATCCCATATGGGGACTAGGGCCATTTTGGGGACTGGATCGATCCAATCCTCGGCAACCGGATTGGTCCAGTTTGGCAAATATTGAAATAAAAAAATATAGGACCTTGATCGATCCGGTCCTAGGAACCTGGATTGGTCCGCTGTATTCAACTCTTTACCTTCCCTAGGTTCAACCTCTTTTCCCCCAATCCCTCAAATTCCCTCCATTTTCGTCCCTTCCCTTCCAAACACCCATTTTCCTTCCAAATCTTCCCCAAACCTCTACCCTCACCACCTATAAATTCTACACCTTCCCCACCCCATTTCCCCACCACCACTCACTCTCCTCCTCTCTTTCCCTTATTCTGCCCAACGCTCTTATCCCATCCCATTACCATGGCCAACCAACCACCTCCCCAAAAACACGATTCTATCAAAATTCTGGGCGACGGAGCCATGGGATACCGTTCCCATCAAGAGCAACGGTGGTGTGAACGCTTCTTCGACCCGCCTCGCAAACTCCAAAACGAGCATCGAGTCATTTGGAATGACATGCCTAATTATGTCACTCTTCTTTTCATGGCTGGGGGTTGGTGTCGTTTATTCAACAAACCTCACGATGCGGTTTGTCCCAACATGATGTGCACCTTCTATGGCTCCCTTATTCGCACTAGCCACCACGTGGCTGAAGCTTACATTGGCGGCATCCGCATCCCTTTCTCTTTGGAACTTCTATCCCAAAACTTGGCTGCTAAAGATGTCCCGAACCTTCAACAATACATTTACCCAAACCCTCTTACCCTGCTTGAAAAAGACGTGTGCATGTCTCGCATTGACCCTAATGCTCATTGGAACACCGACACCTACCCGGTGGGCAAGCTAAGCGAAAAAGCGAGCCTCACATTCAAAATAGTGTACGCCAACATTCTCCCCATGGGAAATCAGTCGGCGATGCGCCCACGTCAAGCCACTCTCATCTACCACCTTTTCGACCACAACACCCCTGTTAGCCTGGTTGCGTGCATTTATAAGGATGTATTCTTCACTGCCATGGATAAAAAGGAAATCACCCATATCCCATTTCCCGCACTCATCATCTCCATGTTAGCCGACGCCGGCATTGCCCCCACAGGATTTCCAGCGCCTCTGAACTCCGTTTGCGTCCACCACTCGAACCAAATGGCAATGAAAACAAGCCCGCATCCAAGATCGATTAGCACAAGAGGCTAGTGATACCGATGAGGAGGGTAGTGATGAAGAAGAGGAAGAGAGCGGTGACGATGAAAGCAGCGACGAAGAAGAAGAGGGTGGTATTGTGATGGGCGAGGGAGACACAGATTATGAGAGTGGTGAAGATTCTGATTTTTCACCCACCAACGCAGAAATTAATCAGCGTCTCTCAGCAGTGGAAACCTGGGTTGACGGATTCGTCTCAGAATACAATTAGGACCAAGTGTCATATCAACGGGATCAGGCAACCTACCGAAAGGAGACGAGCATAATGCATTGTCTCCAAACTCACATGTACGAACTCAATTTTGGTGGACTACCTCCATGCTTCTTCTATGACCCGTATGACCCCATCGCACAAGGAAGTTCCAAACCCCCACCCCAGTGATGTTTTGAATGAAAAGTGGTTGTTTAAATGTTGGCTGTGTTCACATGGTTGCTTGCTTTCCTTTCAATTTGCAACACATGCTGATCCTTTATATAAAATTCTGCTCTTTCAATATTTGTTCGTTTTATTTTTTCGCACTTTTATTTCGCTTTGAGTTAGATTTTAGTCCTCTTTTCTTGAGAAAAATGCAAAAGTCTAAGTTAGGGGGGGTCACAAGTGCGTCTTTCTATAGCTTCACAAATTTTCAAAAATGCCCAGAAATTTCAAAAATTTTGAAAAACCAAAAATATTTTTCTTCAAAATTAATAAAAATTGGAATTCCAATTTTTCAAAAATATCATTAAAAGTCGGTTTCAATTCTCAAATTGTAAAAGAATAATACAAAAATCCAAAATTGACCAAAGATGGAAATTGAGCGAACGTAGACAACTTAGCGAATAAATGTGGAGATTAACAAACCCGGTGAGATTCGAGCCTTTCATTATTTTGAATTTATAAATCAATCTGAGTTAATTGTTAACTCAAAGTTCTTTTCAGCGTTCTAGTAAGTCGTCAAGGATATCAATTCTTTCACTTTGACCAGTTATGTAAAATGTGTGTGATATTGCCTTGAAAACGTGCTAAATAGATCCTTAAAGTAAATTAATCTCGAGACGCATATGGCAACATAATTAATATTTTGGACAATGAAGTAGGCCCTCGTTTGTCACCCAAAATTATTGGCCACAAAAAGTACCAAAAAAATTTCCCTTTTATAAACAACCCAAGAAGAAATCTCAATTGTCCCGGAATTGTGAAAGTTAATAATCCCATACATTAAGTCCGGCAAGTTCATAAAAAGGGGGTAAGAAACAAAAATAGAAAATGCTCAACAAAAATAGCAAGAAAAAAAAAAGAAAAAAATATAGAAAAAGAATATAAAATGAGCAATAGTTTGAAAAAAGCACAAATGGACATCATAAATGAATTTTCTAATTCCGACCTTCCCAGCCATTCCCATTTTTACCTAAATACACCTTAAACCCATTATAGTCCTAACCGAGTCCAAGATGCAAAATTTGTTACCGCGTGGAGAGCTAAAACACGAAAAGATAATAAAAGGGATTAAAGATATGAATTAGAGGCAATGTTACCATTTTCTTATATCCGTAATCCGTTGATGAAATCAATTTACCATAAAATTCCTTCTTTTTATTTGTGTGCGTGAACTTGGTCCCAATGCATTTACTCTTATAAATCATGCATACCGAGAGAAAATAGCCACCTTTCTGAGAGATTAGTTTGTGAGAGCATTCCATGAGATTTGGAAATCAAAATGAATTTTCGAATAAGTAACGTAATGCTCAATCGGTGGAAATCCGCGGTTAAATTTCTGGCTCCACACACACGCACTACGATTTGAGACTCTTGAACATGATTTGATGATGACTATTTTTTGGAAAAGTTTGAGTTATACAATTTTTGCGTATTTCGAGTTTTCTTTGAGTCGAATTTTGTGGGTATATTCGGTGCAAACCCTCACTAGACACAACTCGTCCTACTAGGGTAACCTAGGGGTTTAAAGGCTTGTTGCATATGCTAAATGCAATCGCTTGCCCGTGAAAGATGTATTCTATCCCATTTTTGAGTTGGATCATGTTTTGATTCTTTTACATTGATAGGGGTGATCAAAGTTCTAAGTTATGGGGTTTGATTACGCATAAATTATTCCAAATTTACCCCTTAATTTAGTGGCTTTTATTACCTCGGACAACGTAAAATAAATTAGTTTTTATCACATCTTTACTAATGGTTTTGTCTAATAAGTATCCCGAGTTTCTTGTATTTCTTATTAATTTTAAAGGTATTTAACACATGAAAGAAATAAAGAAACCAAAAGAAAGAGGACGAATCAGAAGGGAAAAAGTGTAATTTCCACTAGGAATCAGGTTGATGACCCAAATAAAAGTCAAAGATCTTTCATTTATGAATAGTGGGAACAAACGGTGTCCCAATGTGAGTTCTGGATTAGAAGTTATGAAGACCCAAAGATGCGATATAATCATGATATTTTGATGAGATATTCAAGAGAAGTTGAGAAGATAACACAGACCAATCCGGTTTATTAGAAGAATGGATCAATCTAGTTGTTGAAATTCACTGCAAAAGAATACGTCTATCGGACCAACCCAGTTTTCCAAAAAAACTCAGCCTCGGCCTTGCAACCCCCTAAATCTACTACTCACATCGGTAACTAAGGGCTAATGGGTGATTGATATGCGCAAAGTGCACCCTCTTACTCAGAGCAACCAACCTTGGTCAGTCTCACGACCGATGTAACTAGAAGCTTATAATGACTGCTAGCAACGTCGTCACTCAGAGGGTCAACCCCAGCCGATATCGCATCTACCTTGTACATCAACCTCAACGGAGCACCAGCCGAGCCCGTCAAAGACTCATGGGTTTAACCATCCTTCGAAAACATCATTGGCCCCTGCCAATGTTATAGTCACCCTCCTAATTCAGTAACTCATGGATCTAGTCAGCTGCTAACATCAGTGTCGGCCATAGCTGACATTACAATTACTCCGTACCTAACCTCGGCCAGCCTTTCGGGGAAAGTTCAACAGAAATATCTACCTTAGACCAAACAATGGTCGGTCCCCACCAACCTCGTATTCTTCCAGGATGAGGTTGTACCAATTAAGGATGGGGTCGAGCATTTACAAGAAATTGCATGGTTTGGAACACGTGGACAAATCTATTATAACTGAATCATTACCTCCACGTGAGGAAATATAGAGGTCGTCATTACCTACTTGGGACTAGCCAGGTGTCATCATTATATTGGTTTGGTCCTCATGCACATGCT
This sequence comes from Sambucus nigra, assembly GCA_949130495.1. Lineage (NCBI taxonomy): Eukaryota > Viridiplantae > Streptophyta > Magnoliopsida > Dipsacales > Adoxaceae > Sambucus > Sambucus nigra. Next base: position 1,339,552 of record CASBWL010000100.1, read on the forward strand.
CATTACATGCCTGGGGGGTACATTACACCCCCCCAATCACTATATATAGAGGTCACCCTCAACCTAGTAAAGGGATCCATAATTATAACCCTAGCTAAAACTCTGTCATTTTACACAGTAGAGAGAGAAAGCTTGAGAGATTGTATCCATGACCATTAGTGCCTTCTTATAGTGATATTACTCACACACACATAGTGGACGTAGGCCTGATTGGCTGAACAACTTAAATTCAATTGTCCATCCCTGTCCCCTTAACTCATTCTATCATATATACATATACTCTTGTGATGCCATTGTTACCACCTGTTTGGGATTGTCAACACCTTACCTGCTGGATCTATTTCCAGCATCATCATTTTGGCACCGTCTGTGGGAACGAGAAGCTATCTCTTCTATTTTTTGTAGCTTGACCTCACCGGAGACTGCGTTAGTGAACCAGGCACCACGCTTTGTGTGGAGTTATTTCACCATTTAAACAGGTTCCTTAAGTTATAAAGCTCTCTAAAATTCTCATCGTAAGCTCTTTGATCTTCACATATGGCACCGGAGTTACCACCACCTCCTCCACCCTCTGGTGTGGTAGGACCCAGTTCCATCCATGCACCACCCCAGTCCGAAATGGCGGAGGTGGCGGCGGCCTTGAAGTCCTTAGGTGCATAACAAACAATTATGCAGGAGAAGTTCGCCTAGTTAAGCCAAAACATAATAAGACCATATGGAGTCTCACCGGAGATGATTACTCCGACGGCTGATCAACCACATCGTGAAGCCAGGGTACCACCCTAGGCTCCATGAAAGGATCAATCTACTCCTCAACGGAGGAGAGATGTTTCTAACCCTAGGCATTTACGCCTCAGGATGAAAGGAAACCCTTGCCCAGAGGATAGGTACGATGACATTGAAGTAGATGATGCCCCAGCCAACATCTAGGAGCCATATGAGGTTTCAAACAATACCATATATCCTATATAACAAAGCCGGGGTTATGGAGGAAGACGGGATGGTGATGCCCAACAAAGAGGATCAAATTTTGATCGCTTGAGGAGAGGTTAGGCCTTTGAAAGGCTCAGCCCAGTTAATGATCTGAGGTAGAGTTTATCTAGGTCAAGGAGTGTAGCTATCTCATAAAGAGGAGATGGTGAACATCAGCCTCATCAGGGCCCACCTCATCATGGACGATACTGTGGCCAAGAGGTCAACAACTTACATTATGCTGTTGTTGGGGAACCCTCAGTCCACCCCATGGAGGTGGTTGGGGACAACCTCGGCCAGGCCAACGTTGGTAAACCATGGAATGACTCCATTCAATGGTTGGAAGAGAAGATAGGTAACCTCATAAAAAGACGAGACCCACTCCAAAGGGGGTTTTGACAGGGCTTTCCATTTGTGGCAAGGATTGTGAACTTTCCAACCCCTACCAAATCCAAACCACCAATGGTCTCTCCTAAGTATGATGGAAGTAACAACCCAGTACATCATATTAAGATGTATCAATGTGTAATAGACATCTACTCAATCCCAGATGAGATGAGGTACCGAGCCTTCTCAAGAACTTTGACAGGAGTTGCACACATTTGGTTCACTTCTCTTCCTAAAAATTCTATTGAGAACATTAAGGGGCTGGCAGAGCGATTTATACACAACTTCTATTTTGGGGTAAGTCCTCAGAAGAAGACAACACATCTCCTCTATGCAAAGCAAGGAAATAATGAGAGCCTCATGGATTACATTACAAGATTTAATAAGGAGAAATTGGTGGTTGAAGACTCCGAAGAGAATATAGCCATGACGGCCCTTATAAGAGGACTTTAGAAGGGTAAGTTGCTTTGGAAACTTGTTGAAGACCCTCCTAAGTTTATAGTCGAGCTGTTGGCAACAGCTTGTAGGGTCATGAATGCAGAAGAAGCAATGTCTGCAAAATATGAGGATGAGAACGTCAGTAGTGGGAAATTCCAAAGGAAAAAAGATGGAAAGAAGTGGACTGCAGATGATAAGTTTGCACACTACACTCCTTTAACTATGAGATGCGGGCAAGTCCTCAATGAAATAAAGAATGATAGATCCTTAAGATGGCCGGAGTAGTTGAAGGCTCCTCCATATAAGAGAAATAAGAATCTATGGTGTGAGTTCCATCAAGATCATGGACATCTGACTGACAAGTGTTTCTCCTTAAGGGATGAGATTGAGAAGATGTTGAAATCTGGAAAGCTTCAAAATTACGTGAATGGTAGAGCCCCTAAGGGCGGAGATAAGACCCTAAAAGGAAGAGAAATGACAAATTTCGGGAAGATGCCCCTGTTAAAAGAGCTAATTACTCGTGTGATGATGGTGATGACCCTGACCTCCAGCCGAAAGACGATAATGCCCCAGTGAAGAGAGTTGGTATGATCTCTTTCAAGGTAAACACCATCTGTGGAGGACTAGCGGGAGGGGGTTCAGAGGTCGCTAATTACAAGGCCCTATGTGGCAGAGGTCAAGGCAGTAACTAGGGTCGAGGTTGTTAACCTGGACTCTTCAATGATTAAATACGAGAAGATAAAGAAGGTTGATATGAATACCCTCATAGTTGGGTTCTTAAGACTTGATTTCAAGGGTCTCTTAGCTGCTCATGATGACCCTCTTGTAATCACTATGAGGGTGCATGGTTGTGAAGTTCTAAGAATTCTCATCGATGGGGGAAGTTTAGCGAATGTAATAATCTGGCCTTGTTTTAATAGCCTAGGCCTCAGTAGAGCCAGGCTTGTCCCTTACCAGCACCCCTTGATCCATTTCAGCGATGAAAATGTTCACACATTGGGAATGTACGAGATGGATGTCATAATGGGAGACGAGTGGCCTAAGAGGGTGACAAGAAAATTCAATTTCTTTTTCATGGATGTGAACGTCTTCTCACCCTATAAACTCATCATAGGACGAGTATCCCTCTAGGAGTTTGAGGTAGTGCCTTCAACGTCCACCAAATGCTAAAATTCCCGACCCCCTATGGGGTAGGGGAAGTGAAAGGTGAACAAACATCGGTAAGAGAATGCTACTTCAACTCCATAGAAGAGATAAAGGCTCATAAGAAGGAAACTACAACCTACAACATCGACACCCTTGATCCCAGTGATAAAATAAAGCTCAAGAAGGGAGAGGCCACGAAAGAGGTAGAATCCATCGTCCTCATTGAGGAAGAGCTAGAAAACACCATCCAAATTGACAAAGCCTTAAAACCAGAGATCAATGAAGAGTTAGTGAAGTTTTTGAGGAAGAGATAAGGTGTATTTCCCTGGAACCACGCTGACATGCCAGGTATCGATCCTGAGGTCATTTGCCACAAACTCAATGTTATAGAAGATGATAAGACCATTAAGAGTATGCTCTAGAGATAAGTATGATGTCATTAGGGAAGAGGTCAGAAAGCTTGAAGATGCCAAGTTCATCAGAGAGGTTATATACCTTGAGTGGTTATTCAATGCAATCATCGTTCCAAAAGCCAATGGGAAATGGAGGATGTGCGTAGACTTCACTGATTTGAAAAAGTCTTATCCAAAAGACAGCCTCCCTTGCCTCGTATTGATCATATGGTTGATGCCACGATAGGGCATGAGCTTATGAGCTTCATGGATGCCTATTTTGGGTATAAACATATCTTCATGAACCCGAAAGACTTAGAAAAGATAGCGTTCATCACAAACACCCACCAAACGGCCCCGTGGGAGGCACCAACACCTCCCATGGGACCGATGTACCTCGTAGGAGCTCACAGCGCATCCGCGGGACTCCCGGTTTTGGAATACGACAGCGGGTCTCCCGATTTGAGAATACAATAATAATTTGCATATTTCTAGACTTAGGCTTATAAGCATGGCGTTAGAGGGTGAAAACCCAAAACAACCCCCAATGGTCACGTGGGAAGCACCAGCACCTCTCACAGGACCAATGTAACTCATAGGAACTGACCGCGCAGCCACGAGACTCTCGGTTTGAAAATATGATGATAATTTTCATATTTATAGACGTAGGCAAAACAAGGCGTTAGTGGGGGAAAACTCGAAAAATCCCCCGAACGGCCCCGTGGGTGGCACCAACACCTCGCACGGGACCAATGTAACACGTAGGAGCTAACCACGCAGCCACGGGATTCCCGATTTGAGAATACGAAGATAATTTGCATATTTTTAGACTTAAGCTTAAAAACATGGCGTTAGTGGGTGAAACCCGAAGCAGCCCCCGAACGGCCCCATTGGTGGCACCAACCCCTCCAATGGGATCAATTTGACTCGTAATAACAGACCGTGCAGCTGAGGGACTCTCGGTTTGAGAATACGACGATAATTTGAATATTAATAGACTTTGGCTTAAAACCATGACGTTAGAGGGTGAAAACCAAAAACTACCCCCAAACGATCCCATGGGAGGCACCAATACCTCCCACGGGGCAAATGGAACTCATAGGAACTGACAACCCAGCCACGAGACTCCCGGTTTGAGAATACAATGGTAATTTACATATTTCTAGACTCAGGCTTAAAAATATGGCGTTAGTGGGTGAAAACCCAAAACAACCCACGAAGGTCCCCATGGGAGGCACCAACACCTCCCGCGGGATCAATGTGACTCGTAGGAACTGACCGCGCAACCACGGGACTCCCGATTTGAGAATACGATGATAATTTACAAATTTCTAGACTTGTGCTTAAAAACATGGCGTTAGTGGGTGAAAACCAGAAACAACCCCCGAATAGCCCCGTGGGTGGCACCAACACCTCCCACTGGACCAATGTGAGTCGTAGGAACTGATCGCACAGCCACAAGACTCCCGCTTTGAGAATAATTTGCGTATTTCTAGGCTTAGGCAAAATATGGCATTACTGGGGGAAAACTTGAAACATCCGCCGAACGGTTCCGTGGGTGGGACCAACACCTCCCACAAGACCAATGCAACTCATAGGAACTAACCACGCAGCCGGGGGATTCCAGGTTTGAGAATACGACGCAAATTTCCATATTTCTAGCTTTAGGCTTAAAAACATGGCGTTAGTGGGTGAAAACCCAAAGCAACCCCCGAATGGCCCCGTGGGTGGCTCCAACGCCTCCCACAGGAGAAATGTGGCTCGTAAGAACTGATCGGTCAGCCACGGGACTCTCGGTTTGAGAATACGACAATAATTTTCATATTTTTAGACTTAGGCTTAAAAACATAGCATTATAGGATGAAATCCCAAAACAACAGTCGAATGGTCCCGTGGGAGGAACCTACACCTCCTACGGGACCAATGTAACTCGTAGCAACTGATTACGCAACCACGGGACTATCGGCTTGAGAATACGAGGGTAATTTGCATATTTCTAGACTTAGCCTTTAAAACATGGTGTTAATGGATCTACACCCGAAACAGCCCCCGAATGGCCCGGTGGGTGCCACCAACACCTCCCACGGGTCTAATGTGACTCGTAGGAACTGACCGCGTAACCGCGATACTCTGAGTTTGAGAATACGATGATAATTTGCATATTTCTAGAATTAGGTTTAAAAACATGGTGTTAGAGGGAGAAATCCCAAAACAACCACCAAACGGTCCTGTGGGGGGCACCAACACCTCCCACGGGACCAATGTAACTCGTAGGAACTGACCCCGCAACCGCGGGTCTACCGGTATGAGAATACAATGATAATTTTCATATTTCTAGACTTATGCTTAAAGACATCTCGTTAGAGGGTGAAAACCCAAAACAGCCCCCGAACGTCCCTATAGGAGGCACCAACACCTTCCATAGGACCAATGTAACTCGTAGGAACTGATCGAGCATCCACGGGACTCCCGATTTAAGAATATGATGATAATTTCCATATTTCTAGACTTAGGCTTAAAAATATGGTGTTAGTGGATGAAAGCCCGAAATAGCCCCTAAAGAGCACCACGGGAGGCACCAACACCTCCCACGGGACTAATGTAACTCGTAGGGACTGACGGTGCAGCCACGGGACTCCCAATTTGAGAATACGAGGATAATTTGCCTATTTCTAGACTTAAGCTTAAAAATATGGCGTTAGTGGGTGAAAACCCGAAACAGACCCCGAACGGCCACGTGGGTGGCACCAACACCTCCCACGGGACCAATGTAACTCAGAGGAACTGACCACGCAGCCGCAGGACTCCCAGTTTGAGAATACGATGGTAATTTGCATATCTCTAGACTTATGCTTAAAAACATGGCGTTAGTGGGTGAAAACCTAAAACAGCTCCCGAACGGCCCCGTGGGTGGCACCAACACCTCCCACGGGACCAATATGACTTATAGGAACTGATCGCGTAGCCATGGGACTCCCGATTTGTGAATACGATGATAATTTGTAAATTTCTAGACTTAGGATTAAAAACATTGTGTTTGAGGGTGAAAACCCGAAACAACTCCCAAATCGTCCCGTGCGAACCACCAACACCTCCCACGGGACCAATGTAAATAGTAAAACTGACCATGCAGCCGCGGGACTCCCGGTTTGTGAATACAATGGTAATTTGCATATTTATAGACTTAGGCTTAAAAATATGGCATTAGTGGGTGAAAACCCGAAACAATCCCCGAACGGCCTCGTATGTGGCACCAACACCTCCGACCGGACCAATGTGACACGTAAGAACTGTTCGCGCAGCCGCGATACTCCCAGTTTGAGAATACGATCTTAATTTGAAAATTTTTAAACTTAGGCTTAAAAACATGGAGTTAGAGGGTGAAAACCCTAAACAACCCCCAAACGGTCCCGTGGGAGGCACCAACACCTCTCACGGGACAAATGTAACTCGTGGGAACTGACCCCACAGTCGCGGGTCACCCGATTTTAGAATACAACGATAATTTACATATTTATATACTTACGCATAAAACCATGGCGTTAGAAGTTGAAAACCCAAAACATCCCCTGAACGGCCCCATGGGAGGCACAAACACGTTCCACGGGACCAATGTAACTCGTAGGAACTGATCGCGCAGCCACGGGACTCCAGGATTCAGAATACAAGGGTAATTTTCATATTTCGAGACTTATGCTTAAAGACACTACGTTAGAGGGTGAAAACCCAAAACAGCCCCCGAACGGCCCTATAGGAGGCACCAACACTTTCCACGGGACCAAGTAACTCGTAAGAACTGATCGTGCAGCCACGAGACTCCCGATTTGAGAATATGATGATAATTTGCATATTTCTAGACTTAGGCTTAAAAATATGGTGTTAGAGGATGAATGCCCAAAATAGCTCCCGAAGAGCCCCATAGGAGGCATCAACACCTCCCGGAGAACTAATGTAACTCGTAGGGACTGACCGCGCAGCCACGGGACTCCCAGTTTGAGAATACGTTGATACTTTGCATATTTCTAGACTTAGGCTTAAAAATATGGCGTTAGTGGGTGAAAAGCCGAAACAGACCCCGAACGGCCACGTGGGTGTCACCAACACCTCCCACGGGACCAATGCAACTCATAAGAACTGACCACGCAGCCGCAGGGCTCCCAGTTTGAGAATACGGTGGTAATTTGCATATCTCTAGACTTAGGCTTAAAAACATGGCGTTAGTGGGTGAAAACCTAAAACAGCCCCCGAACGGCCCCGTGGGTGGAACCAACACCACACACGGGACCAATGTGACTCGTAGGAACTGATCGCGCAGCCACGGGACTCCCGGTTTGAGAATACGATGATAATTTTTATATTTCTAGACTAAGGCAAAACATGGTGTAATGGGGAAAAACCCAAAAAAGTCCCCGAACGGCCTCGTGGGTGGCACCAACACCTCCCACGGGACCAGTGTAACTGATAGGAACTGACCACGCAGCCGCGGGACTCCCGATTTGAAAATACAACGGTAATTTGCATATTTTGAGACTAAGGCTTAAAAACATAGCGTTAGTGGGTGAAAACCCGAAATAGCACCCGAACGGCCCCGTGGGTCGCACAAACACCTCCAACAGGACCAATATGACTCGTTGGAACTTATCGGGCAGCCACAGAACACTCGATTTGAGAATACGAGGATAATTTACATATTTCTAGACTTAGGCTTAAAAACATTATGTTTGAGGGTGAAAACCCAAAACAGCCCCCAAATGGCCCCGTGGGAGCCACCAACACCTACCACGGGACTAATGTAACTCGTAGGAACTGACCCCGCAACCGCAGGTCTCCCGGTTTGAGAATACAATGATAATTTACATATTTATAGACTTACGTATAAAAACATGGCATTAGAGGGTGAAAACCCAAAACAGCCCCTGAACGGCCCCATGGGAGGCGCTAACACCTTCCATATGACCAATGTAACTTATAGGAACTGGTCGTGCAACCACAGGACTCCAAATTTGAGAATGTGATGATAATTTGCATATTCATAGACTTAGGCTAAAAAACATGATGTCAGGGGGTGAAAGCCCAAAATATCCCCCGAAGGGCCCTATGGCAGGCACCAACACCTCCCACGAGACGAAAGTTACTCGTAAGAACGGACCGCGCAGTCATGGGACTCCTGGATTGAGAATACGATTATAATTTACACATTTCTAGACTTAGGCTTAAAAACATGGCGTTAGTGGATGAAAGCCCGAAACAGCCCCGAAGGGCCCCGTGGGAGGCACCAACACCCCCCACGAGACCAATGTGGCTCGTAGGAACTAATCGCGCAACCATGGGACACCCAGTTTAAGAATATGACGATAATTTGCGTATTTCTAGACTTAGTCAAAACATGGCGTTGCTGGGGAAAAACCCGAAACATCCCCCGAACGGTCCCGTGGGTGGCACCAATACCTCCCACGGGACCAATGTAACTTATAAGAACTGACCACGCAGCCGCGGGACTCCCGGTTTGAGAATACGATAGTAATTTACATATTTCTAGACTTAGGCTAAAAAACATGGCGTTAGTTGGTGAAAATCCAAAACATCCCCTAACGGCTCCGTAGGAGGCACCAACACCTCCCATGGGACCAATGTAACTCATAGGAACTGACCGCGTGGTCCTGGGACTCACAGTTTGAGAATACATCCGTAATTTATACATTTCTAGACTTAGGCCTAAAAACATGGTGTTAGTGGGTGAAAGCCCGAAACACCCCCCAAAGGGCCCTGTGGGAGGCACCAACACCTCCCACGGGGCCAATGTAACTCGTAGGAACAGGCCGCGCAGTCACGGGACTCCTGAATTGAGAATACGATGATAATTTACACATTTCTAGACTTAGGCTTAAAAACATGGCGTTAGTGGTTAAAAGCTCGAAAATGCCCCCGAAGGGCCCCATGGGAGGCACCAACACCTCCCATGGGACCAATGTAACTCGTAGGAACTGACCACGCAGCCACGGGACTCCTCATTTGACAATACGATGGTAATTTGCATATTTCTAGAATTAGTCTTAAAAACATGGCGTTAATGGGTGAAAACCCGAAACAGCCCATGAACAGCCCCGTGGGTGGCACCAACCCTCCCACTCGACTAATGTGACTCGTAGGAACTGATCACGCTGCCATGGGACTATCGGTTTGAGAATATGATGATAATTTGCATATTTCTAGACTTAGGCAAAACATGGCGTTACTGGGGAAAACCCGAAACATCCCTCGAACGGCCAATGTAACTCATAGGAACTGACGTCGCACCTGCTGGACTCCCAGTTTGAGAATACTATGGTAATTTGTATATTTCTAGACTTAGGCTTAAAAACATGGTGCTAGTGGGTGAAAACCCAAAACAACCCCCGAACGGCCCCTTGGGTGGCACCAATGCCTCCCATGGGATCAATGTTACTCGTAGGAACTGATCGAGCAGCCACGGGACTCCCGATTTGAGAATACGATGATGATTTTCATATTTCTAGACTTAGGCTTGAAAACATGGCGTTACAGGGTGAAAACTCAAAACAACCCTCGAATGGCCCCGGGGGAGGAACCAACACCTCCTACGTGACCAATGTTACTCATAGGATCTGATCGCGCAGCCAAAGGACCACCAGATTGAGAATACGACGATAATTTACATATTTCTAGACTTAGTCTTAAAAACATGGCGTTATAGGGTGGCACCAACACCTCCCATGGGACCAATGTGACTCGTAGGAACTGACCGCGCAGCCGCGGTACTCCGAGTTTGAGAATACGACGATAATTTGCATATTTCTAGACTTATGCTTAAAAACATGGCGTTAGTGGGAGAAAACCTAATACAGCCCCCAAACGGTCCCGTGGGAGGCACCAACACCTCCTACGGGACAAATGTAACTCGTAGGAACTGACGCCCAGGTGCGGGTCTCGCTGTTTGAGAATAAAATGATAATTTTCATATTTCTACACTTACGCTTAAAAACATAGCGTTATAGGGTAAAAAGCCAAAATAGTCGTCGAATGGCCCTGTGGGAGGCACCAACACATCCCACGGGACCAATGTATCTCGTAGGGAATGACCGCGCAGCCACGAGACTCCTAGTTCGAGAATACGACGATAATTAGCATATTTCTAGACTTAGTCTTAAAAACATGGCGTTAGTGGGTGAAAACTCGAAATAGCCCCCGAACGGCCACGTGGGTGGCACCAACACCTCTGACGGGACCAACGTAACTCATAGGAACTGACCACGCAGCCACGGGACTCCCAGTTTGAGAATACGACATTAAATTGCTTATTTTTTTACTTAGGCCTAAAAACATGGAGTTAGTGGGTGAAAACCCGAAACAGCCCCCGAACGGCCCCGTGGGTGGCACCAACACCTCCTACGGGACCAATGTGACTCGTAAGAACTGATCGTGAAGTCGTGATACTCCCAGTATGAGAATACGATGATAATTTGCATATTTCTAGACTTAGGCTTAAAAACATGGTGTTAGAGGGTGAAAAACCGAAATAACTCCCAAACGGTCCCGTGGGAGGCACCAACACCTCTCACGGGACCAATGTGACTCGTAAGTACTGATCGCACAACCATGATACTCCCAATATGAGAATACGATGATAATTTGCATATTTCTAGACTTAGTCTTAAAAAATAGCGTTACAGGGTGAAAACCCAAAACAGCCCCCGAGCGGCCCCATAGGAGGCACCAACACCTTCCACGGGACCAATGTAACTCGTAGAAACTGACCACGCAGCCGGGGGAATACGTGTTTGAGAATACGACAATAATTTACATATTTTTCAACTTAGGCTTGAAAACATAGCGTTAGTGGGTGAAAACTCAAAACAGCCCGCGAATGGCACCGTGGGAGGCAAGAACACCTCCCATGGGACTAATGTAACTCATAGGAACGGATCGCGCAGTCTCGGTACTCTCAGTTTGAGAATATGATTGTAATTTGCATATTTTTAAACTTTGTCTTAAATACCTGGCGTTAGTAGGTGAAAGCCTAAAATAGCTCCCGAAGGGCCCCGTGGCAGGCACCAACACCTCCCATAGGACTAATGTTACTCGTAGGAACTCACCGCGCAGTCACGGGACACTAGGATTGAGAATATGATGATAATTTACACATTTCTAGACTTAGGCTTAAAAACATGACGTTAGTGGGTGAAAGCCTGAAACATACCCCGAAGGTCTCCATGGGAGGCACAAACACCTCCCACGGGACCAATGTAACTCGTAGGGACTCACCGCGCAGCCACGGGACTCCTAGTTTGAGAATACGATGATAATTTGCATATTTCTAGACTTAGGCATAAAAACATGGCGTTAGGGGTTGAAAACCCGAAACAGCCCCTGAACAGTCCCATGAGTGGCACCAACGCCTCACACTGGACCAATGTGACTCATAGGAACTGATCGTGTAGACATGGGACTCCCAGTTTGAGAATATGATGATAATTTGTGTATTTCTAGACTTAGGCAAAACATGGCGTTATTGGGGGAAAACTCGAAACATCTCCCGAACAGCCCCGTGGGTGGCACCAACACCTCCCACGGGACCAATGTAACTCATAGGAACTGACCACGTAGCCGCGGGACTCCCAATTTGAGAATATGATTGTAATTTGAATATTTCTAGACTTAGGCACAAAAACATGGCATTAGTGGGTGAAAACCCGAAACAACCCCCGAACGGCGCCGTGGGAGCCACCAACACCTCCCATGGAACCAGTGTAACTCATACGAACTGATCGCGCAGTCCCGGGACTCTCAGTTTCAGAATACAAATGTAATTTGCATATTTCTAGACTTTGGCTTAAATGCTTGCGTTAGTAGGTGAAAGCCAAAAATATCCCCCGAAGGGCCCCGTGGCAGGGACCAACACCTCCCACGGGGCCAATGTTAGTCGTATGAACTGATCGCGCAGTCACGGAACTCCTGGATTTAGAATACGATGATAATTTACACATTTCTAGACTTAGGCATAAAAACAAGGTGTTAGTGGGTGAAAGCCCGAAACAGCCCCTGAAGGGCCCCGTGGTAGGCACCAACACCTCCCACGGGGCCAATGTAACTCGTAGGAACAGACCGAGAAGTCACGAGACTCACAGTTTGAGAATACGATGGTAATTTGCATATTTCTAGACTTAGGCTTAAAAACATGACGTTAGTGGGTGAACACCCGAAACAGCCCTCGAATAGCCCCGTGGGTAACACCAACACCTCCCACTAGACCAATGTGACTCGTTGGAACTGATAGCGGAGCCATAGGACTCCTAGTTTGAGAATACAACGATAATTTATGTATTTCTAGACTTAGGCAAGACATGGCGCTACTGGGGGAAAACCCGAAACATCCCTCGAACGGCCCCACGGGTGGCACCAACACCTCCCACAGGACCAATGTAACTCATAGGAACTGACCACGCAGCCGTGGGACTCCCAGTTTGAGAATGCGATGGTAATTTGATTATTTTTAGACTTAGGCTTAAAAATATGGCGGTGCCACTAACGCCTCCCATGGGACCAATGTGACTCGTAGGAACTGATCGGGCAGCCACGGGACTACCGATTTGAGAATACGACGATAATTTGTATATTTCTAGACATAGGATTAAAAATATAGCGTTAGAGGGTAAAAACTCAAAATAGCCCTCGAATGCCTCCATGAGAGTGACCCACACCTCCTACGGGACCAATTTAACTCGTAGGAACTGACCGTGCAACCACGAAACTTCGGGTTTAAGAATACAACGATAATTTTCATATTTCTAGACTTAGGCTTAAAAACATGGTGTTAGAGGGTGAAAACCCAAAATAGACCCGGAATGACCTCGTGGGAGGTACCAACACCTCCCACGGGACAAATGTAACTCGTAGGAACTGATCGCGCAACCACGGGACTCCCGGATTGAGAATACGATGGTAATTTGCATATTTCTAGACTTAGGCTTAAAAACATGGCGTTAATGGATGAACACCCAAAACAACCCCCGAACGGCCTCGTGGGTGGCACCAACACCTCCAACAGGACCAATGTGACTCATAGGAACTGACCGCGTAGCCGCGGTACTCCGAGTCTGTGAATATAACGATAATTTGCATATTTCTAGACTTATTCTTAAAAACATGGCGTTAGAGGGAGAAAACCAAAATAGCCCCCAAACGGTCTCGTGAGAGGCACCAACACCTCCCACGGGACCAATGTAACTCGTAGGAACTGACCCCGCAACCGCGGGTCTCCCGATTTGAGAATACATTGATAATTTTCATATTTCTACATTTATGCTTCAAAATAAGGTGTTATAGGGTGAACACCCAAAATAGGCCCCGAATGGCCCTGTGGGATGCACCTACATCTTCCATAGGACCAATGTAACTCGTAGAAACTGATCGTGCAGCCACGGGACTCTCAGTTTGAGAATACGATAATAATTTCCATATTTCTTGACTTAGGCTTAAAAATATGTCCTTAGTGGGTGAAAGCCCGAAACAGACTCCAAAGGGCCCCATCGGAGGCACCAACACCTCCCACGGGACCAATGTAACTCATAGGGACTGATCGCGCAGCCACAGGACTCCTAGTTTGAGAATACAATGATAATTTGCTTATTTCTAGACATAGGCTTAAAAACGTGGCGTTAGTGGGTGAAAACCCAAAATAGCCCCCGAACGGCCATGTGGGTGGCCCAACACCTCCCACCGAACCAATGTAATTCATAAGAACTGAGCATGCAGCCTCGGGACTCCCGGTTTGAGAATAGGACAGTAATTTGCATATTTTTAGACTTAGGCTAGAAAACATGGAATTAGTGGGTGAAAACTCGAAACAACCCCCGAGCGGCCCTGTGGGTGGCACCAACACCTCCCACGGGACAAATGTGAATCCCAGGAACTGATCGCGCAGCCACGGGACTCGCGGTTTGAGAATACGACGATAATTTGCAGATTTCTAGACTTAGGCGAAACATGGCGTAACTGGGGGAAAACTCGAAACAGTCCCCGAACGGCCCCATGGGTGGCACCAACAACTCCTAAGGGACCAATGTAACTAGTAGGAGCTGACCACACTGTCGTGGGACTCCCGATTTGAGAATAAGAGAGTAATTTGCATATTTCTAGACATAGGCTTAAAAATAAGGCGTTAGTGGGTGAAAACCCGAAACAGCCCCCGAACGGCCCCGTGGGTCGCACCCACACCTCCCAAGGGACCAATGTGACTCGTAAGAACTAATGGGGTAGCCACGGGAATCCTGATTTGAGAATATGACGATAATTTGCATATTTCTAGACTTAAGCTTAAAAACATGGTGTTTCATGGTGAAAACCCAAAATAGCCCCCGAATGGCCCTGTGGGAGGAACCAATACCTCCCACGGGACCAATGTAACTCGTAAGAACTGACCATGCAGCTGCGAGACTCCCGGTTTAAGAATATGATGGTAATTTGTATATTTATAGACTTAGGCTTAAAAAGATGGCGTTAGTTGGTGAAAACTCAAAAGAATCCCCGAAAGGCCCCGTTGGTGGCACCAACAACTCCCACGGAACCAATGTGACTCATAAGAACTGACCGCGCAGCCGCGGTACTACCAAGTTGAGAATACGATGATAATTTTTATATTTCTAAACTTAGGATTAAAAACATGGCGTTAGAGGGTGAAAACCCAAAATAACCCCCAAACGTCCCTTAGGAGACACCAACACCTCCCACGAGACCAATATAACTCGTAGGAACTGACCCCGTAGCCGTGGATCTCCCGATTTGAGAATACAACAATAATTTGCATATTTCTTGACATACGCATAAAAACATGGCATTAGAGGGTGAAAATCCAAAACAACCCCCGAACGGCCCCTGTGGGAGGCATCAACACCTTCCACTGGACCAATGTAACTCATAGGAACTGACCGTGCAGCCACGGGACTCCCGGATTGAGAATACGACCAGAATTTGCATATTTCTAGACTTGGGCTTAAAAACCTGTCGTTAGTGGGTGAAAGATCAAAACAGCCCTCGAAGGGACCCGTGGGAGGCGCCAACACCTCCCACGTGACCAATGTATCTCGTAGGAACTGATCGCGCAGACATGGGACTCCCGGTTTGAGAATACGACGGTAATTTTTATATTTCTAGACTTAGGCTTAAAAACATGACGTTACTGGATGAAAACCAGACACAGCACCTGAACGGCCTCGTGGGTGGCACCAACACCTCCCACGGAACCAATGTGACTCGTAGGAACTTATCCTACAGCCACGGGACTCGCAGTTTGAGAATACGATCATAATCTGCATATTTCTACACTTAGGCAAAATCTGGCGTTACTGGGGGAAAACCCGAAATAGTCCCCGAATGGCCCCGTGGGTGGCACCAACACCTCCCATGGGACTAATGTAACTCATAGGAACTGACCACACACCTGTGGAAATGACGGTTTAAGAATACGGACATAATTAGCATATTTCTAGACTTAGGCTTAAAAATATGGCGTTAGTGGGTGAAAACCCGAAACAATCCATGAACGACCGCATGGGTGGCACCAACACCTCCCATGGGACCAATGTGACTCGTAGGAACTAATCGCGCAGCCAAGAGACTCCCAGTTTTAGAATACGACGATAATTCGCATAATTCTAGACTTACGCTTAAAAATATGGCGTTAGAGGATGAAAACCAAAAACAACCCCCGAATGGCCCCATAAGAGGCACCAACACCTCCCACGGGACTAATCTAACTTGTAGGAACTGACCGAGCAGCCACGGGACTCCCGGTTTGAGAATACGATGATAATTCTCTTATTTATAGACTAAGGCTTAAAAACATGGCGTTAGTGGTCAAAAACTTGAAATAACCCCCGCAGGTCCCCGTGGGAGGCACCAACACCTCCCACCGGACCAATGTAACTCGTAGGAAGTGACCACACAGCCGTGGGACTCCCGGTTTGAGAGTACGATGCTAATTTTCATATTTCAAGACTTAGGCTTAAAAACATGGCGTTTGAGGGTGAAAACCGAAAATAGCCTTTGAATGGGTGGCACCAACACCTCCCACGGGACCAATGTGACTCGTAGGAACTAATCGCACAGCCACGAGACTCCCGGTTTTAGAATACGACAATAATTTGCATATTTCTAGACTTACGCTTAAAAATATGGCGTTAGAGGGTGAAAACAAAAAACAACCCCCGAATGGCCCCATAAGAGGCACCAACACCTCCCACGAGACTAATCTAACTTGTAGGAACTGACAGAGCAGCCACGGGACTCCCGGTTTGAGAATACGATGATAATTTGCTTATTTATAGACTTAGGCTTAAAAACATGGCGTTAGTGGTCAAAAACTTGAAATAACCCCCGCAGGTCCCCGTGGGAGGCACCAACACCTCCCACCGGACCAATGTAACTCGTAGGAAGTGACCACGCAGCCGTGGGACTCCCGGTTTGAGAGTACGATGATAATTTTCATATTTCAAGACTTAGGCTTAAAAACATGGCGTTTGAGGGTGAAAACCGAAAATAGCCCCCGAATGGCCCCGTGGGAGGCACCAACACCTCCCACGGGACCAATGTAACTCATAAGAACTGACCATGCAGCCGCGGGTCTCCCCATTTGAGAATAAAATGATAATTTGCATATTTCTATACTTATGCTTAAAAACATGGCGTTAGAGGGTGAAAACCCAAAACAGCCCCCGAACGGTACCGTGGGAGGCACCAACACCTCCCACGGGACCAATGTAACTCATAGTAGTTGACCCCGCAAGCGCAGGTCTCCCGATTTGCGAATACAATGATAATTTGCATATTTCTAGACTTGGCTTAAAAACATGGTGTTAGAGGGTGAAAACCCAAAATATTCTCCGAACGGCCCCGTGGGTGGCACCAACACCTTCCACGGGACCAATGTAACTCTTAGGAACTAACCGCGCAGCCGTGGGACTCCCAGTTGGAGAATACGATGATAATTTGCATATTTGTAGACTTACGCTTAAAAACATTGTTATGTTGATAATTTTAACTCATATATGCAATTTTTCAGCTTGATTAATTATTTTGTAAAACTACTTGGTTACTGATATTTTTTTTTTATCCTATCATTTGTAGGATTTTTGCACGTGGAACAAATGAAGGAGGCAATGGTTTAAAACATGAAGATTGTTTGTATGTTGTGGACATTCAGGATTGTGTTTTTTATGTGTTACACTCGTGCGTGCTTTTGTAATTTGATTACTGAATTTTATGGTCGTGTGGGATTTTATAATTTGATTGCTCAATTTTATGGCCTTGCGGGCTTTATAATAAGAAGGTTTTACATTTATAGGGTTTGGAATGTCAAGAAAATAGAGGAAACTCTACCAATTTTTTTTTGTTCTCTGAATTATTAAGACGTGTAATATTTTTAAGTTTGTATATATATATATATATATATATATATATATTCGTTTATTAACAACGTTCTCGATTCACAATTTGTGATTTGTTAGCAACCGACGGTGCACTCACATGACCCCCAATTTTAGGATTTGACCAAAAAAATACATTTTTTAAAAAATTATAGTTAAATATGGTCATGGAATTTGTCCATGACCATTTTTATTTTTTCCCTCGCACATAAAAATGGTTGCGGCCAAAGTCCATGACCATTTTATCCCTTTTTTTCGTCATGGCTGTCGGTCGTGGCCCAATTTTGCGACCAATTTGTCATGGTTGTGGGTCAAAGACTTCGTCTGCGACCATTTTTTTTAATTTTTTTTTCATGGTTGTGGGTCGCATACTTTGGATACCACCAATTTGTCACGGTTGTGGGTCACGAATGAGGGCCGCGACCAATTTTTTTGTCACGATCGTGGGTCGCGAACTTTACTCGAGACCAATTTATCACCGTTGTGGGTCAAGAATGAGGGCCGCGACCCATCACGGCATGGACCACGTCCCAACTCCGCGACCATTTGTCGTGACCACTCTGGGCCGTAACCTTTTTTAGTCAAGGACTTGGGCCGCGACCCACAAAATTGGTCACGCCCGAAATGGTCACAGCCCAAGTCCGCAACCCACAGTTTTGGTCAGGAATTTTGGCTGTTATCAATCGCCAGTTTTGATCTAGTGATAAGATTCACCTCGAAGAGGATGTTAAGCCCTTGGGATGAATGCAAAGACGGCTAAACCCCACGATGAAAGATGTGGTAAGGACTAAAATTATAAAGTTGTAGGATGTCGGGATTATCTACCCAATCTTGGAAAGCAAGTGGGTGAGCCCCACTCAAGTCGTTCCGAAGAAGTAGGGCATGACTGTGATTGAAAATGCAAAGGGAGAGTTAGTTCTCCAACGTACCACCACTGGGTGGCGCATTTGCATTGATTGCTATAAACTCAATGTGGGAACTCAAAAATATCATTTCCCCTTGCCATTTATCGATCAAATGCTTGAAAGAGTAGTGTAACACCCTTATTATTGCTTCCTAGATGGTTATTCTGGATATAACAAAATTGAGGTAGATGTACTTGATCAACAGAACACGACCTTCACTTGCCCCTTTGGAACGTTTGCCTACAAATGTATGCCATTTGACTTGTGTAATGCACCGATGACCTTTCAAAGGTGCATGTTGAGCTTATTTAGTGACATGGTTGAGAGAGGGATAGAGGTGTTTATGGAAGACTTTAGTGTTTTTAGCACCTCCTTCGACCTATGTTTAGCTAATCTTAAGAAAGTACTAGCTCAATGTGTGGAAAAGAACTTAGTGTTGAATTAGGAAAAATGCCATTTCATGGTAATCGAGGGTATAGTTCTTGGCCACATCGTGTCATCCAAAGGGATCGAGGTTGATAGAGAAAAAATAGAATTCATAGCTGACCTACCCCTTCCTAAATCGCTGAAAGACGTGCGCTCTTTTTTGCAACACGCAGGGTTTTATGAAAGGTTCATTAAGGATTTTAGCGCCCTCGCTAGACCCTTAAGCAATCTTCTTATGAAGGACACCCCATTTGAGTGGACAGAATCATGCCAAAGTCCTTTTGAAAAACTGAAAACCATTCTTGTGTCCGCTCCCATGATGTAAGCTCCCGATTGGTCCTTACCATTCGAGATTATGTGTGATGCTAGCGATTATGCAATAGTGTCTATTTTGGGCCACAGAAAAGACAACAAGGCTCATGTCATCTACTACGCTAGCTGGACGCTTACCGGATCACAACTCAATTACTCCACTACGGAGAAGGAATTGCTAGTGGTAGTATTCGCTCTCGACAAATTTCGGTCCTATCTTATCGGTTCCCCCATCACTTGTTTCACCGACCATGCGACTTTAAAATATCTACTTGCGAAGAAAAACGCAAAGTCATGCCTCATAAGATGGATCCTACTCCCACAAGAGTTTAATCTCTCCATTAAAGACAAAAAATGAGTAGAAAACGTCGTTGCCAATCACCTATCACGTCTTTAATCCGACGTACCTATTGATCCTACACCCATAGATGAGTATTTTTCAGATGAGTAACTCTTTGCCACCTCTTCTTTACCCTGGTTTGCGAATATAGTGAACTATCTTGTCACGGGAGCCGTCCCTCCCGATTGGACACCGTAAGATAAGAAGAGGTTCATCACTTTGTCGCGTATGTTTTTCTACGATGACCCATTCCTTTTTAAATATTGCGCTGGTAAAATCATCCGACGATGCATACCGAATGATGAAATTCCATAAGTCATCCAATTATGTCATTTAGAAGCATGTGGAGGACACTTTTTCGTGAAAAAGACAACCGCTA
This sequence comes from Sambucus nigra, assembly GCA_949130495.1. Lineage (NCBI taxonomy): Eukaryota > Viridiplantae > Streptophyta > Magnoliopsida > Dipsacales > Adoxaceae > Sambucus > Sambucus nigra. The sequence goes on from CASBWL010000100.1 coordinate 1,359,687, forward strand.
AAATTCCCCAATGCGGTTTGTACTGGCCCACAATATTCCAGGATGTTAACAATTGTTGCAAATCTTGTAACAAGTCTCAACGGATGGGAGAGATTACCCGATGAGACATGATGCTAGTAACCCCGATTCTCATCATTGAGATTTTCGATTGCTGGGGTATTGACCTCATGGGACCATTTACCCAGTCCTTTCGATACCTATACATCCTAGTTGTGGTAGACTACGTTTCTAAATGCGTAGAAACTATATCTACAAAGACTAATGATAATAAAGTGGTGATAAAGTTCCAGCACGAACACATACTTTCTCGCTTCGGTGTACCTAAAGCGATAATCAGTGATAATGGCACGCACTTTTGCAACAAGTCTTTTGAAAGACTTATGAAAAAGTATGGTGTCATTCACAAGGTTGGAACTAAATATTACCCACAAACGAATGGGTAGGTCGAGTTGGATAATCGTGAAATCAATCACATACTAGAGAAGATGGTCAATCCCGACTGAAAAGATTGGTCCCTTCGATTGAATGATTCTCTTTGGGCCTACCGTACCGCTTACAAGAACCCACTCGGAATGTCCCCATTCCGCTTGGTGTATGGAAAACCTTGTCATCTCCCCATTGAGTTGGAGAACAAAGAATATTGGGACATTAAGAGATTAAATTACGATATGGACAAAGCCGGTGAAGCTCGCAAGCATCAACTTAATGAGCTAGAGGAGATAAGCAATGATGCGTATGAGAATACCAGGATTGCAAAAGCCCGGATGAAACTTGCACATGATACGATTATTCGACGAAAAGAGTTTCAACCGGGACAAAAGGTACTCCTCTATAACTCCCGATTTCATCTATATCCAGGTAAATTGCTGTCTCGATGGAATGGTTCATTCGTTATGAGAAGAGTTTCCCCCACGGAGTCCATAGGATCACATCAAGAGTAGAGGAATTTGAGAACCTGCTCGCTTTACGAGGCAAGAATTTTAGAGCCCAATGTTGAGGAGATTGGTAATCAAGCCAGACAGGTGTCGGATCCTAAGTCTAAGCAGTCGAAAGTCGTAGGAGGAGATTATACCATCCCATAGGGGGACTAGGGACATTTTGGGTACTGGATCGATCCGATCCTTGGCAACCGGATTGGTCCAGTTTGGCAAATATTGAAATAAAAAAATATAGGACCTTGATCGATCCGGTCCTAGGAACCTGGATTGGTCCGGTGTATTCAACTCTTTACCTTCCCTAGGTTCAACCTCTTTTCCCCCAATCCCTCAAATTCCCTCCATTTTCGTCCCTTCCCTTCCAAACACCCATTTTCCTTCCAAATCCTACCCAAACCTCTACCCTCACCTCCTATAAATTCTACACCTTCCCCACCCCATTTCCCCACCACTACTCACTCTCCTCCTCTCTTTCCCTTATTCTGTCCAACACTCTTATCCCATCCCATTACCATGGCCAACCAACCACCTCCCCAAAAACACGATTCTATCACAATTCTGGGCGACGGAGCCATGGGATACCGTTACCATCAAGAGCAACAGTGGTGGGAACGCTTCTTCGGCCCGCCTCGCAAACTCAAAAATGAGCGCCGAGTCATTTGGAATGACATGCCTAATTATGTCACTCTTCTTTTCATGGCTCGGGGTTGGTGTCGTTTATTCAACAAACCTCACGATGCGGTCTGGCCCAACGTGATGTGCACCTTATATGGCTCCCTTATTCGCACTAGCCACAACGTGGCTGAAGCTTACATTGGCGGTATCCGCATCCCTTTCTCTTTGGAACTTCTATCCCAAAACTTGGCTGCTAAAGATGTCCCGAACCTTCAATAATACATTTACCCAAACCCTCTTGCCCTGCTTGAAAAAGACGTGTGCATGTCTCGTATTGACCCTAATGCTCATTGGAACACCGACACCTACCTGGTGGGCAAGCTAAGCGAAAAAGCGAGCCTCACATTCAAAATAGTGTATGCCAACATTCTCCCCATGGGAAATCAGTCGGCGATGCGCCCAAGTCAAGCCACTATCATCTACCACCTTTTCGACCACAACACCCCTGTTAGCCTGGTTGCGTGCATTTATAAGGATGTATTCTTCGCTGCCATGGATAAAAAGGAAATCACCCATATCCCATTTCCCCTACTCATCACCTCCATGTTAGCCGACGCCGGCATTGCCCCCGCAGGATTTCCAGCGCCTCTGAACTCCGTTTGCGTCCACCACTCGAACCAAATGGCAATGAAAACAAGCCCGCATCCAAGACCGATTAGCACAAGAGGCTAGTGATACCTATGAGGAGGGTAGTGATGAAGAAGAGGAAGAGAGCGGTGACGATGAAAGCAGCGACGAAGAAGAAGAGGGTGATATTGTGATGGGCGAGGGCGACACAGATTATGAGAGTGGTGAAGATTCTGATTTTTCACCCACCAACGTCGAAATTAATCAGCGTCTCTCAGCAGTGGAAACCTGGGTTGATGGATTCGTCTAAGAATACAATTAGGACCAAGTGGCATATCAACGGGATCAGGCAACCTACCGAAAGGAGACGAGCATAATGCATTGTCTCCAAACTCACATGTACGAACTCAATTTCAGGGGACTACCTCCTTGCTTCTTCTATGACCCGTATGACCCCAGCGCACAAGGAAGTTCCAAACCCCCACCCCAGTGATGTTTTGAATGAAAATTGGTTGTTTAAATGTTGGCTGTGTTCACATGGTTGCTTGCTTTCCTTTCAATTTGCAACACATGCTGATCCTTTATATAAAATTCTGCTCTTTCAATATTTGTTCGTTTTATTTTTTCGCACTTTTACTTCGCATTGAGTTAGATTTTAGTCCTATTTTCTTGAGAACAATGCAAAAGTCTAAGTTAGGGGGGGTCACAAGTGCGTCTTTCTAAAGCTTCACAAATTTTCAAAAATGCCTAGATATTTCAAAAATTTTGAAAAAACCAAAAATATTTGTCTTCAAAATTAATAAAAATTGGAATTCCAATTTTTCAAAAATATCATTAAAAGTCGGTTTCAATTCTTAAATTGTAAAAGAATAATACAAAAATCCAAAATTGACCAAAGATGGAAATTGAGCGAACGTAGACAACTTAACGAATAAATGTGGAGATTAACAAACCCGGTGAGATTCGAGTCTTTCATTATTGTGAATTTATAAATCAATCTGAGTTAATTGTTAACTCAAAGTTCTTTTCAGCGTTCTAATAAGTCGTCAAGGATATCAATTCTTTCACTTTGACCGGTTATGTAAAATGTGTGTGATATTGCCTTGAAAAACGTGATAAATAGATCCTTAAAGTAAATTAATCTCGAGACGCATATGGCAACATAATTAATATTTCGGACAATGAAGTAGGCCCTCGTTTGTCACCCAAAATTATTGGCCACAAAAAGTACCAAAAAAATTTCCCTTTTATAAACAACCCAAGAAGAAACCTCAATTGGCCCGGAATTGTGAAAAATAATAACCCCATACATTAAGTCCGGCAAGTGCATAAAAAGGGGGTAAGAAACAAAAATAGAAAATGCTCAACAAAAATAGCAAGAAAAAAAATAAGAAAAAAATATAGAAAAAGAATATCAAATGAGCAATAGTCTGAAAAAAGCACAAATGGACATCATAAATGAATTTTCTAATTCCGACCTTCCCAGTCATTCCCATTTTTACCTAAATACACCTTAAACCCATTAAAGTCCTAACTGAGTCCAAGATGGAAAATTGGTTACCGCGTGGAGCGCTAAAACACGAAAAGATAATAAAAGAGATTAAAGATATGAATTAGAGGCAATGTTACCATTTTCTTATATCCGTAATCCGTTGATGAAATCCATTTACCATAAAATTCCTTCTTTTTATTTGTGTGCGTGAACTTGGTACCAATGCATTTACTCTTATAAATCATGCATACCGAGAGGAAATAGCGACCTTTCTGAGAGATTAGTTTGTGAGAGCATCCCATGAGATTTGGAAATCAAAATGAATTTTCGAATAAGTAACGTAATGCTCAATCGGTGGAAATCCGCGATTAAATTTCTGGCTCCACACACACGCACTACGATTTGAGACTCTTGAACATGATTTGATGATGACTATTTTTTGGAAAAGTTTGAGTTATACAATTTTTGCGTATTTCGAGTTTTCTTTGAGTCGAATTTTGTGGGCATATTCGGTGCAAACCCTCACTAGACACAACTCGTCCTACTAGGGTAACCTAGGGGTTTAAAGGCTTGTTGCATATGCTAAATGCAATCGCTTACCCGTGAAAGATGTATTCTATCCCATTTTTGAGTTGGATCATGTTTTGATTCTTTTACATTGATAGGGGTGATCAAAGTTCTAAGTTATGGGGTTTGATTAGGCATAAATTATTCCAAATTTACCCCTTAATTTAGTGGCTTTTATTACCTCGGACAACGTAAAATAAATTAGTTTTTATCACATCTTTACTAATGGTTTTGTCTAATAAGTATCCCGAGTTTCTTGTATTTCTTATTAATTTTAAAGGTATTTAACACATGAAAGAAAGAAAGAAACCAAAAGAAACAAGAGAAAAGAAAGAGGACGAATCAGATGGGAAAAAGTGTAATTTCCACTAGGAATCAGGTTGATGACCCAAATAAAAGTCAAATATCTTTCATTTATGAATAGTGGGAACAAACGGCGTCCCAATGTGAGTTCTGGATTAGAAGTTATGAAGACCCAAAGATGCGATATAATCATGATATTTTGAAGAGATATTCAAGAGAAGTTGAGAAGATAACCCGGACCAATCCGGTTTATTAGAATAATGGATCAATCTAGTTGTTAAAATTCACTGCAAAAGAATACGTCTATCGGACCAACCCAGTTTTCCAAAAAAACTCAGTCTCGGCCTTGCAACCCCCTAAATCAACTACTCACATAGGTAACTAAGGGCTAAGGGGTGATTGATATGCGCAAAGTGCACCCTCTTACTCAGAGCAACCAACCTTGGTCAGTCTCACGACCGATGTAACTAGAAGCTTATAATGACTGCTAGCAACGTCTTCACTCAGAGGGTCAACCCCAGCCGATATCGCATCTACCTTGTACATCAACCTCAACTGAGCACCAGCCGAGCCCTTCAAAGACTCATGGGTTTAACCATCCTTCAAAAACATCATTGGCCCCTGCCAATGTTGTAGTCACCCTCCTAATTCAGTAACTCATGGATCTAGTCAGCTGCTAACATCAGTGTCGGCCATAGCTGACGTTACAATTACTCCGTACCTAATCTCGGCCAGCCCTTCGGGGAAAGTTCAACAGAAATATCTACCTTAGACCAAACAATGGTCGGTCCCCACCAACCTCGTATTCTTCCAGGATGAGGTTGTACCAATTAAGGATGGGGTCGAGCATTTACAAGAAATTGCATGGTTTGGAACACGTGGACAAATCTATTATAACTGAATCATTACCTCCACGAGAGGAAATATAGAGGTCATCATTACCTACTTGGGACTAGCCAGGTGTCATCATTATATTGGTTTGGTCCTCATGCACATGATCATTACATGCCTGGGGGGTACATTACACCCCCAAGCACTATATATAGAGGTCACCCTCAACCTAGTAAAGGGATCCATAATTATAACCCTAGCTAAAACTCTGTCATTTTACACAGTAGAGAAAGAAAGCTTGAGAGATTGTATCCATGACCATTAGTGCCTTCTTATAGTGATATTACTCACACACACATAGTGGACGTAGGCTCGATTGGCTGAACAACTTAAATTCAATTGTCCATCCCCGTCTCCTTAACTCATTCTATCATATATATATATACTCTTGTGCTGCCATTGTTACCACCTGTTATGGATTGTCAACACCTTACCTGCTGGATCTATTTCCAGCATCATCATTTTGGCACCGTCTGTGGGAACGAAAGGTTATCTCTTCTATTTTTTGTAGCTTGACCTCACCGGAGACTACGTTAGTGAACCAAGCACCACGCTTTGTGTGGAGTTATTTCACCATTTAAACAGGTCCCTTAAAGTATAAAACTCTCTTAAATTCTCATCGTAAGCTCTTTGATCTTCACATATGGCACCGGAGTCACCACCACCTCCTCCACCCTCTGGTGTGGTAGGACCCAGTTCCATCCATGCACCACCCCACTCCGAAATGGCTGAGGTGGCGGCGGCCTTGAAGTCCTTAGGTGCATAACAAAGAATTATGCAGGAGCAGTTCGCCTAGTTAAGCCAAAACATAATAAGACCATCTGGAGTCTCACCTGAGATGATTACTCCGATGGCTGATCAACCACATCCTGAAGCAAGGGTACCACCCCAGGCTCAATGAAAGGATCAACCTACTCCTCAACGGAGGAAAGATGTTGCTAACCCTAGGCATTTATGCCTTAGGATGAAAGGAAACCCTTGCCCAGAGGATAGGTACGATGACATTGAAGTAGATGATGCCCCAGCCAACATTTAGGAGCCATATGAGGTTTCAAACAATACCATATGTCCTATATAACAGAGCCGGGGTTATGGAGGAAGACGGGATGGTGATGCCCAACAAATAGGATCAGATTTTGATCGCTTGAGGAGAGGTTAGGCCTTTGAAAGGCTCAGCCCAGTTAATGATCTGAGGTAGAGGTTATCTAGGTCAAGGAGTGTAGCTAGCTCATAAAGAGGAGATGGTGAACATCAGCCTCATCAGGGCCCACCTCATCATGGCCAATACTGTGGCCAGGAGGTAAACAACTTACATTATGTTGTTGTTGGGGAACCCTCAGTCCACCCCATGGAGGTGGTTGGGGACAACCTCGGCCAGGCCAATGTTGGTAAACCATGGAATGACTCCATTCAATGGCTGGAAGAGAAGATAGGTAACCTCATAAAAAGACGAGACCCACTACAAAGGGGGTTCTGACAGGGCTTTCCATTTGTGGCAAGGATTGTGAACTTTCCAACCCCTACCAAATCCAAACCACCAATGGTCTCTCCTAAGTATGATGGAAGTAACAACCCAGTACATCATATTAAGATGTATCAATGTGTAATAGATATCTACTCAATCCCAGATGAGATGAGGTACCGAGACTTCTCAAGAACTTTGACAGGAGTTACACACATTTGGTTCACTTCTCTTCCTAAAAATTCTATTGAGAACATTAAGGGGCTGGCAGAGCGATTTATACACAACTTCTATTTTGGGGTAAGTCCCTTGAAGAAGACAACAAATCTCCTCTATGCAAAGCAAGTCAAGAATGAGAGCCTCGTGGATTACATTACAAGATTTAATAAGGAGAAATTGGTGGTTGAAGACTACGAAGAGAATATAGCCATGACGGCCCTTATAAGAGGACTTTAGAAGGGTAAGTTGCTTTGGAAACTTGTTGAAGACCCTCTTAAGTTTATAGTCGAGCTGTTGGCAACAGCTTGTAGGGTCATGAATACAGAAGAAGCAATGTCTGCAAAATATGAGGATGAGAACGTCAGTAGTGGGAAATTCCAAAGGAAAAAAGATGGAAAGAAGTGGACTGTAGATGATAATTTTGCACACTACACTCCTTTAACTATGAGATGGGGGCAAGTCCTCAATGAAATAAAGAATGATAGATCCTTAAGATGGCAGGAGTAGTTGAAGGATCCTCCATATAAGAGAAATAAGAATCTATGGTGTGAGTTCCATCAAGATCATGGACATCTGACTGACAAGTGTTTCTCTTAAGGGATGAGATTGAGAAGATGTTGAAATCTGGAAAGCTTCAAAAGTACGTGAATGGTAGAGCCCCTAAGGGCGGAGATAAGACCCTAAAAGGAAGAGAAATGACAAATGACGGGAAGATTCCCCTGTTAGAAGAGCTAATTACTCGTATGATGATGATGATGACCCTGACCTCCAGCCGAAAGACGATAATGCCCCAGTAAAGATACTTGGTATGATCTCTTTCAAGGTAAACACCATATGTGGAGGACTAGCGGGAGGGGGTTCAGAGGTCGCTAATTACAAGGCCCATGTGGCAGAGGTCAACGCAGTAACTAGGGTCGAGGTTGTTAACCTGGACTCTTCAATGATTAAATACGAGAAGATAAAGAAGGTTGATATGAATACCCTCATAGTTGGGTTCTTAAGACTTGATTTCAAGGGTCTCTTAGCTCCTCACGATGACCCTCTTGTAATCACTATGAGGCTGCATGGTTGTGAAGTTCTGAGAATTCTCATCGACGGGGGAAGTTTAGCGGATGTAATAATCTGGCCTTGTTTTAATAGCCTAGGCCTCAGTAGAGCCAGGCTTGTCCCTTTCCATCACCCCTTGATCCATTTCAGCGGTGAAAAGGTTCACACATTGGGAATGTACGAGATGGATGTCATAATGGGAGACGAGTGGCCTAAGAGGGTGACAAGAAAAATCTATTTCTTTTTCATGGATGAGAACGTCTTCTCACCCTATAACCTCATCATAGGACGAGTATCCCTCAAGGATTTTGAGGTAGTGCCTTCAACGGTCCACCAAATGCTAAAATTTCCGACCCCCTATGGGGTAGGGGAAGTGAAAGGTGAATAAACATCGGTAAGAGAATGCTACTTCAACTCCGTAGAAGAGATAAAGGCTCATAAGAAGGAAACTATAACCTACAACATCGACACCCTTGATCCCAGAGATGAAATAAAGCTCGATAAGGGAGAGGGCACGAAAGAGGTAGAATCCATCGTCCTCATTGAGGAAGAGCTAGAAAACACCATCCAAATTGACAAAACCTTAAAACCAGAGATCAATGGAGAGTTAGTGAAGTTTTTGAGGAAGAGATAAGGTGTATTTCCCTAGAACAACGCTGACATGCCAGGTATCGATCCCGAGGTCATGTGCCACAAACTCAATGTTATAGAAGATGATAAGACCATTAAGAGTATGCTCTAGAGAGAAGTATGATGTCATTAGGGAAGAGGTCAGAAAGCTTGAAGATGACAAGTTCATCAGAGAGGTTATATACCTTGAGTGGTTATTCAATGCAGTCATCGTGCCAAAAGCCAATGGGAAATGGAGGATGTGCGTAGACTTCACTGATTTGAAAAAGTCTTGTCCAAAAGATAGCCTCCCTTGCCTCGTATTGATCATATGGTTGATGCCACGATAGGGCATGAGCTTATGAGCTTCATGGATGCCTATTTTGGGTATAACCAGATCTTCATGAACCCGAAAGACTTAGAAAAGATAGCGTTCATCACAAACAAGGGGACCTATTGCTACAAGGTTATGCTCTTCGGCTTGAAGAATGTGGGGGCTACCTACTAATGTCTTGTAAATAAGATGTTCAAAGATTAGATAGGCAGGTCCATGGAAGTATATGTGGATGACATGCTGACGAAGAGCTTGAAGGTCAACACTCACGTGGCCAACCTTAAAAGAACCTTTGACACCATGGACAAGTATAGGATGAAACTTAACCCAGCCAAGTGTGTCTTCAGGGTAGAAGCCGATTTTTTTTGGGACTCATCGTTAATCAAAGGGGAATAGAGGCCAACCCGGAGAAGATCAAGGAGTTGATAGAAATGAAGACACCCAGATCTATCAATGACGTTCAGAGGTTAACCAGGAGATTTATTGCACTTAACAGGTTCATCTCAAGAGCCACAAATAAGTGTCTTCCCTTATTCAAAGTACTTATAAAGGCCTTAGAATGGGATGAGGAGTTCGACAAAACTTTTAAGTAGCTCAAGCCCTACCTTGGTCTCCTCTACTCTTATCTCGGCCCATTCTGGGAGAGAAGTTGTATGTATATTTAGCCATTTCATAATCGGCTATTAGTGCAGCCATAGTAAGAGATAATGAGGGAGTGCAGAGGCCAGTATACTTCAATAGTAAGGCCCTTCAAGGGTCTGAACAGAAGTACCCTCGAATGGAAAAACCGACTTATGCCCTGATACATGCTTCCAGGAAAATAAAGCCATACTTCCAAGCCCACTCTATGGTTATCCTCACTTATTCCCTGCTCAGACAAATCCTACATAAGCCTGAGAAGTAAGGAAGACTGATGATCTGGACCATCGAACTGGGGCAAAATGACATTGTTTACCAACCCAGGGTTCCCATAAAAGGGCAGGCAATTCCAGACTTTATAGCTGAGTATACCTGGGAAGAGGTTGGGGCTTAAATTAGTGAAGAGGTAGTAGATGTTCAAGATAGTAATGTCTTTTAGGGCCCGGAAGAGTTCGAATCAAGCAAAGAGAGAAAAATCTTGGTAGAGAATGAGGAAGACATGTATCTCTTTAGATAAGAAGAGTACTTGTTGAAATTCAGCTCAAGCCAAAAATTAAAGAGGAGGAGGTTTCTAGGCCTCGCCTCAATTTGAATATGGGAGCCTCATGGATGGATCCTCTTAACAGGTACATCAGAGAGGGAGAGCTGCCAGATTCAAAGTTAAAAAGGAGAAAGCTGAGGTTCAGGGAAACCAAATTCTCAATTGTAGGAGATGTCTTGTATAAGAAGGGGTTCCTACTACCTCTCCTCAGATGCTTCCACCACTTAGAGGTTCCAAATATCTTACAAGACGTACACGAAGGCTATTGTTCCATTCATATAGAAAGAAGACCTCTAACTAAGAGGATAATCACTCGGGGCACTAGTGACCGACCTTGGCCAAAGATGGTGCTGCGTACGTGAACAAGTGTGATAAGTGTAAGATTCTCCACCGTCCCTCACTAGCCTCACCAACCTATGACGTTAATCAACTAAACTTGGCCATTTGCAGTATGGGGTATTGACTAGGTAGGACCCTTACCAAGAGCTACAAACAACTATCGGTTCTTAATAGTTGCAATTGATTACTTCTCTAAATGGGTAGAGGCAGAGCCCATGACCACAATCACTGAACAGAAGACGTTCTAGTTCATTTGAAAGAACATCATATGTTGGTATGGTCTTCCAAACACCCTCATATCAGACAATGAACCCAGTTCAAGAATGCTTCTTTAGAAAAAATACTGTGAAAGAGTAGGGATCAAGTAGTTCTTCTATTCTCCTGGCCCACCCCAGGTAAATGGTCAAACCGAGGTCACGAACCAAATAATCCTTGATGAGATAAATAAGAGGTGAGAGGAAGCCAATGGGAGATGGATAGAAGAGGTATATGTTGTATTATAGATCTACGGGACAACAGCAAGGACACTAATGGGACAGACCCCATTCTTGTTACCCATGGCTCAGAAGCTGTCATCCCTACAGAGTTATGACTCCCAACTCACAGAGTTCATACCTATGACCCTCAGAGAAATGGGGAAGAGAGAAGACTTGATCAGGATTTGATGGAAGAAAGAAGAGAAGATGCAGAGATTAGACCGGCAGCTTACTACCAAAGAACTGTGAGATTCTACAACCAAAGGGTGAAATCAAGGCCTATAGCTGTGGGAGATCTGGTCCTAAAGAAGATGTTGCAGAAGGCAAATAAGCTCCACCCGAACTGGCATGGTCCTTAAAGAGTAATTGATGAGGTTGTGCCTGGGACCTACCGATTAGAAAATGTCAAAGGAGAACCATTCTCCAATCCTTAAAATGCAGACCACCTGAACAAATATTATATATGATGTTAGAGTGATATTTCTTTGTAATACATATATCATATTATGAAGATAATGTTAATGAAGAGAGTAAAGTTGTGATAATACTTTTGTTATATGCTTTTAACATCATTAGTTGGGTGGAAATTTATGAGGTCAAACATCATTATATGGTGACCTCAGACCTTAAACATCATTAAATTGGTCAAAATATGAGGTGAAACATCATATTATGGTGACCTCGGACATTAAACATCATTCAATTGGTGAAATTATGAGGTGAAGCATCATACTATGGTGACCTCAAACCTTAAACATCATTAATTCGATGAAAATATAAGATGAAGCATATTATGGTGACCTCAGACCTTAAACATCATTAATTTGGTGAAAATATGAGGTGCAATATCATATAATGGTGACCTCAAACCTTAAACCTCATTAAATTGGTGAAAATATGAGGTGAAACATCATATTGTGGTGACCTCACACCTTAAATATCATTAATTTGGTGAAAATATGAGGTGAAACATATTATGGTGACCTCAGACCTTAAACATCATTAATTTGGTGAACATAAGAGGTGAAACATCATATAATGGCGACCTCAGACCTTAAACATCATTAAATTGGTGAAATTAGGAGGTAAACATCATATAATGGTGACTTCAGACATTCAACATCATTAGTTTGGTGAAATTAAAAATATGAGGTGAAACATCATATTATGGGGACCTCAGACCCTTATCCATTAAATTGGACAAAATTATGAGGTGAAACATCATATTATGGTGACCTCAGACCTTAAAAAACAAAAAAAATATACAAGTATAACATCGCAGAAATAACAAAAGCTGAAGAAGATGAGGTTGATGATTATCATTAAACAAGCATTCAGGGGTTATAAATCAGAGGTTACAAAATGTCATCAGAGTTCAAAAAGTATCAAGAGCAAATCAAAATTACAATTTCTAAAGCTTCATAAGAAAAGAAGGGCTAAGCCTCTCACGGTCGATGTTAGACACCTTGGCATCGTCTTCCTGATGGCCGACATCTCCAGTTTCAGTGCTCTCCAATTGAGCGGTCTCAATCGGGGCTCCATCAGCTTTTTCAACCTCTTGAAGGTCCTGATCAAACTGAGGGTCAGCAAATCCTAGACCTACAAAGTCTAAGGCAACTAAACTCCCTGACTCTGTCTCCTTTGAGGATGCCCATTTACTAGTTGCTTTGATACCCCTTTCAAGGTATTCAAAGCCAAAGCTGGTGAATTCGTCAGAGACCTTATATTCTTCAATTATCTTCCCCACATCGTCGTCTAATGTAGCCTAACTACAGTATCAACCTTAGTCTGTAGGGCATCATCTTTGGCCTTCAGGGAAGCATTGTGTTCCTTCCCGAGCGTGGAAATGTCCTGGTCCCTCTACGGAACTTCTTCCTTCAGCTTGTCCAACCGCTTCAACTGACCCTTCGGACGTTCCACCTCGGCATTTAAAGAGGCTTCGACCTTTTCAGCCTCTTTACCCTACTCAATGAGGGGTATCTTTTTTAGGGTCCAATTGATAAATCTATGCAACGACAAAAGACCATGCAATACGAATATCAGACGTGTAAACATATGGGATATGATTTTTAAAAGAGACGAGGTTACACTTGGAGAAAACAAATGAAGAAGAACTCATACCTGAGTTGATCTATGGAGGGTAAACTCATCCAACAACGGGACATCTAAAGAGCATAAGAAACACTTATCATTTTTTGTCATTACCGCGCTGATAGCATCCACGGCCTTCAGACTATGGCCAATTAGACTTTCGCTGATCTTCAACTGAATTAGACGAGCAGCAAAGGCATCGTCGGTTGAGATGGGAATGGAGTGACCCCCCTTGGAGTCTTACTCGGCCTCTAAGGCTCAGGGTCAGTAGTAATCTTCCTCTACTTACCAACATCGGCCCTTGATGTGTCGACGTTCTTTTGAGTGGTTCCAGGGGGCACATTTTGGCCATCCTTATTCATTAACTTTACCGAAATTGGGGTAGCCATTTCCCAAAGGTCGTCAGAAATAACTTTAGGGCGCTCTGCAAAAAGAAACATCTTAGGTAGTATATCAGAGACATGAAAAGTAAGAGGTACAAATTTGAAAATGATACTTACGAAGCTCTGTCAAAGGACCACCCCCCAGGCCTATCTGAGAGAGGTAGTAGGGGGTCATCGATTGCTCATACTTAACTAGCCAACCCTGATCCCCTTAATCTTGAAGACCCTTCACCTTTTTAAAATTATCTTGGCTGAGCCCATGGTCGGCCCTAGTAGCAAGGGACACATTCCCCCGCCTCAAAGGTGTCCTCGGAACTGACACTCCAGAGGTTGCATATGGGACGAATTCCCATGCCTGAGACACAAAGAAATACCGAGGTTTCCAGTAATGATTTGAGGTCTGGGTAACCAGTAACCTTTTTTTTCTCTCACTTCCTAGTTAAGAAGTGGTAATAGCTAGGATGGTTCTTGGCAGAGAATGGGGCATAAAAACCTATGAAACACACTAATTGGAAGGTCTGAATGGTGGACATTCCTCAAAAGGATGATGACCCCAACCATAACCCTTAAGGCATTGGAGGATAATTGTTGTGTGGGATAATATGGATTTGATAGAAGGGTGGATGGGAAGATGGAAACCCAACTTGAACTTATGCTCATATAGAAAAATCTCACCCTATCGACCGTTAAAATATCTCTCATCCCTCAGAGGTCTCCTAAAGGTGATGGAAGAGTGTATAGAGTAAAGGTGGAAAAAGGAGAGAATGTCATACTCACTATTGGAGCTCTCAATCTCGGCTCCCCACACGTGTTAATATCTCTCCCATCATCACTAGAAATATCGTCCTAGGAAGACACAAGGGGACCATCAGGAAACCTCTGCGCGAATTAAGACCTCGTGGAAGCCGCTAGTGGAATGGCATCAATTATAGAAAGAATGGACAAACTCGGTCCCACGATTTCAGCATCTGAAGACCTATGTGAGGTACTAGTACCCTAGTGCGATGAGGCACGATTGGAGAGCTCGACTTGATCAGGGACCTGATCTTGCCTAATTGAAAAATCCATAGCCTCTTAGAAAGAGTCTACAGACATGGGGTCTGAGGAAGATGACTCAAACTCAGACATGGGTGTTGGGTCCACTGGAACCTCTGCTAGCTCAGTAGGCTCGGTTGGCTCTAGGTATATTACCATTAGATAAGGAGGACAAATGGGTCTGAGAGGGAAAGACTTAGACCTATGAGCTTCCTCCTGAGGTAGCTCTTTTTAGCTAATTTTTTCAAAAGTCTTCTCATGAAGGGAAGGGAATTCCTCTATGAGTTTGTACCGAGGTCTGAGCATAAGTGAGATGACACAACACTTGGGTCTCAAAGTCACAAACAAGAAAATATCCTAACTTAATCTAAACTAAAGATCATATCAGGAAGGTGAAAGGTTTTCAAACCAAGAACACTTAAGAACTAAGTCACCAAAAAGTGCATAAAAACCTCTCCGAAGAACACAAAGCCTTGCCGGAAAAGTAAGAAATGAAAAATAAGGGTTGAAAATGGAAAGGAAGGGTGAAAAAGATACCTGAATAACAGCAAAACAGAGGAAAAGAGGTTCTAGAGGCAAGGGAACCTTCAATGGAATCCAGTAATGGAAACTTTGAGGAAGTTGTAGTTGGATAAAAGGCTTAAGGCGGGAAGAGAGAGAGATGAAATGAAAAAGAAAGAAGAGCGAGAGAGGAGGGTTTTTCAACCCACAATCATTTTAGCGCGCGTCCCAAGGCCCATCATTGCCTTGGTAACCTAAAGGGAAAATAAAAAAACATCACGCCTTGACAGAAATGCCATCCACTTCAGCAAGTGACATATGTCAAGAGAATATTAGCGTACAAGAAAACTCAGACTCAACCTTGCAACACCCATCAATCACTTACTCATATAGGTAACTAAGGGCTAGGGGTAATTGATCTGCCCAGAGTACACCCACTTACTCAGAACAACCAACCTCGACCAGTCTCACGACCGAGGTGACCAGAAGCTTATAATGACCGCCAACAACGTCATCACTCAGAGGGTCGGCCCCAGACGACATCGTGTCTACCTCGTACATCAACCTCGACTGAGCATCAGCCGAGCCCGACAACGACTCATGGGTTCAACCATCCTTCAAAAACATCATCGGCCCCAGCCGATATTATAGTCACCCTCCTAATTCAGAAATTCATGGATCTATTCAGTTTCTAACATCAGTGTCGGCCATAGCCGACGTTAGAAGTACTCCGTACCTAACCTCGGCCAGCCCTCTGGGCCGAGTTCAACATAGATATCTACCTCGGACCAAACAATGGTTGGTCCCCACCAACCTCGTATTCTTCCAAGTTGAGGTTATACCAGTTAAGGACGAGGCCGAGCATTTATAAGCACATGCATGGTTTGGAACATGTGGACAAATATGTTATAACTGAATTATTTCCTCCATGCGAGGGAATATAGAGGTTATCATTACCTACTTAGGACCATCCAGGTGTCATCATCATATTGGTGTGGTCCTCATGCACATGCTCATTGCATGCCTGGGGGGTACATTACACCCCCCAGGCACTATATATAGAGGTCACCCTCAACCTAGTAAAGGGATCCATAATTACAACCCTAACTGAAACTCTATCATTTTACATAGTAGAGAGAGAAATCTTGAGAGATTGTACCCATGGCCATTAGTGCCTTCTTACAGTGATATTACTCACACACACACACAGTGGACGTAGGCCATATGGGATGAACCACTTACATTCAAGTGTTCATCCCCTTCTCCTCAACTCATTCTATCCTATATACATGAACTTTTTTGCTGCCATTGTTACCACCTGTTTGAGCTTGTCAACACCTTACCTGGTGGTGCTATTTCTAGAATCAACATTATGAAGACCCAAAGATGTGAGATAATCATGAGATTTTGAAGAGATATTCAAGAGAAGTTAAGACGACAACCCGGACCAATCCGGTTTATTAGAAAATAAATCAATTCAGGTGCCCAAATTCACTGCATAAGAATACGTCTACCGGACCAATCCGCTATTCCAAAAAAATGAATCGGCCCGACCCTCAAAATCACTGCAAAGAGACCCGTCTAGCGGACCAATCCTGCTGTCCAAGAAAATGGATCAGTCCAATTGTTGCCCGAACCAGTTCGGTATGTCCTGACCGGATCGATCTGGTGTTCGAGATTTGAACTTATCTTATTCTGGATAGACTTTTGCATTAATCCAAGTCTTGTAAATTTTGTAGGATATAAATTTAAAATAAATCCCACAACGAAGGGGGCTTCTAATTCATTTTTTTAGAGAATCTTTGTAATTAGCTTAGAGGAGAAAATAACAAAAACCCTAGTTTGATTCCAGTTTTGCAATCCAAGTAAATTTATTCCAATCCTTACTTTCATTATTGCAGTGGTTACTTCTTTAGTAGTAATTTCATTATTCTTCACCTTCAATTGTTAGTAACAATGTTTTCTTTTCTTCAAAACATGTTTTCTTCTAGTTTTAATATGTCCGACTAAGTTTTCAAGGTTTGGGGTGCATAAACCCCACCCGATGTAATTCTTGATAGCTAAAATAGAAGTTGGGATTAAAATTTTAGATGAATTGTATCGTAGTTATTACAATACTTCTTTAATTAAACCTTTTCTTATGTACTGTGCGGGCTACGATGCCTCATATATGTCATACTTAGGAGAAATAAAGACCAAGTTTTGATTCGACCTTTGATTACATACTGTGCGAGCTACGATCCCTCGTATAAGTAATACTTAGGAGCATTAAAATGCCGGATTCATTTAAAGATTTAATTTTGAATCGAGTATCCTACAAACTGAATTACTAGGGTGTGGGGGCTTATAACCGGACCTATCTTTCTTATCTCATATTTAAAGTTTTAGTAAAATCATCATTAGTCCTTTAGTTAAATTAGAGTAATTTAATTTCATTTATTCCTGATTTTAGTTATTTATCATTTTCAAAATTGCATTTAGTTGTAGTTATTTAACAATTCAAATCATCTTTTTGTTCTTTTTAGAATCAAAGTTAGGTTACCTTCGTCATTCCAACGTCGTTACGACTTCGTTCGTCCTATTTCCCTAAGGATCGATACCCGACTTATCGGATTATTACTTGAGCGACAGGCTTGCACTTGAGCCTAAATAGCACGCATACTAGACACATTGGTGGTCTCGTCTTCAAATCCCAAAATTTTGAAAATATTTTTCAAGTAATTAAATGTTTTAAATCGTCAAAACTTGTATTGTATTAATTTCATAATTAATTATCCGGTCGCACTCACATGAGAGAAGACCTCACCTCTTATGTACAATGCTCAACTGATGCATTCATTAAATTTTCCTAATTGAACTACCCAATAAAGCTTGTATATATAACGTCTATCCAAGTCCAATCCCACATAGCTGAGTATAAACTACACTCAGTAGGTACATGTTCATAAATAGTTTCATAGCAACACACGTGCTATAGGTAAATATTCACACAATAAATATAACATAGCTTCACTCGTGCTATAAGAATATATATAAACTATATCATATAAACATACGTATATATATAACTCACTATATACTTATAACCATATACCTAGAGAATGGACCTAGCGGATATATCCCTTGGGTGCTATCAGGATCTAGGCATCGCACATCACACTCAACCATCGGGTCGAAATCTCACCATTGAACCCAAACGTAAAAATATCCAATGGAGGTGGTCATAAACATACATATGATGGTCATGACCATCCTATATCACAGACAACCAGCCAAAACCAATACTCACACGTGAACAGTGGTCATGCGACAGTGTTATGACTCCCATAACATATGAGTCTCCTCAATCCTTATGTTCGAACTGACTTCCCGATGGTACACGTAAGTATTCACTCACTTGAATTTTTGGGCCTCCTCACCCTAACCCATCTATTAGTTGGCCTATCGCAATAACCAAACCGTGTAAAACATTACCCAATGGTCCCATAATACCTCGGAAGTCTCGATTGTTATTCCCCGAGCTCTATCGAGTGAAAACAGCACATGAAAAAAATTGGCCAGGCTAGCAAATTGAACTAGTTAACTTAAATAGACTGAACCGATTAGGCTAAGCGAGCTAGTTTTCTCTCCTAGTGAAATGGTTCACTGGGTTGCGTGTCATCTTCTTCCTCGGGGTGTTTTCTCCTCTAAACCCTCCAATGGAGGTCCTAAACCACCCCCAGAAAAAATTTACCTCATATATCAATATAATACCATTACGGAAATACTATAACATAGAAATAACCTTGAATCCCACGTCAAAACCATAGGATTCTAAATCAAACATCAATTGTATCAAAGTCAGATTTTACCCAAATTAGATTTTATTAAATTCAACTCTATTTTCAATATTTTACATGCCCATGATTACAAACCCCGAATTAATTTTGAAATTCATACATGAGCAACATCTACTAATTATCAATTCTAATCAAAGATTAATTGTGATCTACATATCCTAATTAAAGAATTAAGGTTTCAACCATTAAACCTTTAAATCACATTATTTCTACACCATTAACTACAAAAGTGATTAATTACTTAATCATGCAATTTCAAGCAAATAACTACTTGCCTTATAGAATTTAAATCCAAATTATGACGGTTAGGATAGGTGGAATCCAGAGATGGTTCCCTTTCTTCTCTTCTCTAAGCCTTTATCTTCAGTTTCTTCCTCTTTCTCTCCTCATAAACTCTCTATAACTCTTAAATATCTAAGACTGAAAACTGAGGTTGTTCCCCACCCTTATAAACCTTAAACGCCTCTTAATTACATCATAATCCCGTTTCCCATTAAGCCATAGGTGTAAAAAGGCCACCCTACTCTTATAAGGGTCCTGCTTTATCTAAAAATCTACCGAAACCCAATTATAACACTTGGGTACCTATTTTGTACTATTTCGACGGATCATTGGTATACTCGAAAAGGTCATTCGAGTCATGCGACTATAAATGAACTAATATCTCATTAATCGAGCCCGACACGTGCATACAGTACTCATCGACCATAAAATATACCGGCTCGCTAATGTAACACTCCATCTGTAATACCCCGATCTAGATTTTGGGTCACCGTTGGATCAACCCGCACCGAATCA
The DNA here is from genome assembly GCA_949130495.1 of Sambucus nigra. Lineage (NCBI taxonomy): Eukaryota > Viridiplantae > Streptophyta > Magnoliopsida > Dipsacales > Adoxaceae > Sambucus > Sambucus nigra. The sequence continues at coordinate 1,379,430 of CASBWL010000100.1, forward strand.
AGGAGTTAAAGATGGGGAGTCCAATTTTAGCATTTAAGGAAAACCCTTGCAGTTTCACCATTTCTTAAAGCTTAAATAACTAGTTTTAATTAAGGGGGAAGGGTAGCCACTTTATGTAATTAAGTCAGTTTATAGGATTTATTTACGAAAATTTGATTTAGGTCATAACGATAATTGAATAAGAAATAAACGACATTCATCCGTGTATTATTACAAACCATGGCCACGTGCCCGAATAAATGTTTAAAGTTCCAATTTTGCCCAAGTTCGTAAAATATAGTTTCATAAAAGAGACAGAGCATTAACGACGTTGATTGTCCTCGGGCCTTACCCGCATCCTTTCCGACGTCCCATACTGGAAGTACCTCGGGTGGGGGTACAGTTTTTAATATAAAAATAAGGGTGCGTGCGAATGCTCAGCAGGGTGGGTAATACTATGGTATACATTTTCTATCAAATACTATAAATATAACGTGTATTTTAATCAATTTCGAAAACCGTTTAACCATTTAGCTAGTATTAATGCAACCACCATGCAATGCACCCCGAGCGTTGTGCTCATACTCACACTTAACTATTTCTTTACCACCCTTTACTGGATTTAGAGACTAATTACCCATATTTTATTCATTTGTCTCCTTTTTATCACATTTCAATGGGTTGTCGTACTTATTCATTTTCGAGCACAACCATTATCATTTTCATTTTAGATTATCTTTTCTAAGAATCTTTCCATAACCACATACTTTAAGGGTCTCCACACCACCGACTATGATACCATATGCTCTGCCAAATGATTTTGGGTCTTTCAGCCCAGGGCTCCGGGACCTCCTTAATTATCCCAGTGTCATTCGAGTTCATATTAATGTGTATTAGTATTTTAGTTCATGTCAACATTATTCCATCACTGCACTATTTTTGCATTCTACGGTTTATTGTGGCCATTTTACTTTGTCAACGTGCCACTTTGTCTACTTTACCCATTTTCACCAAAATTGACTGATGAGGTCCAACAAGGAGTCCAACCATTAGGACCCTCAAATTTGTCAAAATCACCACCCTTCCTTTCATATTAACTTTGTGAAAAAGGTTATCAAATCTTCATGGAACAAAAATCAACATTTTCTTTCCAATACATCCTTTCTATGATTTTAAGTCAGAAATCATTTTTATCTTTTTGTGTTCTACCACATAAAATACATTTAATCTTTCAAGACAATTTTTAACCAGATGTCCATAACTTTTCTCTATTATCATATGTGACCTCAAATATGATTTCTTCCTGATCCTAACAATATTTATAACACATATTTAGGGTTGTTTTTCTACCATTACTCATTTCTTCATAAAAACCATTTACCATGTTCTAGCAAGTCTAAAATACCATTGTATATTTACTACATGATTCTACATATGTGGGTGAGGATTTCAAGCCTATAAACTCCCTCAAAATGCACTTAAAAAGGAAAATAATCATGGGTTTATATTTATCATGATTTATTCCATTTTCAAGGTAAAAATTACATTTATTTATAAAAGTCCCATCTAGGGTTTGTCTTATTAGAAACTCATTTTTGCAAGACTATAATATTTTCAACAAATAAATTTATTTTTGGCGATAAATATCATCTAGCATGCATCCTACATATTTTTCATAGGCAGAAAACCTTGAATCATAGGAAGATGAAAAGCCTATCTCAAGTTTTAAGAGGAGACAGAGAAAGAAAATAGCTACGAAAGTTCCTAACTCTAAACATTCTAAAAGCTTTTCAAGAACTCTAAAATCCCTCGTACAAGCTTAGCTCTACCGACTTTCTTCCTTAATAAAAGCTTGAAGATAGTAGAGAAAGTTTGGAAATGGTGTATACTAGTGTTTGGAGGTGGTCATAAGGTGTGGCTTTAGGGAATAGAGCTTGGGGAGGAAGATAGGTTTATGGAACTTTAGAAAGAGAAAGGAAAATGCTAATAATTGTTGATGGGAGAAGAACCTCCCCACTTCTCTCTTCTTATAACCGAAAAAACCAAAATAAATGAATTAAAAAATCCCCCCACACATGTCATACACATTTTGATCATATGGGTTCACCAAAAGTCAACACGTCATCAATCTAAATGCCCAAAATGTGACATCACACAAGGTCATCTCGATTTGACCAAATTCAAGTTCGGTCGTGTGAACAACTTTACATCATGTTCGAATGATAGTGCAAATTCATTCGAAAGACACTTCCAATGAGGGGTTCTAATAAGATATCAGTGCATGCGAGGAATATATCAAACCAAAATCGTCAGAAGTCTTGTTTGAATCTTATGCGAATGTCCCGTTCAAACAAGAATGGCCCTCGTTCGAACGATCTCTGAATTTATTAAAATAAACTTTAACTTACGAAAACTTTGATTTGACAAGTACGAAGGATACGTTGACGACTAAATTTCTGTATTCATTCATAAACACAACTTTTTCAAAGAAAAAGATAAAATTGAGGGCATGTGTATTACATTCTCCTCACCTTAGGATATTTTGTCCCCAAAATAAGAACAACCCTCTAGGGAAAGAGTTCTGAGTTCTTCTCCCACATTTCCAACTAGTGTTACCGTATAACACCATCAACACCTTGAAATTACCAAATAACATTAACAAGGGGGACGACCTTGTTTCATAGGACCCTATCCTTGTGGTATAAAATAGAGTTAGGTTGCGTTTGAAATGTAACGTCTTCCTCTGACTGTATGTGGTTCCAATCAATGACTTGCCAAGGGTTGTGAAGATAGTTCTTCATTATAGAGACATAAAACACATTATTAAGGTAGGACAACTGTGAAGGAAATGCTAAACGATACGACACATCCCCAATTAACTTCGGGATTTTAAAGGGATCAATATATCGTGGGTCCAGCTTCCCTTTCTTCCCAAATCGTTGACTATCAGTTCTGGTTCTAAAATTCAGATCAAAGTAATGATTTTATCGACTCTATGCCGTTATGATTCTCTAAAGAATCATCTGAACCTTTTCTGTCATCTCTTGAATTAATTCTGAATTAGTGAGATTATTCTCATGCACCTCAGCCCAACAAAGTGAAGAGTGGTATGGCCTCTCATAAAGGGCCTCGTAGGGTGGCCATCTCAATTCCAACTGATAAATGTTGTTATAGATGAACCCTTCCAGGTGTATATTCTCTGTACAACTTCTTAAAAAGTCGAGCGCACACGCTCTCAACATATCCTCTAGAATTTGGATGGTTCGTTTTGACTGTTCATCAATCTCAGGATGATATGTCACACTCTAATTCAGCTCGGTACCCAAATTATACTGAAACTTCTTCCAAAATCAAGACACAAGCTTAGGGTCCAATTTTGGAATGATCGAGAGTGGGAAACCGTGAAGTCTAACTATTTCTCTGACATACAATCTCACCAACTTAGCCACGCTATTCGTGACCTTGATCGATAGGAAGTGTGAAGAATTCGTGAGTCGATCCTCTATAAGCCAGACTTCACTATGACCATGTTCAAACCGTTGTTATAACGTTAGAAAATCCATAGTGATATGATCCCACTACCATTATACCACGGCTAGTGGTTGCATCCTCGCTTCTTATGCTGGGCCTTTATTTGTTGGCAAGTGTAACACTTGGGTTCATATGTCACTACATCCCTCTTCATACCGGATCATAAGAAATCCATGAAAATTTCCTTATAAATCTTGGTGGTACTGGGATGAATTCTTTAGTGCAAGTGATGGGCCTCTTCCATTACCTCGTCCTAAAGTTCTTCAATAATTAGGATGATCAACCGGCCCTGGTGTTGCACCCCGCCTTCTTTATCCTTGGTAAAAATTTCGAGCACTTCCCCATTTTTATATGGTATAAATACTAAACAAACTCGGGATCACATGATTGGGAATCAAGATTTTTTTTCTAAATGAGTGGCCTAGCTACCACACCCCAAATATATCCCTATCATAAACCCCATTGGACGTGCAAGTCAAACTTCTTCAACTCCCCAAACATTTTCACCCGATGTCACCTCATCGCTCCATGGGTGTAACTAGACTTTTAGCTAAGGGCATCGGCCACCACATTGGCCTTTTAGGGGAGATACTCTAATGAGAAGTCACGGTCCTCCATCAAATCCATCCATTTCCTTTGATGGAGATTAAGATCATGTTGTATGAAACTTTATTGAAGTCCTTTATGATCGAAAAACACCTTAAACCATTCTCTATACAGGTAATACCTTAAGCTCTTGAGTGCAAATACCATAACACTAGCTCGAAATCATGGCTGGGGTAGTTCCTATCATGCACTTTCAACTGACGGGATGCATAAGTTACTACCTACCAATTCTTCATAAAAAATGCACCGATCCCTGACCCGAAAGCATCACAATACAGAGTGTAACCCTTGTCTCACTCTAGGAGAATGAGAATCGGTGTAGAGGTTAACCTAGCCTTTAGCTCCTGAAAGAAAGACTCACAATCTTCTTACCACTCAAAGTGTACGTCCTTTCAAGTTAATATTATAAGAGGAAAAGTGACCCTCTCGAAATCTTGTACTAACTTACGGTAGTAATCGACCATAAACAAGAAACTACGCACCTCCGCGAATGTGCTCGACTGATTCCAACTCAATACGACCTCTACCTTGTAAGGGTCGATGGAAATTCTCTCTCCAAAAAACACATGGTGAAGGAACCCGACCTCCTCCATGAAGAACTCACACTTACTAAATTTAGTGTACAGTTGGTTCTCCCGGGATCACTTACAATGTTGTGCAGAGATGCTCCTCATGGTCTATGTTTGAGGTCGAATATACTAGTATGTCATTTGTAAACACCACCATAAACCTATCTAGGTAGGGATGATTAATGTCATTGGGACATTGGTCAATTGAAGGGCATCACTAGTGCCCATACCGAGTCTAGAATGTCGTATTAAGGATATCCTCCTCCCTGATACATAACTCATGGTAAACGGAGCGATGGTCAATTTTCAAAAACTTACCCGTCCTGTGCAAGTAGTTGAATAAATCATCAATACACACAATGGGGTACTTATTCTTTATCGTCAACCTATTCAGTCATCTATAGTCGGTGGAAAGTCATAGAATGTTGTCCTTCATCTTTTCAAAGAGGATAGGGGGCCCCAGAGGGACACTTTAGGGTGAATGAATCCCTTATTGGTTAACTCCTCCAATTGAACCCCTTTCTCTTGAAATTTTGTCAGAGACATCCTGTGTGTGGAATAGATATGGGCGAGATTTCCCGAGGAGATCATTCGAGAATACGTCGGAGAATTCTCGCACTACTGGATAGTCTAAAACCATACCATCCGGCTCATCTTGAGCAACCAAGTTTCTTAACTAGTTGAAATACAGTATCTAATCGCTAATTATAGAAAACTTGCAAGGATAATCAATGCCTTTCTTACTGTTAAAGTAATGGCGAGACCTATATGGAAGTGATACTATGGCACTGTGTTGATGGAATTCGATTTTAACTTCCAAACATAACATCCAATCCATATCAAGGATCACTTCAACCCATCCATGTCTGTGAGTATCAAATCATACTCTAGGATGTAGTCTCCAACCATGATGACACATCTAGGGTAGAGCCTATCAAGAACTATATCGCCACCGATCGAAAGCCCTGTGAAGATAGGAGGATGAAACCGGTCTACATATAGTCATAAGTTGAACACCAAGGAACTTGAAAAGAAAGAATACGATGCGCTAAAATCAAATAATGCCTTAACACATGTACTATACATAAGAAGCATACCTTCCATCACCTAAGGATCGCCAAAAGCTGCAACATTCTGTGACATTGCATAAGCTCACCAGGGGTTGAACCTACTACTATGGACCCTGAGAACTTGACCTAGCATGTGGATACCTTGCCCCTTAATGGACATGAACTATCCACACTATGCCTCCTGAGCTTCTGATAGCCCAAGGAGAATTGCTACTACAGCTGCTGAGTAAGGTCTATATAACTGGAACTCCAACCCAAAAAACATTTAACAGTCTGCTAATCACCCTGTTGACCGCCTGAAGCTCAATGTCGGTAATCCATCTTAAAATGACCCGCAGACTCGCAAGAAAAATAAGTCCTCTCTGTGGGGGCAATAGGTCTCTAATCACTGGTGCACTTAGTTGATGAAGAACCAAACCCCATGATGACCTTTAGCTTCACAAAGAAGCCTTAAGCCTCACCTCAGGACTTTTTGTGACCATCGCCCTGGGACCGACTAGGCTCCCTATTCCTTTCCCTATTGGCTTTTCCATGCTCAGTGTTAAGATTCAACCATATAGCCTTATTTACTATCGTCCTGAAGTTGGAATGATCCATACCTGCTAGAATGCATTGAATACCTAGGTTGAGGCCCTTAAATAACAATCTCATCTTCTCTACCACATATCTCTACATGTCATCTACACACTTTCATAAACATTCAAACATGACCAGATACCCATTCATTGAGGTTTTCCCCCATATCAACTAAAGGAACTCGTCCTTCTTAGCATCTTTAAATGCTCGTGAAAAGTACCTATTGAGTAAGGCAACCCTGAAATTACCCTAATCAATCGTCTCAGTGGTGTTGGAAGAGTGGGCACTCCACTAGCACAGTGCCAGTTTCGTGAGCTGGAACGTAGTAATTTTGACCATGTGCCCAGCTGACACATCCAAAATCTCCATTACCCTGCTGACTTCATCGAGCCACTTCTCGAACGTATTGGGGCCAACTGCCCCATTAAAATTTGGTGGGTGCAACCTTTGAAACTCCATAAGGAGGCGGAGGTAGTTCTCTCAACAGTCCCACCGCGATTGGCCCTCTACTACTGCGTGAGAGAGTTAACAAGATGGCGTATGGCTTTCTCCATGCATTTAATCTCGCTAGTGCCGGACCCACTGGCTATATATCAATGTGGAGGCATCTACACAATAATGGAGAGCTTGATACACAACTATACGAATTGAGAGTGATAGCAGAAGTGATTTAAACATTAACTAAAGCATTAAATATGCAAAAACATAAGAGGAATGAATACTATGAAAGCGTAAACACTCTGTCACACCTAAGGATACTATTACTATAATACCATTTGTAATGTCCAGACCCGGATTTAGGTCACCATTGGGTCAGCCCGCATCGGATCAATGAGTTAAAGGGGGAGGGGGAAAGTAAAATTTTAGCCTTTAAGGAAAACCGTTTCAGTTGCACAATTTATTAAAGATTAAATCACTAGTTTCAGTTAAGAGAAATGGTGGATGCTTTATGTAATTAAGTCAATTTACAAGATTTATTTACAAAAATCTGGTTTATTTGATAATGTTAATTACATAATAAATAAACCACATTCATCCTTGTATTACAACAAACCATGTCTAAGGGCTAGAATAAATGTTTAAAGTTTCAATTTCACCAAAGTTTGTAAAATATAGTTTCATAAAAGAGACAGAGCACTAACGATGTTGATTTCCCTCTGGGGACTTACCTCCGTCCTTTTTTATGTCCCTAATGGAAGTAACTGGGGGTGGGGTGGGGTGTTTAACATAAAAAAAAGGGGGTGAGCGAGTGCTCAACAGGGTGGTTACTACTAATCAATATGTTTTCTAAAAAATACTATACATATAAAGTGGATTTTAATCAATTCCGAAAATGTTTATCCATTTCACTAGTATTAATGCAACTACCATGCAATGCACCCACGTGACGTGGTTATACACACACTTAACTATTTCTTTACTACCATTTATCGAGTCTAACCGTATTTTATTCTTTCGTTTCCTTTCTATCACATTGCAATAGGTTGTCTTACTTATTCATTTTCGAGCACAACAATTATCATTTCGATTTTCAAGAATCTTTTCTTGGAATCTTCCAATAACTTCATACTTTAACGGGATCTAAACCGCAAACTATGATAGCATATGCTTTGGCTAGAGGTTTTGGGTCTTTAAACCCGAGCTCTGAGCCCTCCTTAATCATCCCAATGTCATTCGAGTTCATATTGATGTGTGTTAACATTTTAGCTAATGTCCACATTATTCCATCATTAAATCGTTTTATCATTATACGATTTATATTACCATTTTACTTTGTCAACATGTTAATTTGTATACTTTACTCGTTTCTCACCAAAAATTTATCATTTTGTTCCAATGAGGATTCCAACCACTAGGACCCTCAAATTTGTCAAAATCATCATTTTTCCCTTTCTTTCATATTAACTTTGTGAAAAACGTTATTAAATCATCATGTCGGAAAAATGAACCTTTTCTTTCTAAGACATCCTTTCAATGATTTTATGTCAAAAATCATGTTTATCATTTTACGTTTACCACATAAAATACATTTAATCATTCAATACCATTTTTAACCAGATGTCCATAACTTTTCCACTTTATCATATGTAACCTCCAATATCGTTTCGTCCTTATCCAAACAATATTTATAACACATATTTAGGGTTTTTTTCTACATTTAATTTCTTAGTAAAACTCATTTAGACATGATTTAGTCAGTCTAAAATATCATTGTCTATCTTACTACATGATTCTACACATGTGGATGTGGATTTCAAGTCTAGAAACTCCTCAAAATGCACATAAACAAGATATTAATCATGGGTATATATTTTCTCATACTTTCTTTAATTTTGAAGGTAAAAATGACTTTTATTTATAACAGAGTCATCTAGGATTTGTCATGTTACAAATTCATTTTTGTAAGACTATAATATTTTCATCAAATAACTTCACTTTTAGCATTAAATATCATCTAGCATGCATCCTACATATTTTTCATCTCTAGAAAACCTTGAATCTTCGGAAGAGGAAAACCCTACCTCAAGTTTGAAGAGGAGATAAGGGGAGGAAATAGCTATGGAAGTTTCTATCTCCAAAGATTCAAAAAGCTCTTCAAGTAACTCCAAAATCCTTCCTACAAGCTTAGCTCTACCCACTTTATTCCTTGATAAAAGTGTAAGATAATAAAAAAAAGTTTGGAAATGGTCTATACTAGTGTATGGAGGTGGTGTTAAGGTGTCACTATAGGGTAAAGAGCTTGGGGAAGAAGATGGGTTTATGTATCTTTAGAAAGTGTGTCCATACCTCCCGGTCAATGCGCGCGTGTAGGGGTCTCCTAACCTTTCTTGGGGCGCTTCGATCGTTGTCAATTGGGGTGATGTACAGAGATAGAGTCGCCAACCTATTTTTCACAAAATAGTCAAACGAAATGTTTTCAAGAGAACTGAATCAAGGACATATTGATTCTTGATAAACCAATTAGTTCAAGGATTCGAGGACTAAGTTATGGAATGGACAGGTGTTAGGTGCCCATCCCGCCCTTTTGATCTCTCATGGGCATGTGTTATTCTCTTTCTTAATAACTTCATGTAGTGTGTGCATGTATGTATAAATGGAGAATGGAATTACTTAACTCGTATCATAGATAAAGGCCGAGTAAGGTCATTTTTAGGAGTGTTCCTAGAATAGTAATCAAAATACTATGTTTTAGTTTGTCGGGTTACCGATCGTTTATAGAATGACGATGGTGTAGGTTGGAAAAAACATAAGCATTAAATAAAAATATATCAAATGAAAATAATATATGAACAAAAATAAGAGACTACTCGAATATCAGATTTTACCTGAGATGCCTACATTGCCTAAAAAGGCATTAAAGTCCACGGAGTGTAGATATAACACAGGGTGGGGTTTATCCCATAAATCCAATAGGGGACTTTTTTTATATGTGTGTATGGAAAATGATGTTTTAGTGTAAGAAAATATAGTGATAAATCCCCATTTGGAATTTACAAGCAAACCCTCTTTTTCTTTTTTTCTTTTTATAAAAAGTGTAGTATGTGAAATACTAGTAAGAAAAAAATTTCGATATTAATATGTGAGATTTGATAAAAATTAAATGTTAAAAAATGAATTAAGTAACTAGTGAGAAAATAAGAGAATTTAAAGAGAAAGTGAAAGATTTGGACCTTCTTTTGAAGCCTTGAGTTGATCTTGAATATTGAAGGACTGCTCTTGCAAGTGGATGAAGGTGATAGGAGGAGAGGGAAGGGAATTTGCGAAATTGGGTAAGGAAAGGATGGAAATTTAATGTCGGTGAGAGGTTTCAAGATGTAAACCACGTTGACGTCGAGAGAATGTTGCTTAGATCACTGAGAGGGATGTTTTTTAGGTATCTTTTGAAGTGACCTCATTTTTTCCTTTTATAGTGTCAAAGGAGTTCTGATCGGCATTATCATTCACCTACTTATTAGTAGATACCCCAAGAGATACTTCCAAGAGATAGGGAAATGGGTTTGTCGTTCGGCAGACCATTGTAGATTTTCTGGAAAAATGGCCATAAAAAGAAATACATAAGTCTGAATCATGCACGAGATGAACCGTTGGAAATTGATCTTTAAGAATCCATTAGGTCACTCCCATGTTCGGGAATTGATCGTGGTCAAACAGGGCTCGAATGATCCTGCCATTCTTTTGGATAAGAGGGAAATAGATTGTTCATCTGAACTATAAGGCCGATTTGTGCATGGGGTGAGACTTTAGAAATATTATACAGGGACGTTCTATGTACCAAAGAGCTTTGCTCAGTTTGAGAGTTGACAAGGTTAAACAGGGCTCGAAAGTGCTGAATAATCGTTCCGAGTGAAATGAGTTGTTCATCTGTGCCGTAATGTTGATTCTCGCACGGGGCGGACCATTAGAAAGGATATTCAGATCCCTTCAAAATATCTTCGTTCAAGTTGGACAATTAATCGAAGTGAAACGGGGCTTAGGAGAGCCCAGTGGTCCCCAGATTAATTTTCTGGGGAAAATAGGCCGTTTGTACGAACCATAAGGTAGATTCGTACACGGAGTGAAGCATTGGAAATGGGATTCATGGCCCTTCAAAGAATCAATGAGCTGTCACTCAGGTGAAAAAGTCGACTGATGATCAAACGGGGCCTGGGAGCGCTTGATGGCCTTCATATTAGTACTCAGAGTATGACCTAGGATTTATGGTGAAGGAGGAAGTTCTAGGGACCTAAGGAGATGCTTTGGGGTTTTTAGAATGGGGTGTCAACAGAGTCGGGGGTCTTGGAATAAGTGAAGGTCGTCGAATAGACACCACATTGACATTGGGAAATAGGGTGTTTATGGACCAAAGGGACGAGGATGATGGTTTCAGGGGGTTGAGGTTGATACCGAGGACCTAAGGTTATGATGGGGATGGTCGATTTAGGGGTTGAGGTCAGTTCTGAGGACCTAAAGTTGTGATGACCAATTATGTGGGTTAGGGTCAATTGTGAGGACTTAGAGTTACCATGACCAGTTCTGAGGTTTGAGGTCAATTATGAGGACCTAACATTGAGGGGAATGATTATGCGGGTCAAGGTTAGTTTTGAGGACATATGGTTGTAAGGATCGATTATGCGAGACGAAGTCAATTTTGAGGACCTAAAGTTATGAGGACCGATTCTGGGGGTCGAGGTCAGTTCTGAGGACCTAATGTTATGATGACCTATTCTAAAGACCGAGATCTATTATGGGGACTTAAGGTTATAAGGAGCGATTTTACAAGTTGAGGTTAATTTTGAGGAGCTAAAGTTGGGGGGACCAATTATGCGGGTCTAGGTCTATTATGAGGAAATAAAGTGGAAAGGACCGATTCTACGGGTCGAGGTCAATTCTGAGGATCTAATGTTATGATTACCTATTATGAGGGTCGAGGTCAATTTTGAGGACCTAAGGTTGTAGGTATAGATTCTGTGGGTCGAGGTCAATTTTGTGGACCTAATGTTGAGGGGACCGATTTTGTTGGTGGAGGTCAATTTTGAGGACCTAAAGTTATAGGGACTGATTCTATAGGTCGAGTTAAATTGTGAGAACCTAAATCTTTAAGTACCGATTTTGAGGGTCAAGGTCAATTCTAAGGACCTAAGGTTATAGGGACCGATTATGTGGGTCGAAGTCAATCTTTAGGACATAGAGTTGTGAGGACCAATTCTACGGGTCGAGGTCAATTCTGAGGACCTAAAGTTATAGGGATCGATTCTGGGGGTCGAGATCAATTTTGAGGACCTAAGGTTGTGAGTACCGATTATGTGGGTTGAGGTCAATTCTGGGGACCTAAAGTTATAGGAACCGATTCTTTCGGTTGAGGTCAATTCTGATGACCTAAGATTGATTTTAGGAGTTTGTCTCAAAGGAACTTATAGTTTTGGAGAGGGGATAACTTCACTGAGGAAGCCGTGAGGGATTTTATGTAGGCGCATATTTAAGTTTCGTTGGGGGACTAGGGGAAGATTTTTACTGGAGATTCTACTCGGGAATGGATTGGGAGAAAATTTAGAGGGGATGTTCCATTGGGTAATTGGGAAGGAATTAGCTTGCAATTCTGCTAGGGAAGTGTTTGATATAGGGTTGAGATTCCGCCTGGGCAGACTTGAGATTGAGATTCTACTGGGAGTTTTAGTAGACTTGGATGCTGATGGAAGGATAATATTGTTGGGGGTCTTCATGGATTTTAAGGGGATTAGTGCTTCGAAAAATGGTTTTCTTAGTGAAGAAAATTTGAAACATTTTTCTGGTATTTTTAGTCATTTTTCGAGCAATTTTTGGATATTCCATCATTTTGTTCAAAATTTGCATGGGGTGCCAATAGGCACGCTGGAGGGGTTATCGTTTTGCAATGAAGAAGACTCTTAGGCTTCCTTGGGAAGTTGAACAGTTTGGTGTCAATCGATATATACAGGGGTCTTCCAATCAGCATGATGGTTTGTCCTCTATGAAAAGGGGGCGGCCCCTCCTCATGTGAGTATCATAACTATTGTATACTTATACAATATGTTCTAGTTAACTTTAATATTTTTAATTATGTGATATTTTAAAATGTAGGTTGTATAGGATCCATACAAAGAAAATGTTGAGGCGTATATTTCCAGGAGATAGCGTGGTATGACGGTATTATTATATGCTATGAGGTAATTGAGTCGTACTATCTAGTGTGCATACTTTATTAAGATGGTCGGATCCAAACGATTCCATGACTTTCCATGCATTTGATAAAAGAGGAGAGGGGTGGGATACAATAGAGGTACAAAGTAGCTTATGACACTGAGAAATGGTACCAGGGGAATGGGGTTGACCATGTCGAAAAAGCTACTAGAATATCTACACCCATCGGCAACTACCTATGTGAATATGTTGAAGAGTACATGGCATGGTATACTGAGCGCTCACATCCCTTAGTTTGTAATCCTCTTTACAGAAAAGGAAAACCAAAAATCGATGCGACTGAAAAAATCATTTGATACGTTAATTCGACTTCAATTCAATATTAATGGTTTGTTAACTTGCATTTGTATTATTAATTTCATTCGTTATCGCTACATTCAGAGGTGGCAGGTGTTGACATAAAAATTTAAATCTTTGAAGAAGCCTTGAAAGATCAACCTGATGATCCCTGGACTGAAGATTACCAAGCGATATATGATGCTGCTAAGGAGGCATATGATGCACTCCTAGAGGCTAAAGGCGATCATTCTGTAAAAGGAAAGCGAAAGAAGAGGGATGAATCAGACTCGGAGAAACGAACGAAATATTTCCTTAACCCTAAAAGGAAAGGTTCCCGTATATATTCCAAGAAAGGTGCCCTAATAGTTTAAAAAAGCCTGACTAAAAATGACAATAAATGAAGAAGTAAAAAAGTTTGAAGGTTTAAACAATATTATATTGGTTTGCTTCTTACTTAAACATTAAGTATTTTGGATGGTTGGTTTGTATATTTTATTAGAAAACATCATGGTTGTTTGTCAGTTTTATAGGATGTTTGGCTTATATATATGTAAGTTTGTTAATATGTATGTAGGTTTTTTATTAAACATATATATGTTGGCTTGTTAAACTTTATACGGCTAACCTTAACTACGAGAATGAACGCCATAACTTTATTTATCTTTTAGAATAATTACCATGGTCATCCTGAGCCGTGGATAACCTTTGGTAAAAAAAACAATTTGGCCTTACTAATACCTCTACACTAAATCGTAGGAATGACTACCATGAATTTTCTTTTACAGTCGGAATCATTGTCATAGTCATCCTGAAGAATAAATAATCTTTGGTAAAACATCAAAGTTTCATCCTCATTTATACCGCTAACCTCAAGCATGGGCACAACTTTATTTGGTCGTGGGAATCATTACCATAGTAATCTTGAATTGTGAATAACCTTGGGTAAAAAAAATAAAGTTTCTTCCTCATTAATATCTAATCATAACTATTAAAATAGTTATCTCTAACATTCATATAACATTTTACTGTCATTCACAATAAAATACAATTGTACGCCTACCAATTGCTTTACATATGCTTTTACAAAAAATTCTCCACAAAAATTACAATTTCCCACCCACCAATCACGATTTTGTCAAATCCATTTTGTCATCCGATTCAATCATTACCGATTCATCCTTTGTGGCTATACATTTTTGAACAATTTCATAAGAATATAATTTTACATTGTTTGAATAGATTTTCCAACTCTAATGCATCGACCGATGCCTTTGACTTCCAATTATATGCAATTGGGCATGTGGGAAAAAATTGGGTGCACTTTATTGTCACGTAGTGGAAATCAGATTTGTATAATAAGTAAGCTATTATGTTCTCTTCGTGAATCGATTTTGGATCCTCATCAAATGACACATAACTTATGCATTGTAGCTTTGATATTAACACTACCGTTACTTTGGGAGCCTTTGCGTCTATATATCCAAACTCGTACATTACGAACCAATGATCACTCATAATGAAATTTTGGAACTTATCCAATCTAATTTCATACTCATTAACGGTATATGATGTCATGACTAAATCACTGAACTCTTTTTCCTTACATAGCTCAGTCAACATTTTACTACACATAGAATAATATTCTCTAAGTCAATCTCCAATACCCGTCCTCTGCACCATGGCGGTGAAGCCACAATTTCTATCCTACCAAATTTCATATAAATCCTCCACAAATAATTGGAAAAAAAAATTGTACGTGCATCATTTTGTAAGTAGACCACATATTCGATTTCTTATCCGTATAAGGTGACCTCGCCTCTAATCTCTTTCCACGAAGCTCACTCATATTGGGAGCATCCTTTTCCCACGTCTATGGGTTTCTATTAGTCTATGTATATATATATATATATATATATATATATATATATATATATATATATATATATATATATATATATATATATATATATATATATATATATATATATATTTCCTAACTTTTAGTCTCCCCCTTGCCTTAACTGCGAAAGGATACACCAATGGTGTGAAATATGGTTGAGCAATTTATATTAGTTTAGCTTACATCACTTGACATCCGCACCCCATCCCTCTTCATTCCACCTCTTCTTGAGTAAAATGATCTCAGGTTTATAATTAATATCTTGATACTTTGGGACGTCAAGACTACAGTAAGCTTATTCTAATGATCGTCTAACACCTATGTTGGAATTACGACACGTCTTTGCCCTTACGGCCAACTCACAAGTATATGGAAGACCATAGATTGTATGGTCTTTATCCATTAATTGAGTGTTAGCCATAAATACGGATAGAACTATCCTCCCATAATCTATCTCCTCTGGTATGAAATCTAATCGAGGTGGGAGCCCCCCCATATATCTCTCGTAGCAACGGTGCATTGCGAGTGTGATATGTTAATTGTTAAGACTTCCCCAATTCCAATCTATTTTGAGTCTCCTAAAATTAAAGGAGTTCATCCATCCCTTTCCAAATTGTGGAAAATGTTCCCTTTGGGCTAAGGAAATAAGTTTTCAACTGTGCATGGACTCCCTCGACCATATTAGTGGTATGGTTCCGGCAGTGTATAATCTTATTCGTCCACGAATGGGCATATATAAAATGGTACGACCACCAACTCTTGTCAAGGTATGAAATCACACAAGGACGTTATTTCTTCAAAGTTAAAAGAAACTGTAACAATAATATGTCACACTTTGTATGTGTTTCAGACTCTACCACACTGATCCATACAGATATAAAGGACTTCTTATTTAAGTCTCTTAAGTTAACTTTTGAACAAGCCGTTTCGATAATTTGTCTCGTGGTATGTATTCATGATATTTATCTATCTTACACGATGATCCCGAGAAAAACTTCTGGCTCATACAGAGATCACAAATGTTGTAACGCTCGATGATAATTAACCTTTTTCTCACACCTCAAAAATGCAAATGCAATACAAAATAATTGACTGATAAAGGATACCCCTATCATCTCTAACAAAGTTGTGTTGTATATGTTTGTCTTGTAAGTACAGTCAATCATAAGAATAGAAGGAAATAAAATGTCAAGTAATATGGATGTCAGATGTGCAAAAATTATGTCGTTAACCATGTATCTTTGCTCATGACGCTCATGCCAATCGATGTAATATTGTTGAAAAATAAAATGCATGAGATGTTGCATTGTGTTCCGCACGATATTCTCTTGTACTTTCAACTTATGTTTCACGTTGTATATAGTTCTTACTGAATAACAATTGCAATAATTCATTTATATCAATGTGTGGGGAACCTCCTTCGGGAAAATATTATTCAAAAC
Organism: Sambucus nigra; assembly: GCA_949130495.1. Classification (NCBI taxonomy): domain Eukaryota; kingdom Viridiplantae; phylum Streptophyta; class Magnoliopsida; order Dipsacales; family Adoxaceae; genus Sambucus; species Sambucus nigra. Next base: position 1,396,078 of record CASBWL010000100.1, read on the forward strand.
CATCTCCCTTGTGATATTCCATTCTTCCTTGTATAATCGTTTGATATATGGGTGGCCGACTAAAGAATAAGAGACCCCGTGATTATGTAGACTGCACAAAACTATCACATCCCAGATACAATCTTTCATCGGGACACCCTTAAGTCTAAATGGACAATCACAGTTGCGGGTGCCAATATTATGTTTTTTTCATTTTCTCCTCCTTTGTCAGTTTGTTCAATGAACTTCTTTCACATGAAAGAATTATACGAGCCTTTCTTCTCGGTTTGTCCTTTTGAGATTTGTGTATAATCACAATAGAATTAATTTTTATCTTAACCCTCTAGCACTATTCTACCATTTTACTTCGATTCACGAATAGTTGTAAAGTGTGAAGATAGACCATGAGTCAATATGGTGTATATGAATAAAATCTCAAAGTTATAAATGAATAAGAAAAAACTAACCTCGTTGGTAATGAATCTGACAGTATGATCTTGGCAAATGGCATTTGAACAAGTTCTCTCAACTATACGTACATACTACATTTAGGAAAATATTGAATATTCATAATAAATTGTGCAATATTGAGATGCTAGGGAAAATTTATAACTCATTGTGCAATGATGTCAAAAATTACCATGGATAGAGTCAAGTCAAAAACTTTATCCTGCAAACAATGACCAGCTGTCTTAGATTTTTCATCATATGAACATGATGGTTTGAAAGTAGATGGTGTAGAATTAGATTTCTTTCAGTAGGTTTCTCAAGTGCATGTTGCTCACTTGTAGATTCTTCAACCCGTTTATTTCTCAAGTGTGGTCTGGGTGATGATCCGTTAATCTGTGTCACACTAGCACTTGGTGTCATAAGGTTATCAATATCTCCCCAATCAACTGAGTTTAATATTAAGTCATTGAGTGGAAATTATACAATCATATACAACAATCGATATTTATCAATTAATGAAAAGGTAACCATGGCCACGGTTACCCATGAAAAGGTAACTACGACTAAGGTTAGCCGTGAAAAGGCGACCACGACCAAGGTTAATCGTGTGGCCATACTGATGAAAAATGTTAATCGTGTGGACATACTCACGACCATACTAAATGGTGGAAATGTTATCACGGTCTAAGTTAATTGTAAAATTGGAAAATCTTCCCCACAGTTAACCGTGGCCATGGAATTTGATCTACCATAATGAACCCAAACTGTGAATACTCACCTACTCCAGTTACGGATAACCGTGGAAATCCATAACAACTTTTTTTTTCTTTTTTATTATATTTCTTAGGTTGTAATGATTAAATACGACAAGCACCTAAAAAGTGTTAGATTTATACCCCCAACAGGCATATTTTAATTTCTGATTCTCGATAAAATTGGACTTATGTTGGTATTTTTTTGTTTTGTAGGTCAATAAGCAGTTGCAGTGTCAAAGGGCATAATTCAAGTCAAGTGCAACAAAAATATGGTCAAAATCAGATTTTGTGTGATCGGGGGCAAAAAACTACCCATTAAACTCAGTCCCAAACAGAGAGTGCTTTTATGTTTAAACAAAGAAATTATTTAATTAAATTCAAATTTTCAATTAAATACTAAAACATGAATTGAGGTGTGATTGAGGACAATATAATCATGCCAGAACATTCAATCACAAATAAACACATAAATGAGGAAAAATTCCCCAAAGGGGAAAACCCTTTTATTTTCACTATAATTTGTAAAGAACGGTTTACACGGATTACAATAAAAACAAGAGTGACCTACGAAATACCCTCAGGTATCGGTTCCGATATCATCGGCTAGAATCTACCGTAATAACAACAGATGGGCAGCAATAGAAAAGAGTCATCTTCTCTACAAGTTACTCCAGATGAGTAAAAACTATCCTTTGAAGGTTTAAAGATTCACACACATATATGGGAACGGTTTTGTGAATCAAAAAGGCATGAAACCTTAAAAACTTGAAGTCTATTTTCTGGTCTATAAATAGCATAAATATTTATGCAAAAGACTTAGAAAACTGTGCAGAAAGGGCACTCGTATTTATATGAAAATCGAGGCGGTGTCGTCGTTCCAATGACATAAGCATCTCGATCGAACGATCCACATGTCGCTCCAATGACTTCGTGTGACATATGCATGTCTCTTGAAGGATAGTGCAATGTTGCTGGGACAAGCTCGATGACCAAAAAAGTCCACTTCTACACTCAGAAAAAATTCTGCTTTTTGTGCTAAAATAAATCAGACTTCGAAAAACATTTTAAAATAGTTCCCAAATATTTATGCAAATATAAAACACTTCGAATAAACCAATTTACCAAAATAGCGAAGTGGAGTAATGGGAACGGTTGAGCAGCAAGTCACATGAAGCATGATGTACGTGTGAAGATGGTGGATGCAGGGATTCAGATCAAGGCCATCGTGGATGACCGTGTTGATGAGCCGACTGTAGTGGTATCATACATACATACTGAGATCTAGGACAAATAGAAAATTCCTAGGTTCTACCCCGGACATTTATAAAATCATGTCCTTACAAATCTCCCCCTATGTCTATGCCGGTATATATATATATATATAAAAAAATTATGCTATCTCCATAAATACAATGACATATAAGATAATATCCCCCATTAAACCCTCAAACTGTGAATATTAAATGACATGTCGCTAATCAAAGTTCAACATCTTCAAATCTTCAACTCTTCAACACTCTCAAAGCTTTTCTCATCAGGGTGTAGAGTCCACTAATCATCAATTTTGTACCTACACAAATGAGATAAAGCAGATACCCGTGATGCACAATAATTTGAAATATAATGATATGCAAAAATCAAAGATCAATTAAGCTTAAGCAAATCAATAATAAATCAACCAAACAATTCTCCTCCCCCATAATTCATTCTCCCCATTGTTATGATGTCCGCAAATAGACAGGAAGGAGAAGCACAAATAAATGAAAATGGAGAATATCACAAGGTAATACACTTTCTCTTTTTGAAATTTTCAAATATTTTCTCACAAAATATACAACAAATAACCACACCATGAAAGAACACACAAAAAACCAAGTCGGTGATAGCGGAAATGTAGGGGTGTGATCAAATTCAATAGGAAAATCAATGCATACAAACATAACATATGTTCACGATGAATATCGGATACTCCTAACGAATGAACTCAACATCTTCCTTACATGTAAAACGGTGGAATTATAAGAATTTGACTAAATTAAATCAGCAAATCAAAGCTCAAAGTGATCTCCACACCAATAACATCCAAAACTATTTAATGCTTTTTTAGGACTTTCAAGGAAGTGCAAACCCGTTTAAATTCTCCAATAAAACTCCCTCGAATTTATATGTTTTTTAGAGGTGATCTAAATTCTCAAGCATTGGAGAATTAATGTTGAAACCTAATGGCCTATATTTTGCATGAATTTCTTTTTGTTGCCTTTAAATTTTTTCGGGCTCTTTTAAACCTCTTTAGACCCTGGATAATTAAAATACCTCAATTTTTTAGGTCCGATTTAACGGTTGCTTAGTATTCGTAGAGGACAAATGTGAACATTTCGAAGCCCTTTCCCATTTTCAAATAACACACAATCTCACCAAACGGTTTTTACATGCATTCCAATCTTGTCAAGTTTTATCGCATATGGTTCATTGTATAGACAAAATTGATATGCCAACACTCAAGCCAACATGTGATAGACAAGTACAATAAATAAATAAATCCATGCATGCGTGCAATAAAGGAGATAAGGAGCCAAACATGTGGAAAGATATCACTAATCACATCTCAAAGACTCCAAACAATGTAAAGCATATGGATGAAATGATGCAGCGTCGCAAATCACTATTAAACAATTACGTAGAAAATGGGAATCGAAGTTATGACTCGGCTATCTTAGATGCTCATCCATAAGAGGTGTAAAAAAAATACAAAAATCTTTTGGTGCTTTGCTAAAATTTTTATAAAAAGAAAATATTTTGGGATTTTTTCAAAAAAATATAAAAAGAAAAAAATTATATAAATGATACAGACTAGAAATAGTAATCATATGATATGAACATGACAATGCATATTATCCTAGACATGGACCATCCCCCTCAGTCAACTATGCAAATACCTAAAGACTTCCTAAGAATCTCGTATCTAAGGTCATCTAAGGGCTTTGTCAGAATATCGGTTAACTAGAGGTTAGTAGACACATAGCTCAAGGATACGACCTTCTCCTCAACTAACTCATGGATAAAGTGCTCGCGTATCCTAATGTGCTTTGTGCATGAATGCTGGAACGGATTGAGGGATATGTGTATCGTGCTCTTGTTATCACAGGAAATGGTCATGGTGTCATGTGATATCACGTCGTCCTCCAACATCTGCTTCATCCACAGAAGTTGTGTGCAGCAACTTTCGGGGGCTATATACTCAGCCTCCACCGTGGACAAAGAGATGGAGTTTTGATTCTTGCTCAACCAAGAGATAAGAGCATAAAAAAAGAAGAAAAACCCACCAGAAGTGATCCTACATCTATCTGCATCCCCAGCCCACTGATCATCGAAATATGCAAAAAAATGGTCAGTGGTATCAAACGAATACCAAATGCCATGGTAGAGAGTCCCACTCACATATTTGATAATACGTTTAATAGCGAGTAAGTGTGACTCTTTAGAGGATGGGAGATATCGCGCATAGACTCCAACACTAAAGACGATGTCAGGATGACTAGCAATCAGGTAGAGACGATTCTCTATCATACTCTGATACAAGGTTTTCTGAATATCCTTGCCTGAAGTGTCCTTACTAAGATTTGTAGATTTACTCATAGATGTACGTGCATTCTTAGTAGATTCTAAACCAAATTTCTTCCCAAGGTCTCTAGCATACTGGGAATGGGAGATGAACAACCCATCCTCTAACTGATGAATCTATAGACCAAGAAAGAAAGTAAGCTCACTTGCCATGCTCATATGAAACTCACTTTTCATCTCCTCCATAAAGTGGTGAGCATGCTGGGAGCACGTGGATCCAAATACTATGTCGTCTACATAGACCTGGGCAACTAAAATAGCACCATCATCTCTCGTAATGAACAACGTCATATCAAATTTCCCTCTCTTGAAGCCACGGGCAAAGAGATAGGAAGTAAACCTCTCATACCAAGCACGGGGTGCTTGCTTCAAATCATACAAGGCATTTCTTAGATAGTAGATGTGTTAGGGGTTCTTAGGGTTTTAAAACCCTTTTGGTTGTTCCATATAAACCTCCTCCTGTAGAATGCCATTTAGAAAGGAACTCTTGACATCCATCTGAAGCTTGAAGCAAAGATGACATGCTATGGTGAGCAGTAAGCAGAGGAACTCAAACCTTGCAATAGGAGCGAATGTCTCGTCAAAGTCTACACCCTCTATCTATGTGTGGCCGTGAGAGACCAACCTAGCCTTATTTCTGATAATAGTACTAGTCTCATCCATCTTTTTCTTGAAGATCCACTTGGTACCAATCACATTTGTCTCTCTAGGTTGGGGGACTAATTCCCAGACATCATTTTTTCTAAACTGAAGAAACTCATCTTGCATGGCTGATATCCAATGTTCATATTTGAGTGCTTCTTTAAGATTCTTGGGCTCAACATTAGATGTGTAGCAGACATGGCTAACAACATTCTTTTGTTGAGCATGAGTCTTGACCACTAGGGTGGGATCTCCTACAATAGAAGTAGGATCATGACTCTTGCGAACCCAAGTTATCCCTTAAAATAAGAGTAGGGTCCACCCTGGGTGTGTGACACAAACTGGGATCATCAATAAGAAGAGAGTCATCCTCACATAAATGGGTGAAGTCAACAGACGTCGATGGTTCGTCATCTTGTACAGTGACGTTTATTGACTCCATCACCTTAGAGTTATTAAGGTTAAAAACCCTATATGCTCTACTATTCGATGAATATCCTAGCAGTATTCCCTCGTCCCTCCGGGAGTAGAACTTTCCTAATTTCTTTCTATACCGTAGTATGTAGCATTTACTCCCAAAAATATGAAAATATGCAAGGTTGGGCTTGTTTCCAGTCCATAATTCATAGGGTGTCTTAAGTGTGTGTGGACGAAGGTAAACCCTATTCACCGTATGGAATGCAGTAGACACTGCTTCTGCCCAAAATCTCCTAGTAACATTACGACCTAGAAGCATAGATCTAGCCATTTCCTAAATCGTCCAGTTTTTTCTTTCAACAATTCCATTTTTTTCAGGAGTCTTCACAGCAGAAAACTCATGTTTGATTCCTAGACTATCACAGTAAAGATATACTTTTTTCTTCATAAATTCAGTGTCGTTATCATTACGTATTCTATTGATAGTGACACTGTGTTGGTTTTGCAGGACATGGCACTTGGTCATTAGAAACTCAACATCATCTAATTTCTCTCTCAGAAATGTCGCGATACAATATTTGGAGAAATCATTTACAATCACTAGGATGTACCTGTTACCACCCAGACTCTCTGTACGAGTAGGACCTATGAGATCCATGTGTATCAACTCAAGTACTCATGAAGTGGTAATGGAATTCAACTTCCTGTAGGGGATACGAACTTGCTTTCGCAATTGACAGGGTCCAAAAATTGTGCATGTTGGCTTTCCAAGTGTTGGCAAGCCACGTACTAGGTCCTTGTTAGTTAATCTCGTCAAATCTCTAAATTTCACGTGACCTAGACATTGGTGTCACAGATCCATAGGAGTGATCATGGCGCTGTTGCAGAGAAGTGAGGATTTGGGCACTATCCCAATGAAATTATCCTCTGTCCTCACCCCTTGCACTAAAAGTTTATCGAATTGATTATAGACATTACATGAATCTCGGTCAAACTTTACTGCAAAGTCAGCATCGTACAACTGGCTAATGCTGAGAAGGTTTTCTTTTAAACCTTTGACATACAAAACATTCTCTACCTTAGGAAATCCTGGTAACTCTATCGTACCTCATCTTACGATGCTTGACTTGCTCCCATCTCCAAAGGTGACTTTACCTTCCTTATGATCCTCTACGCAGGTAAAAAAGGAGACATCACTGGTCATATGTCTAGAGCACCCACTATTGAAATACCACTGTGAGGTATTTTTTGCTTTAAGAGGAATATGTGCAACAAGGGATTTAACATCGTGCTTAAGCACACAAGATGGGGCAACCTTTTATTCGCCCTTGTCAATTTTAGTTTTAGTCATAATTTTAGAAGTATCCACTTATAAAAGGGAAATTCGTTGGAATTATTCCACTAAACTCTGAGATGTGATGACTAAGAACTCAACCTACTCTCTAAGACTCAAGAAATCGCTAGTGGCAGGTGGTGGAATAGTAGTACGTCGTGTCCGACCCAAATTACAACAAAACTCCCAGAGGTATCCCTTTCTTTTGTAGTAAGTACAAAACTACACGGCCTTAGGCCGATCTTGGTTTGCTTTTCTTAGTCGAACTCTCCTTCGTTGTTTTTTACGATGGCCATATGGAGTTAAAGTAAATTTAGGAACTGGTCCAGGTGCTATTTGGGACATGGAGGCACCATCAAAACCTATTACTTTCCTTTCGCCAAAACCTAAAGCGGGATCGAGGAGCATGTTTCCCATCTTTCCAGATTTGTCCTCGATTTGAACCTTGACTTATCATGCTCTCTCAAGATCATGATTAAGATGGGATACAAGGGCTTCAAGTTTCTTTAGAGTCTCCAGGGAAGAATGTATCTCACTTGTAAGACTAGGCACTTTCTTCGTCAAGTCCCTTTCTCTTTCTCAAAACAACTCTCTTTTTCTCGCTCTCTCTCTAAACAGTCTCTCCCTTTCTCTAAATTGACTCTCTCTCTCTCTCTTAATACAGGCAAACTCTCTCTCTCAAGGCAGTGAAGGTGGAGTACTCTCTCTCTCTCTCTCACTTCTCCTAAATCTTCCTCTAAAGCGGTGATCCTAAGAACTAACGCTTTGTTACACTTTTTGGTTTTAAATGACTCAGTATCCAACTCGGCGTAGGCACGTTGAAGATCACTCTCGCTCTCACTTGCAACATCCTCCCCCTCACTCACTTCGTTCTCACTGTCGAGGTGTCCCTGTGAAGTATCATCCTCATCGTTGTAAGGAGAAATAAAGTTACTCACATGAATAGCCATGAATGCGGTGAAATTACATTCATGCAATCACTTGTCTCTAGAGTCCACCGACTCAACCTCACTGTCGTCACTAAGGGAAGCATTAAGGACAACTTTGCCTTTTTCTTTGGCAAGTGTGTTCAACCTAGTAGCACACTCAAAATCTCTATGACCCTTACCGTCACACTCATAACATCTCTCAGCGTCTTTCTTAGGAGGGTCTTTAAAATCTTTTTCATTTTTTTTTTCAAACTTATTTTTCTCAAAATTCTTTTTATCTTTGAACTTTCCATTTTTTCTTGAAATTGAGAGTTTTCTCGAATTTTCATGCAAATAAATCAAGGTCACACTTGGAATCAGACTTTTTTTGTTTCTTTTTCCAAATGACTTTACTCTCTTTCTTGCCGACCACTCACTCTTCCTATCCTGGGCTTGAAGTGTTATGCCTTTATTTTTAGATTTTTTCTTGTGAGCGAACATGTCAATTTCATATATCTGGAGGTTTCCTACAAACTCTTCTAATTTCATTTATTTTAAAGTATTTAACGAGTTTAGCACAGTGACTTTGGGGATGAACCGCTTAGGCAAAGTTCTCAAAATCTTTTTAATCACCCTCATATCAGGAATATGCTCACCAAGGTTAAAACTGTTTTTAATAATATCAGACAAACGAGCATAATAATCATCAAAACATTCAGAATCGAGCATGGTGATTGTTTCAAAATGAGTAGTTAGATTATGCAACTTTAATTCTTTAACAATATTAGTGCTTTCATTCTCATGCCCCTTTAGACATGGTTCACGTCATTATGCGATGGAACTCATCAGAAGAGATGAATCTAGAAATGTCACTCAGACCCTTAGAATTAAACTGGACCATTTATGTTCATCCTCAGTCCATTGAGCCACTTGTTTTAAATTTGTCACAATATCAACTATGACTGGGGGAGGTGACCACCCATTATCAACAAAAAAACCACACACGTTCATCAATGGATTTAAGATTGTAAGGACACAAACTTCCAATTGAGTCCTTTGTAGTTTTGGCTCAATTTCGGACAAAACTGTTTGTATCATAGGATAGAGTTATTAACCATCCTTCAAGCCTATGACACGCTAAATTTGAAGACATAGCGGCTAAGTTTAAAGCTTCATCAAAATGCTGACCTTATTGTGTCTCGTTTCTACGTCATCAACAATGTTCCGTTTACTCCTAAGGTATGAATGCAATTTAATATATGTATAGGAGCTTAGAACATGTTTCATTGGGTGAATTTTATTTTAAACTATTGTTTAATTTCAGAAAGATTTTATTAAAACTTTAAAATAAAGTATATAAAATTTCTGGGCTAAAACTCAAAATTTACTCTTTCTGAAAGTTCGTTCGAATTTTCATTCGAATGAGTTTGTCTTTCGAACGAGTTTTTCGTTCGAACAAGAATGTCGTTCTAACAAGGTTTGATAATGAGTTCCCACATTGGCCACTGGAATGTCATTCGAAGTATCGTTCGAACGATATTTCCAACGAGATTTCTAATGATTTCACACTGGAACTTCATTAGAAGGCTTCTTCGAACGAGAACTATGTTCGCCTCCATTATGTGTCTTTGTTACTTTTCGTAACGATTCCTGAGAGATTCGGAATACGTGATCCTTATGTATGTGATGAACCAGGATTTGATAGTAGAGTATGTGTGCACCGCAGCCTAGTCCAGGGGTGCCATTATTGTATATTATGATGAGATTGATATACCGAATTATTGAAAAGAACTGTTTATATAAGTACAAGTGTGAATTAATGTAACATATTTGTAGAGTTAAAAATGGGAAAACTCTTAGTAATTATTATAACTAATTCTGATTAAAAACAGTAAGACCTCCAGCTTATATTAAGACATTGGAAAATGAACTTTGAATTGTAAAGTAATTATAAGTCATGGATTGGACTAGTTGATGGTAGTATAACTAGAACGGGTTCGGGTACGATAGGTGTGCACAATTAGTTGAGAGGTGAGGACTCATGTGAGTGCACGCTCTATCATGTATTTTATATTCACTGTTTAATGATATTAAACTCTTGTTGTATTTTAAACTGTTTTCACAATCGGGCTCTGACCCGTTTGCTTTCAAATCTATTTTTCTTGTAAAAACCTTTTAGGTACCCAGCCACAAGGACACCAAGTGTAGGAGTTCCATTCCGGTGACGTGATGTAGTTGCTGTGGAAGTTACAGGACCTCGATAGTAGACGCCTCCACTTTCTACCCTGACTCGGTTTTACTCATGTGTAGGGCATGTCGCCCCTTTTCTTTTAGAGACATCCTACTTACTCAGTTTTATTTTAGATTTTGGATTGTAATTAATTTGTGATTCAGATTTTGTATTTGGTTGTATTCAGCATTTGGATTATTAGAGGAGTATCCTTCCAGATTCATTGTCATTCCATTATTATTCTATTGTGACTTTGTTGTGGTTGTGGTATTAGTATTTCATAATTTAAATGGATTGTATGTTAATCGGATTTAATTAAAATTGACAACTCACTTTTTAAATATTAAGTGGCTAGTAATTATTAAAACGTTTTTCGACAATGATGTTATGAATTGAACCAACTTGATATTTTGTATTAATTTGAATAAAGTAGTAGCTACCCGGTATTTAATTAGTCGGGGTGTCACAGAAACCTCCCTTGCTAAATTCAAAGGTTGAATGTGTTAGTTTTATTTGCATACTCTAGCTTTTTGTGCTTCATATTATATATCGTTTCTAGGAGTATGCATGTTTAGTCATTTTCTAGTCATTGTTTTATTTCATATCTCATGCTAGAAATCATGACTTGTTTATATTTTGGATTATATTTCCTTCATTTTTGTTTGCTTTAAATTATAAATACAAAAAGATTTTTGTTTATCATTTGTGTTTTACCCGTCTAGTAATTCATGCTTAATGAAAAATACAAATGATTTTCGTGTGTCTTTTGAGTATATATATATTTTTTTGGTTAAAAATTTGAAAAACTCAAAAAGATTCTTTTTTTTGTGTGTATTTCAGTTTGAGACACTTTATGTGGATAGAACTTTTGGTTTAGATTGTCAATACTTATTATGTTCTTTACCATTGCCTACATAGATTAGTTAGATTTTGTGTTACTTAAATGGATTCTATTTTTATATGCCTCTATTCACACATGCACGAGCTCTTTTGAAATTTAATTTCATACGTATATTTGAGCTTTGTGAGGTGTTCTCCTACCAATCTAGTCATCTACATAATTGTGACCTAGGAGGACTAGTGCATGACAAAATCCGTTACCCGTGAGATTTGTGTGAAATATAAAAAATGATGTATCTAAATGTGCGCAGGGAAGGGCTCCGAAAGGATTTATTATCCTTTACGAATAGTAAGCCACCATTTGTAATGGACCTAAAAGAAATACGTGGTCCAAAGTCCTAAAAATAGAATAATGGCATTAAAAGAAAATATTTTCCAAGGACTATTTTGTTTAGTTGATTTATTCATTCAAAAGAATAATATATATATGCTTATTGAGGGAGTTTGGATGATATATCAACGGTTTTCACAATGTCCGTTTATCCTAGTTGCGTTTTCAATGTCATGACTCTATTGGTTTGTAGAATCATCAATATGCTAGGCTTGTATGCATTGTGTATGTTTATTCATTGGGTTCAATTTATATTGTCACGTGAGGTCATATTTAAATGTGATGATGTTTGCAATCAATTTATAACTCCGTGAACATGTTTTTAAGTGATTGTGTCTAAAATTGTTGATATTTCACACCCCAACACTTATGTTTCCATATGACACATTTTTGCCATACGAGTGTGAAAAGATTATCTTATTTTCTGTCATTTGTGCATTTATATCTATATATATGTGCGTGTTCATCTTTGGTATATCTAGAGTATGTATATATATGATATTTTTATTTGGTTATTACCTTGCTTTCTACTCCATCTATGCCTCAATTCATAATTGTTATCTATCTCGTTGCATACTTTATTGATATCACATGCTTAATACTTTATGTATCCTATTGGTTTCTGTTTCTTTCATCCTAGTTGGTATCCGTTATTATTAGTTGGATTAGTTCTGATTTTTTTGCCCATGTGCTTTAATGTTTTCATCACTTTATACGTCATTGCATCTTTAGCTTGTTATGCCATTTTATTCATCCCTTGTTTAGTTTAGAGGGTATATGCTTTAATTGGGGGAGATAAGTTAATGTTTTGATTCTTTAGCCTTTGTCTATTCCTGAACAAAAAGGGGGACAATGATAGGGGGAGAAATGGTATCTATTCCTATTATAATCGTATCTTAGTTTGAGGGAGATTTATCTTCGGGGAAAAGTCTTCTAAGTTGATCATAGTTGATGAAGGGGAGAATTAATTCAGGGGGAGTAATTATTTTAATTGCATTTAATATTTTGATATTCCCTATGCATTTGATAGTTTGCTTAAGTGTGCAGGAATTCTTCTAAATGTCAACTTTCATCGTCGACAAAGATATTGATCCTTGGGTTGTTTGAGTCAAGCATTGTATTTTCTATTTTGGGTGGGACATTTTTGTCAATCTAGTAGAGCTTGACGGTCCTTTAGGATTTTTGTTAGCTTTTGTCCCGGAATAGCCAAAGGGGGAGATTTGTAAGGACACCAATTTCCAATTGTGTCCTTTATTGTTTTGTCTCAATTCAGGACAAAAACATTTACATCATAGGATAGAGTTATTGACCATCCTTCAAGCCTATGACACGCTAAAGTTGAAGATGTAGAGGCTAAGTTTAAATCTTCATCAAAATGTCTAGTTTATTGTGCCTCGTTTCTACGTCATCAACAATGTTCCGTTTACTCCTAAGGTATGAATGCATTTTAATATATATATAGGGGCTTGGAACATGTTTCATTTGGTGAATTTTATTTTAAACTATTGTTTAATTTCAAGAAGATTTTATTACAACTTTAAAATAAAGTATATAATGTTTCTGGGCTAAAAATCAAAATTTACTCTTTCTGGATGTTCGTTCGAATTATCGTTCGAATGAGTTTGTCGTTCGAACGAGAATGTCATTCGAATGAGGTTTGCCAATGAGTTCCCACATTGGCAACTAGAATGTCGTACGAAATATCATTCGAATGAGAATAATGTTCGAACGAGATTTCTAACGAGTTCACACTGGAACTTCATGAGAAGCCTCGTTCGAACGAGACTTGTTCGAACGATATTTGGCGGGAACAGTTAATTGACAGTTTTTGAGCAGTTTTTCCCACTTTACCACTTCTTTTCCCACTAACTTTTTACCTGATTAATTAAGTGCGAAAACCAACTTTTTCTTTTCAACTTTTTCATACTATTCCAACTCCTAGAGAGAGTTTTGAGAGTTCAACTTTCCAAGAAAAAGTTCATTGTTTTGAGTGTCTAATTTTTCAAGAAAAATCATTTAACACTATTGTTTTCACCCAAAGTTTTTTTATCCAAGTTCCTTTATATATATACATTGCTTGGAGTTTAGCACCGGTTTTTATCTCTACCGTTTGAAGAGAAGTTTGGGTTTTCTTCTAAATCCCACAATGAAGAAGTTTGTTTTGCTGCCGCATTCTCACATGGTGAAAGTCACCATAGGTGGTTGACGGTGTACATATTGTCTCATTGGTGGATTCTAAGATTCCGGTGGAGCTCCGAGGTTATCGACTAGGCGGAGGTGTTTAGAAGAATATGCACCAAGGATTGAAAGGGGTTGAGTCTAGGAAGTAAGTCATCTGTCTTGTAATTGTAAAATCATACTTAGTGGACTTAAGGCTAGGGCCGTCCGAGGTTTTTTCCCGTTGTGGGTTTTTTCTCGTATATCGCGGTGTAGTGGTTCATTGTTTATTTTATCTTTCGCAATACTCAACTAGAATGCATGCTTAGGTAAAAATATAAAATTTGGTTTAATCACTACTTGTTTAATTTGGTGCTAAATTAATTTGGGTAATATTTTTGTTAACTTAATTCAAGTCGTCGTTTAATTTGTAAAATTTGGTTTGGCCTAATTTGGTATTATTGAAAATATGACTTAGGGAAATTTCTAGGACTTATGTAGGGTTAAGTTGGTTTAAGTGAAATTAACATAATTGTGTATTTAATTTAATCGTATTTCACTTTGTTTTATTTTAATTTTAGAAGAAATTAAAATTTATTATTTGTTTAATTTGAACCATCTCACGCTTCCCCATCTAAAAAGGAAATTATCTTTTTGAAGTACAAAGCATTTTAACATTGGGGGCCTCGTGTTCCAACAAAGATAAGATTTCATACGGACTTTCCGATAAGAATAATTAGACCAGTCAAAAACTTACATTTTACAAAATGATTTTTCCATTTGAACAAACGCCTTTTCAAGAAATCAATTTTTTTAAAGAAATTGACATCTAGAAAAATTTTGCGAAAAAATTACATGGTAAAGTTGTGTAAGAGACTCTTATACCAATTTGAGAGTGCACTTATGTTCAAACAAACAAATTATTCAATTAAACTCAGTTTTTCAATTAAATCCTAAAACATGCATCTAGGAGTGATTGAGGACAATAAAATCATGCAATAACATTCAATCACAAACAGACACATAAATGAGGAAAAATCCCCCAAAGGGGCAAAAAATTTTATTTTCACTATAATTTGTAAAGAATGGTTTACACGAATTACAATAAAAACAAGAGTGACATACGAAATACCCTTAGGTGTCGGTTCCAATGTCGTCGGCCAAAATCTCTCACAAGAACTCCATATGGGAAGCAATGGAAAAGAGTCAGCTTCTCCACATGTTACTCCAGATAAGTAAAAACTATCATTTGAAGGTTTAAAGTTTCACACACATATATGGGAATATTTTTGTCAATCAAGCCTTAAAAACATAAAAACTTGATGTAGTTTTTCATTATCTTCTTTATATGTGTGATGATTTCATTATGTTTTTGTAACTATAAAAAGTAAGTTCATATGTAAACTATATTTCAGCAACCGCGTTCGTGTAAAAAACTGCTTGATAATGTTTGCATCTGATAGTTTGAGTAAACTATAAAAACTGGGTTCAGATGTAAACTGTAGTTCAGCAGTCGCGTTCATGTAAAAACCTAGGTTTATGAGTTCAGATGTAAATTGTATAAAAATGAAAATTTTCCATGTAAACTATATCAAGATGTAACAGTATTTTCCGTGTAAAAAACTTGTAAAACCCATGGAGAGAAGCTCCAAATGTGTGTTTTGTCCTTGTAAAAGTATTGTACGTGTCAAAAGCCAAATAGTATGAATAACAAGATGTATATGGGAGAATTATCCGTGTAACTTGAAACAGTATTGCCCGTGTATCAAGATGTATCAAGATGTAAAACTTTTATGAATATCAAGATGTATTGTCCAAACTTGTAACAGTATTGTCCATGTAAATAGCCAAACTTGTAAGAATATGAAGATGTATCTAGGAGTTTTGTCCTTGTAACTTGTAATAGTATTGTCCGTGTAACTGGGAGATTTGTCCGTGTAACTTGTAACAGTATTGTCCGTGTAAAACTTTGATGAAACTTGTAATTGGTAGTTTTGTCCGTGTAAAACTTGTATAAATATATAAAACTTGTAACTGGGAGTTTTGTCCATGTAAAACTTGTAAAACTTATAACTCGGAGTTTTGTCCGTGTAACCTAGAAGGCAGCTTCAGCTTGCACTGTGACTTTTTTCCGTAACACTATGAAGATATTCATATTAGTTTGTAAACTATATCAACAACGATGTTATGAAGCTAATAAATCATTAAAAATGAAGAATCAACAAAATGGAAATATATGCGAAGATGAAGGTGGCCATTGACAAATAAACCCATGTGAAGATGAAGAATCAACTAAATGGAAAAATAGAAAAATATGTTTGAAAGATAAACCCACGTGAAGATATGGAGCCAAAAAGTAAATCATGAAGCCAATATACATAATATATATGCATATAAAAACTGGTATGAATATCAAAGTAAACCCAGTATCAACGCATATATACAAACTGCTACGAATATCAAAGTAAACCTAGTAAACCAGTAAGAGAAGAAACTTACTGTAATAGAAGAAACTCAAGCATCTGAATATTTTTTTCCTTAAGAAACTCAAGTAATAGAAGAAACACAAGAAACTCAAGCAGCTGAAGTACATGGTTTCACGTGAACAAATGGAGAAAGTTGGTATCTTAGGTTGTACTTCAACCACTCTACTCTATGATTGAGAGTCTCAATGTAAACTTTTTCATAATCCATTGCTTAGTCTGAGCCATTCATTTTTAAATGATTATAAACCATTAAATTCAAAACCTTCATATTTAATCTCAACCATCAATTGCAAACCCCATTAATGACATCATCAAGTAAGGTTATGACATATATAAGTTTCTTACTTTATTATATAGATATATATTATGTTTATCAGTGTCTCATTTCACAAATATCCTCGTTCCATTATACCGATCGATATTATGATGAACGCATAAAATCATATCTTCTTATATATAATTTCGAGAATATTCCTCCGGATGACTCGCTTTATTTCTTCTATGATACGAGTTGAAGATTCACATATCCATTACATATGCATGCACACACTTTTCTTGGAGAAATAAAGGAATACAATAACAAAAATTTATGAGAGACCGAAAGGGTAGAATGGGTGCCTAACACCTTCCCATTCCGTAACTTAGCCTCCGTACCCCCTCGAATTATTTAGTTTTGGATGTATCAGTATGTCTTAGAAGCTATCTCTCGGGATGGCTCCATCTTCTTTTGTTTGTTTTCAGTAATGATAGAAAGCCTTTTTGCGTATATATTTCTCGTTGTTGTAAAGCTCCTTCTAATCAAAATCCTTATGTACCTACAAATATAATAAACTCAAGTGTAGAGTGGTAAGTAAGGATGTCAAAACCACTTTCTAGGGAGTAAATAAAATGGAACAAATTCACATGTAATTCAATTTTTATTTTATTTTTGTGCTTTTTCACTTTTCTACTTTTTTTAGCTTTTCAAATATTAAAGCAATATGGTGAGGTGAGGTTTAAACTAAACTAAACTAAATATGATATGATAATAACTAAGTAGAAAGTTACTAAAATGGAAAATAAAGTCTAACACTAAAATAAAATATAAAGTAAGGTAAATAATTGTGAGAACAATCAAGGAGTGGGATTACACCACAAATTTTAGCATCCAAATGATTTGAAATTCAATATTCACTCAATTAACTCTCAAACAATATTTAATCTCAGAAATATAAAAATAAAATAAAAAAGAATAAAATAAAACTATATACAACAGGTGTTTTTTCCTACAATTCTCTCTCTAGAATTATTCTATCTCTAAGCTATTTTTTTTTGGGGGGGGTCTTCATCTTCAATATATAGTAGATGCATGGAGAATGGCGGTTATTTTTGGGAATTGGCTTGGGTGTTCATGAGAATGGTGAGGGGATCATGGGGTGTGAGGTCATGTGGGTGAGGTGAGGAATAAAATCTGATTTGGGAATGAGAGGTTTGGGGGCATTTTGGGCTTTTGGGGTAAAAGAGTAGTTGGGGGTATAATAGGGAAAAAGGGGTAAAAGGTTTAAAAGTGGGTTAAATTGGCATGTGGCTTTAGTGAGTTTGTTTGTGTTTTTCGGCTTCTTGGTTTGGCAATACACGTTTTTTTTTTTGTTTGGAGAATGGGTGAAATGGGTCTTGGGTTTTCAAAGTTCATGGGTTAAAGGGTGGAAAATAATGGGAAATGGGTTTTGGGTAAACGGAGGAAATGGGATTGGGTTTGGTTTTGAAGTGGGTATGGGTTAAAGGGGTTGCACTAGAGCAGGAGGTCGGAGGGGTTGAATGTGGGCTTCGTCGTCGGAGCTTGTGGCAGTTGCCAGCAGGAGGGACGAAAATGGTGGTCGCGGGGGACGCTGCCGACAGGATCGGAAGGGGCAGCGGCATGGGGTTCTGGCTATTGGGGAGATGGGTTGTGTGTTGGTAGATGGTGGTGGAGTTATGGTGTTTTAGTTTTAGAGATTGGATTATAATGGTAGATTAGGAGAGAGGTATTTGGGAAATGGTTTTGGTTGGTAATGGAGGTAGAGGAGAGAGAGGGTGGTTGGAGGTTGCAGAAGATGTGGGTGTTACTATGGGTGAGGGTGTAGAGTAGGTGTGTGTAAGGGTGAGGGTGTATGGTATGGGTGTAAATGGGTGTATGGGAGTGTAGGATAAGGGGGTTGTGTGTGTTTTTGTCGGTGTTTAATTTGGACCCCCTAAAAAATATAAACTAAAACTAAAATTAAAATTAATCTAAATTAAAAATTAAACTAAACTAAAAAAATTAAAATTAAAATAAAATAGACACGACATGACAAACTAAACAAACTCTAAAAAAACAAAACACAACTAAAATAAAAACTAAGAATAAAAACTAATAACTAAAAAAATTATTTAATAACTACTTAAAAATATAAAATCCTATAAAATAAAAGACACAAAAATAAAAAAGATAAATCTAAAAAGAAATAAAAATAAAAATAGAAATCTATTAGACTAAAAACTAAAAGCCTAAAATTAAAATCTCATAAATCTAAAAATAAATGAAATCCTAAAAAAAACTAATTCTAATAAAATAAAACTAGGAAAAAAATAAAGATAAAATAAAAAAAATAGTAAATAAAACCGTCAAATTCTAAATAATTCTAAAATAAAATATAAAAAATAAAACGACACTAAATAAAAATCTAAAAAAAATAAAATAAAATTAAAAAAGGGATCAAACCAACACACACGGGGCTTGGGTGACGGTTTAGGGACAAGTTTAGGGTATGCTAGGGTACGAGACAATGGTATTAGCTCCATTCTAACTGCAATTGGCCTCTAAATATAGCTTTTGATACCGCAACTGCAGTTAAGCCTGCATGACAATCATTTAAGCGCATAAGACCCATATTGTCGAGAATTAGCAACTAAAATACATCTATCCGGGGTATAAATTGTACAGTTTTGGGTGCTTGTCACACCACCCCCAAACAGAGCGTTGCTAGTCCTCGAGCAATAAGATAGAGAGAAAGAGACAGATAAGTAACCAAAAGTGTACCACTTTCGCGGGCACTTGCGATTGCACTTAGCATGTGCAACAAGCCTTTAAACTTATAGGTTGCCCTACAGGACGAGTTGTGTCTCGTGAGGGTTTGCAAGGAATATACCCACAAAATTCTTATTTTGCAAAAATTTATTGAAAGGCAGACAATCTCTTATTAGATGTAGAATAATCGCACAATCCATCACATGAGAAAATAATTTCAAAAATACAAGCTAGAAGCGTAAAAAGTTTAGCTAAGTAAATACTCAAGGCACATCCTTCCTAGAACTCAACGTGTGTAGTGTGAATCAGTCAAAACGGGTCGAGTATCAAAAGAGTAATTCCTAGATGGCCTTGTCGGAATCAACTCTTCAACTTCAAAATCTCACTTGATATAACTCTCTCAAGCGAACTCTCGAGATTAGGGTTTGTGTATCGCTTTTGTGTGTGAGGAGGTGAGTAAATGTAAGTAACTTCAAACGTCTCACACACACATTAGAAAGAACAAACAATTAGAAAGAAAAATGATCTCATGAAAGAATTCTAATCACTATAGTGAGAACGTCGAGTTATTCACCACGTCAACTTTCATTTGCCGAACACCTAGGGGAAATATGGATGATTATGAGTGAGGGGAAAATGAAATGGGAAGGGTATGATATGAAGGACAAAAATTGGATGATGATAGTGATATGAAGGATGAAGGATGAAGGATGATGAGTGATGGATATGTGATGGGTAAAAGATGGATGCGAAAGAAGAGTGTATACACTTTAGGCACAAATGTCTTTATTACTAACTACAAACTCTCTTTCTTTTCTTTTCTCTCTATTATTTTTTTCTTTTCTTTTTCTTGCTATTTTTCTTTTCTTTTTTTTTTTCTATTTTTGCTATTTTTGTCCTCTTTTTTTTCTTTTTGTTTTTCTCTCTCTATTCAAATCAACAATGAAGACATTTACATTTGAAATCACACTCTTTTATTTGAAAATGATGATGGATGATATAAATGGAGGTGATAGGTGGGAGTGTGGGGAAATATATGGATGGTGAGGGGAATATATATGAAATATGGGAAAGCATGGGAATGTTATGGGGATGTTATATGGAAAAGTGAAAGGTGTATAGATGAAAATCTAGTATTCGGGACAAATTTCAAGACACGTGTTTCTTACAACTCGAAAGTGATGTCATTCTCAATGATTAAGCCAAAAAATGAAGAATAATGAGATCATGCAACAATTTAAGTGCGGACCCAAAGAAAGTTGAATCAACTTGTGACTCGGAGATTGCGTAAAACACTCTAAAAGGGTGAAAGGCACAAATCTCACGGGCTAAAAGTCTCTACTAGTGATCCTTAAGGTTCTCTTGGGAATTATAGTACTCTTCAACTCTAACCATAGTGACTAGATAAGTGCATAAATTTTGTTGAGTCTAGAAATTCATGGTGCAAAATGCCTTGCTACGTATTACATAAGAAATTTTGAAAAAATATTTTCTAGCTTGATTCTTAGACTTTTGAAAGATGGATGATTGAAAATTCACATCAATAAATTAGATGAAAGAAACTGCAGGAAATTTTAAAAATCAGGTTTAAAAACTCAAAATTTTCCAAAAGAGGTACGATTTTGATAAAATTCCCCACCCCCAAACAAAAAAGAACATCGTCCTCGATGTTGAGTAAAATGATTTTTAAAATTGAGAGAATAAGGGAGGAAAGAGATTACCAGAATGAACCGCTAATGAAGTGGAAAGATGTAGCCAATAATAAATCTGAATAAGAAGTGATAACAGAAAAAATGGTACAAGCCTATAACATGGTAAATCATTGGGTGATGTGAAACACCACCCCCAAACAGGATGAGACTAGTACAAGAAACGCGGGCTGCCTCCCGGTAGCGCTAAGTTTAATGTCTTCAGCCAGACAGATGAAATCTCACCCTCAGGATAAGATCTATGATGGCGCGGGGTGGTAGAAAAATTGGGTGGTGAGAATCACCCCCAAACAAGACTGAAGCATCAGCCTTGTTGGATAGAGGCTAAAACAGTTCAAGGCACTTGTATGGCAAAGTGCATCACATGATGCAAAGCATCGGTGGACCATGGGTGGGTGGGTATCAGGGTAAGGGTGAAGAGGCATCGGTCTCGAGCCTTGTTGATCATAAAGGTGAGGGCAGCTAGGGCCCTATAAGCATAGTGCTCCAATTAGTGAGGGAGGAAATATGGTGGGGAAAGTGAAATGGGGTGGGGCTCATGGAAATTGCACGACCGTTCTATGAATGGGCGATGGTAATGGTCGTGCCGTGACATGCCAGGGAGCAATTGAGAAAAATCAACACCACAGGAGAGTGGCGGGCATGGAGGAACAAGCTCGGTGTCACGGGAGTGGAGAGTAGAACCAAAAATACTCTCGTAGATGGTGGATGGCTTCAGGTGAGGATCTAAAAATGTAGATGGAAACTTGAACTGTGTAAAATCAAGATCCAAACCTGGTGGTGGTGGTGGGGTTAAAGATATAATGGGTGGGTCGGGTGGGACAAATGGTGTATCAGGTGGGATAAATGGTGGAGGAAGATGATCCAACTCAAGAGTAGGAGACGCACACTCCTCATGAGGCGTGGAGTGATCCACAAGGGAACTCGTAGGAGGAAGTGTGGAAATAAACGAGTGAGTGATCAACTTCTCCACAAGAGTAGCATCGGTAAATGGGGTGGGTGGGTAAGATGAGGCACCAATATCAGAGATAGAGGAATCACTAGAAATATCGAGCTCAAACGGAGCCATGCATGGTGGAACAACATCCAAATCCGGATAGGTAGGAACTATCACGGATTCTATCTCGGGAAAATGGTGAGCACTCGTAGCCAGAGCTAACCTAGGATAAACTGGTTCCTCGGGAACACAAGGGTGAATCTCAATAGGTATAGACTCGGGCATTGTTTTGGATTCGACGGGAAAGGGAATAGGAACGTCAAAGAGAGGTTCAGGATGACATGGTGGGATTTGATCAGGCTCACTATATAAAGGTAAGTCAACACAATTGTCGACTTGGGGCCCGGACCATGGGATGGTCTCAACTTCGAGATTCTGGGGGTGGTATGGTTGGTCACACACAAAATTCGTGTCACAAGAGGACACATCATCATCACACTCGGTGGCAACGATGGGTGGAGCCATGGGAATGTTGGACTCTCTCGGACACTCCAATTCATTTAACCTTTGTTCAAGCCATTGGAGAGCTTGAGTTTGAACTGCATGCTCTTGCTCAAGCATGAACTTTTGCAAGAGGGTTTCGAGAGTGGAGGTGGATGACAGTGGTGGTGGAGTTGCGGGTGGTGGCGGTGGTTGAGGTGGACACAACTCGCTATAATCGTGAGTGTATGGGGAATACTCATATAAAGTGTGTGGGATGGGGCCAAGTGCATTATATACGAAAGGATCACTTTTGTGATGGATAAATAGTTGATGCACGTGGGGTGTGTAGTGAGGGGACTGATCGTGAGTGGGTGCACAAGGTTTCCATAACGACTATTGGAACGTGTGAGGATCCACAACATCGGGTTGGGATACGTATTGTGTGGAAGGGTGATCAGGCCTCCAAGAATAGCTCAGGTACTCACACAACTCGGGATTGGGTATAGCGGGGTAGTAGGCCGAGGTGGGTTGCGGAACAGTGTCATATGGATACACATGTTCCATGGTGGGTTTGCATGGATATGACATGTAAGGGCACTAATGGGGCATGTGATCGACATAGGAACAATGGGTGAACAATAAAGGAGGAGACACGGCGACACTTGACACAGAGGGTGATGGAATAAGAGGTGCATGCATGGATGGGTCAAGAGTACCAACGGTACTCGTGAGAGAGGTGAAACGACTAAGAATATCATAAAGAGATGGCTCGGGATCACTCTCACACGTGTCGCGTGGCAAAAAGAAATGACCAAAGTAGTCCCGTAAAGGACGTTCTTCGGCCATGAGGGGAAAATTATTTTTTTGAGTTTTTTAAAAAAATTTCAAAAGGAAAGAAAATATTTTTGGATTTTCTAAAAAATAATGGAAGAAAATATTTTTGTATTTTTCTAAAAAGGAAAGAAAGAAAATATTTGTGGATTTTTTTTTTATAAAATGAAAGAAAGAAAATATTTTTGGATTTTTTTATAAAAAGGAAAGAAAGAAAATATTTTTGGATTTTTTTGGAAGAAAAGGGTGGGAAGAAAATATGGACTCTTGATTTGGACGAACTAACTAAAATTCGACTGCCGAAAAAATGAATTTTTATCTTTAAATTAGGCGAAAGGGTAGTCAAATTTTAATTAAGTCCGTGGGCGATAAAAAATTCACGGAATAATATGAGTGACCGCCTTTGCAAAAATATTCTCCTAGTGGGCTACCTAGTTGATTGATTTTAAATTTAATGATGGCTAGGGTAGCACACAATGGTAAGCGAGTGAGTCGGGTGATGAAATCCCTTCTCGTGAGTGACCGGGTGTAGGTCTTAGTAATTTGATTCATCACACCATTCAAAAAATAAATACGAGAATAAAATCACACAAGAGCACTCAAAATAATGGACTCGCTAACAGGAGAGGCGCGAGGGTTTGAGAAATGTACCTCCCACGGTTTTTAGGCCGTGGGGTGCCGAAAAATTTGAGTCGACCGGGGGGAGATCACGCCTATCTCAGTTGTCCCCGGGAGTCCTACCGACCCAAGGTAGAGAGGCTTCTAAATCCTCGCCAATGGACGCCCTATCTCTACCCTTTCTGGTTTTCCTATCACGCTTTTCAATTATTACAATTTTAAATGGAAAATAAACGGTGTCTCTAAGCACCGCAATACAAGCCAAGGATAAAATAATCCTAATACAAGCCCTCTAAAAAAAAGCAAAAATGGTACTAAAATGAAAAAAAGTACAATACAAGTGAATCAAAAAATGGAATCCGCTTCGAGCTTCACAATCCCGAGAATGGCAACGGTGCCATTTGATAGAAAGCCTTTTTGGGTATATATTTATCGTTGTTGTAAAGCTCCTTCTAATCAAAATTCTTACGTACCTACAAATATAATAAACTCAAGTGTAGAGTGGTAAGTACGGATGTCAAACCACTTTCTAGGGAGTAAAGCAAATGGAACAAATTCCCATGTAATTCACTTTTTATTTTCTTTTTGTGCTTTTTCACTTTTCTACTTTTTTTAGCTTTTCAAATATTAAAACAATAGGGTGAGGTGAGATTTAAACTAAACTAAACTAAATATGATATGATAATAACTAACTAGAAAGTTACTAAAATGGAAAATAAAGTCTAACACTAAAATAAAAGATAAAGTGAGGTAAATAATTGTGAGAACAATCAAGGAGTGGGATTACACCACAAATTTTAGCATCCAAATGATTTGAAATTCAATATTCACTCAATTAACTCTCATACAATATTTAATCTCACAAATATAAAAAAAAATAAAAAAGAATGAAATAAAACTATATAGAAAAGCTGTTTTTCCCTACAATTCTCTCTCTATAATTTTTCTATCTCTAAGCTTTTTTTTTTTTGGGGGGGGGGGGGTCTTCATCTTCAATATATAGTAAATGCATGGAGCATGGGGGTTATTTTTTGGAATTGGCTTGGGTGTGCATGATAATGGTGAGGGGAGCATGGGGTGTGAGGTCACGTGGGTGAGGTGAGGAATAAAATCTGATTTGGGAATGAGAGGTTTGGGGGAATTTTGGGGTTTGGCGGTAAAAGAGTAGTTGGGGGGTATAATATGGGAAAAGGGATAAAAGGTTTAAAAGTGGGTTTAATTGGCATGTTGCTTTAGTGAGTTTGTTTGTTTTTTTTGGCTTCTTAGTTTGGCAGCACACGTTTTTTTATTTGTTTGGAGAATGGGTGAAATGGGTTTTCAAAGTTCATGGGTTAAAGGGTGGAAAATGATGGGAAATGGGATTTGGATAAATGGAGGAAATGGGTTTGGGTTTAGTTTTAAAGTGGGTATGGGTTAAAGGGGTTGCACTGGAGTAGGAGGTCGGAGGGGTTGAATGTGGGCTTCGTCGTCGGAGCTCGTGGTAGTCGCCAGCAGGAGGTACGGAGGTGGTGGTTGCGGGGGACGCCGCCGACAGGATCGGAAGGGGTACCGGCCTGGGGATCCGGCGATTGGGGAGATGGGTTGTGTGTTGGTAGATGGTGGTGGAGTTATGGTGTTTTAGTTTTAGAGATTGAATTATAATTGTGGATTGGGAGAGAGGTGTTTGGGAAATGGGTTTGGTTGGTGATGGAGGTAGAGGAGAGAGAAGGTGGTTGGAGGTTGAAGAAGATGTGGGTGTTAGTGTGGGTGAGGGTGTAGAGTAGGTGTGTGAGGGTGAGGGTGTATGGTATGGGTGTAAATGGGTGTGTAGGAGTGTAGGATAAGGAGGTTGTGTGTGTTTTTATCTGTGTTTAATTTCGACCCCCTAAAAAATATAAACTAAAACTAAAATTAAAATTAATCTAAATTAAAAATTAAACTAAACTAAAAAAAATAAAAAGTAAAATAAAATAGACACGACACGACACACTAAACAAAATCTAAAAAAATCTAAACACAACTAAAATAAAAATTAAGAATAAAAACTAATAACTAAAAAAATTAATTAATAACTACTTAAAAATATAAAATCCTATAAAATAAAAGACACAAAAATAAAAAAGATAAATCTAAAAAGAAATAAAAATAAAAATAGAAATCTATAAGACTAAAAACTAAAAGCCTAAATAGAAAATCTAATAAATCTAAAAATAAATGAAATCCTAAAAAAAAACTAATTCTAATAAAATAAAACTAAGAAAAAAAATAAAGATAAAATAGATATAAAATATAAAAATAGTAAATAAAACCTACAAATTCTAAATAATTCTTAAATAAAATCTAAAAAATAAAATGACACAAAATAAAAATCTAAAAAAAATTAAATAAAAAAAGGGATCAAACCAACACACACGGGGCTTGGGTGACGGTTTAAGGACAAGTTTAGGGTAGGCTAGGGTACGAGACAAGGGTATTAGCTCCAGTATAACTGCAATTGGCCTCTAAATGTAGCTTTTGATACCGCAACTACAGTTAAGCCTGCATGACAATCATTTAAGCGCATAAGACCCATATTGTCAAGAATTAGCAACTAAAATACATCTATTCGGGGTATAAATTGTACAGTTTTGGGTGCTTATCAAGTAAAATAGACTGGAGAATCCATCTCTCTACATTTTTACCACATAGTGACGATGGCCGAAGCGCTCCCTGAGAGAGGGAAATGCGGGACCGAGATCCCTGGAAGAAATTCTCTGGATCGGGATTGCCATAGTGGCGACTCCACTAGGGATTTCTAATTTTTGAGGGTTAGACTTTGTTTATGTGGGTAGTTTGTTTTCTTGTGTGCCTACCAGCATATTCCTTTCTTTTTCTCAGTAGCACATACTTCACACTTGTATATATCCATGATAAGTGTAGATTTACTTCTCATAGTTATTCTTACTCCCTGCTTAGCAGGTTGCTCATCAATGAAAAATATTCTCTCCATAAGATACTAATAAAAAGATCATGCATTTTTGCACACTACATCACCAAAGAGCATCGCTATTGACAAAATTTTATCCTGTAACTGGAGGGTCACTTCATGATGGGTACTGGTCCGACAGGTCACAGTTAGCCTAAGCGATATGGCTCTCACCTTCCATTGGATAAATATCTTCGACGTATATCGAACAGTTCCTCTGCATCATACCGCTTGACCGAAGACATGATGGGAGATATATCGTAGGGAATTCATTCACATACGTCAAGTATATCGAATTCACTCTCATATGTACTGTCCCCATGAGGTATATAGTGAGGTAATTCACGTACACTTAGGTATATCAAATGGATTGTCCACACATACCAATTTCCCTCAAAAGCAAGACGTATAGTCATGCCAATGGTGCGAACCCTTTCCAATTAACCCAACAAAAATGTATACCCTCATATAGGCGTCAGACCTACGACACTCATGTTAATTTATCGATTTTTACCCAAAACTCTACTGAAATGATGGGTCGTCATGCCGTCCAGATTCTCGCGCGATTTCATCTTTTCCAAAATGGGACCCTTCCCATGAGCTTGGTAACAAGTCCAACCATTTTTTTACATGCTCTATTCAAACCCAAAGTTTCCAAGCTCGGGTCCCATATGGCATTTAATGTTGCATATAGGTAAACCTAATACAAGAGAGAACATAATAATAATAATAATAATAATAATAATAATAATAATAATAATAATAATAATAATAATAATAATAATAATAATAATAATAATAATCATGCTGAGACATGTCTCTCATTCTTTCTCCCCATTCTACAAAAAAAAAATCCAAAAACATTTATCCCCCTCATTATCAAAAATCCAAAAACATTTCTCCCTCTCTTTATTAAAAAAAAAAAAATACCTACTTTATAAAAAAATTATACCAAAAATATTTTGTCCTACCATTTTCAAAAAAAAATGTCAAAAATTTTCATTCCTTTTTTGACAATAAATTCCATTTAGTGTCTTCCCAAGTCGATCACAAACCCTTGGCCTGGCTCCTTATTGGCTTCGATCTTCAATAAAATCACCTCGGAACTCCATCAGTTCTCTTACTTCTTTCGAGTTTGGAATTCATCCACTCTCCATAGAGAACACAGATCAAGTACCAGTTGTGAAGCTAAATCTGATGGCAGTTTTAGCTCAGCTCATGTCCAAGATTGATAACATCCAAACTAAGGTCCATGAGATGCAATGAAATCGGATCGCTATTCCTAAAGAGCCCGATGAACTCTTCCCTTGCGCTATGGGTCCACCCGAGTTTATATGGATTCCCGAAGAATATTAGCATGTTCCATGTGCCCCTCCTTCTATTGGGCCACCACCTTCCTAGATCCATATGCCGAACCTTGCCCAATCAGGGGATTTTCTCACAGTAACTATTGATCCGAAGGAGGAAGAACTGAACAAAGTCAAGGAAGATCTCAAGGTGTTAATCCAAAAGTTTGTCCAAGTCAGAATCTCTGGAAATTCCATGGAATATACCCACATGTCTCCTTATCCTAAAGGGAGTTTACCCGACAAGTTCAAGATGCCAAACATCGAGAAATTCGAAAGAAGAGGAACCTCGATTGTTCATCTTTGTAGTTACCACCGCTCCATGACCCTCTTGGGGGCTTCTAAAGAAGTAATGGCCCAAATGTTTCAACAAACTTTCAAGGATAATGCCCTCCGATGATTTTTGTCTCCCAAGGAGCCTAGAATTAGTAGCTGGGAAGACCTGTCTCGAGAATTCACGTAACAATCCAAATACAACAAAGAGCTGGAAGTCACCCATCACGATTTAGAGTTGCTTAAATCAGTGAGTAACTTCATAGCCCGGTGGATAGAAAAGGTAGCCACCATGACCAATCGGCCATCCGAGGAGGAACAAGTCAGCATCATGAAAAAGAACTTCTTAACCCACGTCCAAGAGACAATGGGAGGATAATACTATCCCCACTTTCGAGCTATCAGAGAAGCGAAAGTAAAAATCGAGGAAGGTCTTGCTAAGGTAGAAATTGAACCGAAGAAGGTGTCCGGGAAGTTCACTCCCAAAAATTATGAGAAGCTTGTCAGTACCTTAGTGTCAACCATTAACAACATTTCCCAGCTTACCACTTCATGGGCACCAGAAAGCCTCCCTAACGCAGTCTGAAAGGAATACACCGAGCTCCATACTCCCCTTTCTAAAGTTTACTAGGCCCTGTTAAGTCAAAACTTTATCAAACCATTGAACCCTCGCCCATTGCCAAACCCACTTCCCAAAACCTTCGAGGCAGATTCCCATTGCGACTCTCACCAAATTGTTGTTCATATCACCGACCAATGCTTTCACCTTCGAAATATAAGCCAAGGTCTGATCGATCGGGGAATAATTTCCCCACCAACCAATCCTAAGCTAAACAATACTCACAATTCACTCCCAAATCACACCAACGTCATCTTCCTATAAGAGAACCCAGAATTTGATCCCTGAATCCAGATCACGCCCATATACTCTCCTAAACCTCTCCAAATTTACCCATATTTACTCATACACCCCACCAGCCTCGTCGATCAGGCATTGCCACTCCTCATTAGAGCATACATCACTATTCGCATCCGTTCTAAGGATGGAAGTATGGAATTCTCAAAAGTATTGAACCAAATCCTGATTTTGGGCTGAAATTACCCTAACAGATGATCATTGATTGCCAAAAATTCAATACGTTGTCCTTAGGAGATGAAAATGGGATCGAGAGTCAGACAGTTGGGTGGTACCAATCGATCATGTCAGCCTAAATAATGTTGTCCAAATCATAGTAGAGTTATTCCGACAGACCAACAGTATTTGAAGTATGACTGAGTTGTTTGATGCTTTGAAACTACAAGGGAACCAAGTCGCTTCACTCTTATATTCCCCGCTGAGTGGGAAGACATATACGAAGAAGACATAAAAGTCATGGAGTGCTTTGACTTTTCATGGAAAGATAATATTGTTGCCACCAGATGGGGGAAATAATTTTAGGATTCATATGAAGAGCAAGTTTCAGAAAAGACTAGCCCAGTAGCTAGCATATGTGGGGTGACATCATTTGAGGAACTACTCAGAGAAATCAATAGGGTAGCTGAACAACTTGAGATCGATGACGAAATGGGATTTATGTTTTTACCTTCTTCTGTAAATCACATGACCAGGTGAGGGAGACATTAACAAATCCCAAGCTTGCCATCTGCAAATGATAAGGGAAAAGGTGTTGAAAACCTTACGATGACAGAAATGACCGTCAAGGAGAGAAAAATCCTCGATCAATTGAAGAAGACTCAAGTAAACATCACTCTGTGGGGACTCTTAATGTCTTCCCAGCTACACAAAAATTCCTTGATAATGTTTCTCACATGACCCATAGTCCCTTCGACTACTACGCCAAAAGAAGCAGTAAATTTGGTCGGACCCCTGTCCTCTACCCAAATGCTTTCCTTTTTCGAAGAAGAAATCCATAGAATTGGGACAAACCACAATCACACACACAACATCTCCATCGAAGTCATGGGGAAAATTTTCCCACTCTCTCTTGTCGATAATGGATAAGCCCTGAATGTCTTCCCATTGAGAACTTTCAACTGCTTAGGAATGAAAGTGAGTGACCTTGCTCTAACATCTACTCTTGTATGTGGCTACGATAATACCTATCGAGAAGTAATGGGATCTATAAAGATTACAAAAGGGGGTGGCCCTATAAACCCCATCACCGAATTCCAAGTCATCGATATTCAAGTTTATTTTAATCTATTGCTTAGACGACCATGGCTCCATAGTATCAATGGTGTATCTTCCCCCCTCCATCAAAAATTGAAATTCTTTACCAATGGGTAGGTCGTTACCATCTTGGCAAATGATGACAATACCAAGAACGCAAGTACCAGGCATCATATACTTGAGATACATCATGGATCGAATGATATACTTCTATCAGGCTTCGGAGTTGACCCACTTCTACTCCCAACAGGGGACGATTTCAAAGATAAAGTTTTTTCAGAACACCGCCCTCATGGCAACATCAATGTGATTCAAATATTTAAGAACATGCACTTCATGCCCGGACTGGGGCTCGAACAGACACAACAGGGGATACTCGAACCTATTATGCTAAAGGGAGCTTTTCCTCCCTGCGGTCTAGGCTATCTTCCATCAAAAGAACTGAAATTATCCACCAGCCTCGATTGAAGAGAAGACTAGCATGCACCCAGACTGTCCCAAGACAGTTCTTAAATGAACAATTCATTAAAGATGGCAAAGAATTACGCTTTTAAATCTTCCCTGAATCGTGCTATGACCGTGTAGACAAAAATATTAAACCAATAATGGAGATATTTCTTCGAGACAGCTACTTATGGGACGAAATTTTCCTGCACCATGTCCAATCGCTCATTACAGAAACCATAGCCAATGCAAGAGACTCTGAGGAAAGAAACTCCTAAGATTCATTCAACTTGCAGACACTAGGGCTGACACACTGCATGGTTCATTCAAGTACTAAATCACTAGATTCATCCTGCCTTCTTAAAGATGCTAATACACCTCTCCTCAACTGGCATGCTGTGAGAGTTCCACCTGCTAAAATCCCAGCTAACCCCGATGTTTACCCTATCTCTTCTTCTGTTGTCTGTCCTTATTCTAATGTAATCGAGACCTCCTTTGATGAGGTTCTCAATGTTATTTTTCCTATTAATGAAATAAATGAGCATTTTGAGTATCTTATTGTGCCTTATATTAATTATCTAGATTCTAATCAAACTCTTGATGATAATGATTTTGCGAATGAAGAATTCTTAATTGATCTAAATACGGTTAATAATAAACAACATAACCTCAGTCAAGTTAATGAAGAAGAAACTTGTGTTATTAACCTTAGTTCTAGTAGCCAACTATGTGATATTACGATAGGGGCTACCCTTGATGAGGATGAGCATGCACAACTTGAAAAATTACTAAAAGTGTTTGTGGATGTCTTTGCATGGTCCTACGATGATATGCCCGACATTGATCCCAAGATATCTCAGCATAAGATCCCTACTCTCCCAAAATACAAACCGTTTAAGTAGAAACTACAAAATATCCACACTGAATCATCGCTCAAGGTCAAAGAATAAGTGGTCAAAAAACTGAACATGGGTTTCATTCGTGTGATCGAATATCCCACATGGCTATCCAACATCATACCAGTGCCAAAATCAGGAGGGAAAGTCTGAATGTGCGTAGACTATCGAGACTTGAACAAAGCTTTACCAAAGTATGATTACCCACTTCCCAATATCGACATGACTGTGGACAACACAACCAGTTATGCTATTAAGTCATTCGTTGATGGGTTCGTCAGATATATCCAGATAAAAATGAACCCAGGTCACAAATAGAAAATCACATTCATCACCCCTTGGGGAACCTTTTGCTACATCGTCATGTCATTTAGTCTCAAAACATTCGGGGCTACCTACCAGAGGGCTGCCCCAACCATCCTGAATGATCTAATTCACAGATAAGTTGAGGTCTACATGGATTATAATATTATCAAATCCAAGACTCTATAAGGTCATGTTCCCTCTATTAAAAAATTCTTCAAACGACTGGGACAATACCAAAAGAAACGCAAGCCATGGAAGTACGTCTTCGGCATCACTAAAGGACATCTCTTGGGATTCACGGTTAGTGAGAAAGGTGTAGAAGAAGACCCCGCCAAACTAAAATCCATACTTGAGATGGAACCACCTCGAACCGAAAAGGAATTCCGAGGATTCCATGGGACATTACAATATATTAGTTGGTTCATCAGCCAATTGACTTCTATCTGTGAGCCCATTTTCAAACTCCTCCGAAAGGATTCAACCAAGATCTCGAATGAAGTGTGTCAAGAAGCCCTTGACCAAATCAAGCAATACCAAACCCAACCTCCAGTACTCATACCATCGCAACCTAGTCTTCCCTTCCACTTGCACCTGACCGTAATAGATACTATAACTGGGGCTTTGCTAGCCTAATACCTGGAAGAAACCCGTAAGGAAAGAGCCATATACTATCCCAGTCACAAGTTGGTCGGATATGAGGTTAACTACACTGCCTTGAAAAAAATCACGTGTTGCCCTTATCTGGGTCACTCAAAAACCGTGGCACTACGTGCTCGCCTTTCCCATCGAACTGGTATCCTGAATGGACCCCATCAAGTATTTTGTTAAAAATCCCTCTTTGTCCAGCCGAATGGCTTAATGGTTGATGCTTTTGGCCGAGTTTGATATTATGTATGTCACACAAAAAGCCATGAAAGTAAGATCCATATCTGACTACCTCGTTGATTACCCTATGGAAGAAGTTGATGTGTGGATTTCTGAATTCCTAGATGAAAACATCCTTTGCATCTCTCAAGAAGATCTTTGATGGAAGATGTTATTTGATGGCACCACCAATAAAAAAGGATATGGTATTAGGATACTTCTGATTGATCAGGATGAATGCCACACTCCCATTGCCATCAAGATGGGTTTCTCCTACACTAACAACATGAGTGAATACGAGGCGTGCACAATAGGTCACAAAGTCTCTCTCCAGAAAGGAATCCAATGCCTAAATGTCTACAAGGACTTTTCACTCATCATCGATCGAGTACTCAAAAGATGAGAGTCAAGGACGAGAAACTCCTACCCTTGCATGCCCACCTAGAAGAGTTGGCCTCCTAATTCCAAGATATGACCTTCCATTACCTGCCACAAACAAAGAATAACCTAGATAATGCCCTTGATACCTTAGCCTCTATGGTTGACATGCCCGAAGGAATAAAAATGGCCCCTTTCCTAGTCCAAAATCAAAACAAACCAACCCACTACTACCACATTGAGCATATCATCGAGGAAGACCTAAATCTAGCCAACTGCTAGTACTATGATATTTGGTGCCTCCTCAAGCATGGTAG
Source organism: Sambucus nigra (assembly GCA_949130495.1). Classification (NCBI taxonomy): domain Eukaryota; kingdom Viridiplantae; phylum Streptophyta; class Magnoliopsida; order Dipsacales; family Adoxaceae; genus Sambucus; species Sambucus nigra. Next base: position 1,429,828 of record CASBWL010000100.1, read on the forward strand.
GTATCCCAAAGATGCTAACAAGAAAGACCGAGAAACCCTCCACAAACTGGCCACCCAGTATATCGTCCGTGATAAAGAACTGTTCAAGAGGAACTTCGATGGTACCCATCTACACTACATCGCAGGGGCTGAAACTGAAGAGATGATGAAAAAAATCCACAGCGAGGAATGCAGACCAGATATGAACGTCCATATGCTTGCCAAGAAAATCATCCAATAAATCTACTACTGGACCACCATAGTTCAGGACTGCACCGCCTATGTCCGGAGATATTTCAAATCCTAATAATTATCCAACCTTCAGCACCTACCTCTGCGGGAATTATACAACATGACTTGTCCGTAGTCATTCTCCATATGGGGCATCGACATCATAGGTAAGGTTACACCCAAAGCCTCCAACAGGCAGGAGTTCATCCTAGTTGCCATTGATTACTTACCCAAATGGGTCAAAGCCAAGTCATATGTAGTTTTAAATGCCAAGAAGGTGACCAAGTTCATCAAGAAAAATAGTATTTGCCAATAAGGGGTCCCGTACGAGCTAGTGTCAGATAATGGGTAACATTTCGAGGCATAAGTCATAGAAGTAGTCGACGAGTATAGGATCCATAGACATAAATCACCTCCCTACCGATCCCAAGCCAATGGTGCAGTCAAAGCCACCAATAAGAGTCTCAAATCCATCATCAGCAAGATGACCAAAAATAATCAAGACTGGGTCGACCGGATCCTTTATGCCCTCTGGGGCTACCGTACTTCAGTTCGAACCTCCACTAGGGCTACCCCTTTCTCTCTGGTAGACATCATGGAAGGAATCCTACATATAGAGCTGGAAATCCCTTCGCTACATGTCATCCTTGAAATCAAAGTCAGCGAAAAAGATTGGCACCTGAGCCGCCTCGACGAACTATCACTCTTGGACGAGAGGGGATTGAAAGCTCTATATGACATACAAGGGTACCATCGCCGAATAGCAAGATCATTCAATAAGAGATTTATGTACCGTGGTGTCCGAGAAGGGGACTTAGCCCTTAAAGAAATAGAGTAGCCCATTAGGAACCCAAGAGGGAAATTTAAGCCCAATTGGAGCGGTCCATACATTGTGAAGAAGATCCTGTCAGGTTGCACCCTTATTCTTACTGACCTTGATGGACAAGTGATGGCTCATCCAGTCAACTTGGACCGTCTCAAGAACTTCTACCCCTAGTCTGACTTCTCAGTGGGGTATGATTCTTCTCATCCCCCTTCTACTCTAAAAAAAGCTTCATTTCCCTCTACCTAGAACTATGTGGGCCTGATCCTCTACAAAATCTTTACTTTTAAAGAAATAGGAAAAAATTTAAAACCCCAGAGATACATAGGCAACTCACACGCTTTACATCAGAGCGACCCTGTCTTTCTCACAAAATGCTATTCTTTTCCAATCTACGAGAATGAAAGTTCATTTTCTTAATCATAAGGATTATGTATGCCTTAACGATTGGTATAGTTAATTCAAAAAGTAAAAATCATCAAAAGGCACACCTAGATGTTCAAAAACTTATTTATTTCAGTAATAAGAAACTTCGGTACAGTTACAAAAGATAGGCAACTTCCTACTTTCCTAAAAATCCAAATAAACTTCCAAATAAACTCCCATTAAAAACCTCCCAAGAACCCTACCCACAGCTTCCAGAGGATCCAGTTCCATCATGATCATCGTCATCTGCATCTTGGGGTCCCCAAACTTCCCCTGTCTGAATAGAGTGTTGCAAGCTCTCCATGGACCGATAATCCTGGACTAGCTTGGGAAAGACCACAACACCCCCTCCATGGTATCATATTTGGCAAACCGTCTTTAACCGGTCTCCATTACCAATATATTGTTAACTACTCTTCTCCACAATAACTTCATATAATCCCTATAAATGTGCCAGACTCTCCCAACAGACTGAGAGGGATGGGTCGACTGCCGATGACTCTGCCACAAAGAACCAAGTCGCATGCGCAGACACTCTGTCAAATCCTCTACCAAAAAGAAATCCAGTGTCTGAGGTGGCATGATCTGTTTCCAACCAAATTGGCGCCGGAGCCGCTAGGGAAAATAGAAAGAGGTTTGTCTAAGACCAACCAGCTAAACATACTAGTATTCTCCCAACTCCAAAATAGGCAATAACAGTCCCCACTAAGGCACTGACCAATGCATATCTTGTGCACCGTGCTCCATGAACCAATTCTCCCAGTGTTCGACCTCCAAACCCAAACTGAGGAAGTAGCAGGAAAAGAAATTGGGCATAGTCGACAAAGGATATTCTGGAGGAATCCCCAAATGAAACCTTTCAGACAACCACATGAACAACATCATAGGACTACCACTTAGAAAGTTAGAACGACCTTCTCACCAAGTATCCATAACATTCAGAGTCATTGCCAGTATTACCGTGGTAGGATTGTGACGGTAGGACATCCAATAAGCAATGGATGAAAGCTGTGGGTTAACTATTAATTCCATAGTTACCAACAATGATTCTGAAACCAAACCCATAATGAGCTCCGATATAGCCAACATAACCGATAGCTTGTAGATGAACAAAATGCAACACCGCTGGAAAAGAAATCATCCCTCCAGTAACCAATGATCTGGTCTTCGAATTCGAGATATGGAGAAGTCCATCCAATAACTCCCGAGGGGATCAACAAAATTCAAGCATGGTAGCCACCACACCTGGACTTAACCCCAATATAGTAGATAACTCCTCAAAAGTCGAATAGACTTCTTCCAAGACAAAGCGAAAAACATGGTCTTCAACGTACCAGAATTAGACCGCCGTCATCAGCATATTCCACTATGTGGGTCGATTACGCCATAAAGAGACTCAACGCATATTCAAAGCATCGTAGTCTACGTTGTAGGAGCACATCGCCTCCAAAGTCTCGAGGTAGTCGTTAAACTCAACGCTACCAGGGAGAGACATATCACAGAATGAGAAGATAATAAAAGAGAAGGATTGTGTATGTGTGAAGAAAACACTCCACCCTTAACCGCTTTTTATACTTAGAAAATCCAACAAAGTACACAACCTTGCAAAAATCGGAGGAAATCCTACCCCAGAAAGTTTCAAAGGCAGAAGATAGTACCAATCAAAGCCTTGTCTTGATTAGACTGTACTGACATGCCGATAGGTAGGATCAGGGACTTACCGATCGACAACCCTCTATTTTCAGAAACTTTCCTTTTTCGTCTTTTGTCAAAATAAAAAAACTCAATAAAAAGAAATTGTTTGTAACACCCCGCCTAATTAAATACCGGGTGGCCAGTCCCATACCAAATTAAAACAGAATATACAGTTGACTCATTCTTAGCATCACTGTCGAAAACATTTACAACTCTCCCAATACCCAATTAAGCTGGCATTAAACTTTCCAAATTTCAATAAATCCATTTTTTTTAAGAATAACACAACACATTTTTCTCTAACACTTATAACTGAATAGATAACACAAAAGAATTTAAATGCAATTGGAATAAACATTCCCAAATAATATTAATCCATTACAGTAATCCCAACAATATTAAATGTATTAAAAAAGAAGAATACAATAGTATTTGACCCCGATAGAAAAGAGATAACTGAAATCCTTTGGGCCACATGGCCTAACTAAGGGAATATTGTGAATCAAATGAAGATAGTCATCTAAGAAAAAACTCCATAGATCCATAGCTAGTCATAATCCGCTAAGGTTGGCATCCCTGCTGCTGGACACCTGATATAGAAGATACAATAGAAAAGAAAATATGCAAGGAAACGGGTCAGAGCCCGATGAGAAAATGATTTTGAAAACAACACGTATTTAACAAGTGCAATAAAGCATTTATTATGTACATGTTCGATCCAACTCTCACTTGCTATTCTCACCTCTCAACTAGAGTGGACACTTAACGTTTCCTATTAACCTCCTAGTTAATGGTTCCTCTTTAACAATTCCATAATATGATTCCATTCCCATATCATAAACCTGTATGTCCCATACCATACGTTATGTAATCATTCTTATACATTTCTCATTTATGTGAATCATTTCATTATTAACATGAATTAAGCTCTTCAATAAATAGTCATTAACATACTTTAATTCTTTTCTCAATTCACTATTATCTACAATTGTCACACAGTAGATATATTAACCACAATATAACCATTCATTTATTTAATTCATTATATATATATGGCACCCCGAGTCAAAGTTGCGGTGCAATGCATTACTCTGCTATCATGTCCCAATATCGCAGGTCGCCGAATAGGGGGACATAAGGTTCGATAAGGATTCCTCGAACCACAGTCAACAACACAATCATTGGAGGCGAACATAGTTCTCATACCCACGGGACACGCACATACCTACGTTCCCATAGTCAGCGGACTTATCAACTCCCCGATAAGTCTTTCATAGACCTATGTTCTCGAGCGACAAGTCAAAGATCCCATGGATTCATCAGGATATGACTGCCCTCACGCGCAAACCTCCCGTCGATACCAAGTAAGCTAGGTATGTCATATACATAATCATCAATCAATCAAATAGGCATTATCATACCTATAATATAATATCAACAAGGTACTCATATTACCCTTAAATGATTCTCATACGTAGCGTTATATCTCTTTAAATCCCACGTATTAAAATATCATAACTTCACTTCTTAATTTAATTATCTCCGAGCCTCACTCAATATTCAAGGTTCAAATAGGTTTTTCCTCAACATATATTCAGTAAGAGGTCACTAATATCCTACTGGTCCAAATCGTCATCTCTCCTGAATTACTACGAATTAAACTCTCCCTTAAATTAGGTTTAAAACCGATAGTTTCAAATCTCTTATAAACTCATCTTCTTTCACTTAGGATTAAAACCTCTTCTAAACTTAAGGATACCTAGGTGTTATGTTCAATCACCCCTACTGGTTCTACCTTTAATCCTCATGCATACGAATTAGAATCCAACAATGGAATCTAGCAACCGAAATTCCTTCCAATTTAACTATCATTATTCTAATCAATTAAATCCCAATCAAATTAATTCAAATATTATCTAGGGCTTACTGATCTTATATAAGTCCCATAATATCCAATTAATAATCACCAAATATTTTGAAAAGGTTTGCGATAATAACAAGCACTAAAAAGAAACAACTTCAAGGATTCTAGGGAGGTCGATCGATCGAAGGCAAGGGGTCGATCGATCGCCCGCCCAGATAACAGCCCAGTTTCTGCATTTCTTCCACTACAGTTTTCATCATTTTTTATCATACAATCCTTCATATTAACAACCCAAATTCCTTAGAAACCTTACTACATGATATATCAACATATGTGAATGATTTCTAAGGCTCTAAACATCCTAGAATCATCAAGAGTTTGAATTAAAAGCATATGTTTATCCTTTTTTTTTTCCTGAAAATTATATATATGATATCTTCAAGAACACACCATTGATTCTCAGAATTTCTTCAACCGATTTATGATTATTTCGTGGATTACTATCTACCTACAACATGAGTTTGATTCTTATAAACTTCCATTTTTCAGAAATCCATTAACAACTCTTCATTATCTTCCAAACATGTAAAAATCTCATCTTTTTATAACTATTCTAACATGGACAATATACGAACTTAGATTGCAATTATCAAACCCTTGCCTCTAATGAAGATCCGATCCTTTGGGGTTGAATAACACAGGTGGTTCTCCCTTCTCTGGCCAACTTCCGGTGGTGGTTGGTGGTGGTGACCTTTCGCCTTTGGTTCTCCTCCTTCCCAAGCAAGCTTTTATTCTCCCAAGCAACTTTTCATTCTATCTAGGAAGATTGATGATGCTAAGAATCAGCACCACCAGGTGAGGTGTTTGCAAGCTCAATATAAGTACAACAATGGCAGCACATCTATATAAAGAAGATAAGAATGAGGTGAGGATAAGGGGAATCAACACCGTAATATAAGTGGTTCAGCCAATCTGGCCTACGTCCACTGTGAGTGTGTGTGAGTAATATCACTGAAAGAAGGCACTAATGGCCATGGATACAACCTCTCAAGCTCTCTCTCTCTCTACTGTATATTTAGACAGAGTTTTAGCTAGGGTTTTAGTAATTGGATCCCCTTTCAAGGTAGGGGATGATCCCATTATATAGTGCCTAGGGGGTGTAATGTACCCCCTATGCATGTAATGTGCATGTGTGTGGTAGCCTCACCAATGGGGGAGTGCCATCTGTCACTGACACATGTAGGTAATGATGATGAAATATTCCCCCCACATGTGGAGAATAATCTTGTTACAACTGATTTGAGCCTAGGTGTCCTTATCCAAATGTCAACAGATGCTCGGCAGTCATGTTGGCGAATGACCTCGGCCTGGGAGAGGCCGAGCTGTAAAGGCTTGATGGTCGTTCAGTCCGAGATGTCATAAGGAGCCTTGTCCTGATCTCATTCGAGACATATGCCGGGGTCGGCCCGAGCCGAGGTTGGACATACAACATGCTGATGATTATTATTGCTTCTGGTCACCTCGGCCCAAGCCGAGGTAAGACTAGTTCAATGTTGAAGGTGATCAGGGCTCCTTGTCACCTCGGCCTTCTATTGGCTGAGGTTGCTATTCCCAGGTGCTTGATGCTGTTGATGCCTGCGATGCGCGTAGTGTCCTTGGGGAAGTGTATATGGTAGTGTCGGCCTTGGCCGAGGTAGGTCTAGCCGAAGGATGATATCGTGGGCCCCTGCCCCTCATAGGTTCGATCAATGTCTCGGCCATGATCTCGGCCGAGGTAGGTATCCCTGGGCCGAGGTTATACTTGGGCATATCAATCACCCCCAGCCCTTAGTCATATGCGAGAGCAAGTGGCTAGGGGATTGTCTCACCTCCGAGGCATGTCCGTCCCAAGGCTAATACCTGCGTGACACCTGTCCCAGGCTAAGGCGTGCCCACTTGGCTTGCGTGTGCTGTCAGTTGTCCCTTGGGTTTCCCAAGGCAATGATGGGTCTTGTGAAGTTTGCCCAAGTATTTAAGGGTTAAATCCCTTCCTTTCTCTTTCTTCTTCATTTCTTTCTCTCGCGCACGCAGTTTCAGCAAGTTTTTCTCTCCAAGACTTCTCCACTCAATCGCTCTTTCTGCAGAGGATTTCCCCTAGTTTCTTGCGAGATCTCTTCGTTTCATCCATCAAATCATCTTCAGGTACCTCTCCCTTTCCATTACCTTCGTTTTTGGCATTTGGTTTGAATTTTTCGGCCAGATTTTTGGGTTCTCCGGTAGTTCTTTGAGTTTTTCGACAAGTCCCATTGATTCAGGCGACCTGTGTTTACTTGAAATTTCTTAGTTTGATCTCCAAACCCCTTTACTTTATAATCCAATCGTGTTTGTAGCTTTAGGAGTTTTCCTTAAGTTTAGGGTCGTTCCAAGTTTTGGGTCGTCCTCTGATGCTCAGACCCCTGTACCAGCTTCTTGAGGACTTCCCTTCTCTTAGAGAAAAGACCTTAGAGAAAATTAGGCAAATAGAGAGAGCTCAGGAAGAATCTCGTAGGTCACTGGAGTTCCCTGTCAGACCCCTCTTTCCCCCACCTCTCAAGGTGGTATATCCTGATCCACCTGAGAATTTCTATCAGACAGACGTCTCTTCCAACCCATTGCCGATGTTTGAGTTTGAGTCTTCCACCTCAGACCCCATGTCTGTGGACTCTTTCCAAGAAGCCATGGACTTCATACCTCGGACTGGTCAGGACCCTGACTAGGTCGAGGTCTCCAGCCGCGCTTCGTCCCAAAATGGCACAAGTACCTCAGATTCTTCTTCAGAGGTTGAACTTGTTGAGCCAAGTGTGGCTGTGCCACCCATTCTAGATGCCATTCCTCTGTCAGCCGTTACTGGGGAAGAGTTTGCTCAGAGATTTCCTAGTCACACATCCACGTCTGCTCCAGCCGACGTTGAGCTTGATGATGATGATGAGGATGCTGAAAGTGATGTTGACGTCTCTGAGGCGTCCGAGTACGAGAGCACAGTCACTGAGGTGGATCTATTGCACTTCAGGTACTTATACTTCATCAGTCCCTCAATCAAATTAAGGAGACCTCTGAGGGAAGATAGAGCCTAACACGACCGAGATGGAGAAATCTGCTTGTACAAGCAGATGTTTAAGTTAGGGTTTCGCCTACCCATTCATCCCGTCATCAGATCCATTCTTTCCTTTATCAACTTGGCCCCCTCGCAGCTCTCTCCCAATGCTTGGAGAGTCATTATTGGATCCATCATCTTGTGGAGGGCAGTCCACCACTCTGACCTCCCATCTCAGGTCTTTGATAGTTGCTATGTCCCTACCTTGGCCAAGAATCATCCGAGCTACTATCACTTCGTGGCTAGGAGGCCTGAGAAGAAGATGCTTCAGGTGACTCAGACCTCGAATCATAATTGGAAGCCCCGGTATTTTTTCGCCTCAGGGCAATGGGAATTTGGCTCATCTGTTCCCTCTTCCACTTTTGAGCCGAGGATACCCCTCAGATGGGGTAAGGTCACCATGTCTGCCAGGGCCGATCCTGGCCTAAGTATTCAGAACAGAAAAAAGGTGAAGGCCCTACAAGACCAAGGGGCACATGGTCTGTTCGTTAAGTTCGAACATCTGCTGACCCCCTAGTATCTCTCGGGGACGAGCCTAGGTGGAAGTCCCCTTGTTGACTTTGGTAAGGATTTTTCTTTTTATTTCAAGTCTAACCTCTGATCATTCATGTTTGATTTCTGACTCTTATCTTTTCACTTTTTAAGAGAGACCACCAGGTGTCCCAGACGAATTGTGGGAGATGGCAGCTCCGAGTTTGGCTAGACTCGCAAAGAAGACTGGTTTGAACGCTCCTCCTCCAGCTCCCTGAACATCCAAATCCAAGAAGAGGGCCCCTGAGGTCCCAGCCTATGAGGATCAGAGGCCGACCTCAAGGCAAAAGAAGACCTCAGACGCTGCGATCCCCATCTCAGCCGACACCCTGTCGGCTCGTCTGGACCAGCTGAAGCTTACTGATAGCGTGGTCGGCAATAGCAGACAGGCCATGGACAAACTTGCCAACGTGATGACTGAGGCAGACAAGCAATTTTACAGAGCCATGGACACCCCCATGATGGTTGAGTTCGGCCTTCACAGAGCCGTACAGGTATTACTTGTTCCTTTTGTCAATAATTTTACAAGTGCAATGTCTGATTTTACTCCCATCTAACTTCTTCATTAATTGTGCAGGGTATGACTTCCATGTACCAATTGTCTAACTGGGTTATGAGGAAATTGCCTCTCATTCAGAAGGGGCGGGAGGCTGAGAAGGTCGAGAGCGCCCTGAAGGCCAAGGTTCACCGTCTCAGGTCAGAGTTACAGAATTCTGAGAATAAGGCCAATGCCTCTTAAAATAAGGCCCAGACTCTGGAAAAAGATATCTCTACACTCATCCAAAATCATGCCAAGGCCCTGAAGGATAAGGATGATGCCCTGCAGGGGAAGGTCAACGCGGCTGTGAAGGCTGCCCTTGCAGATACCTCAGAGAGAATAATTTCTGACTACAAAGTCTCTGAGGAGTTTGTGGGTTTGGGTTTTGAATACCTCGAAAGAGGTATCAAAGCCACTACCAAATGGGCCGAGGTCAGAGATAAGGAGGTTGGCACTATAAAGGCCTCCGACTTTGTGGGCCTCGGCTTCGCCGACCCTCAGTTTGCCCAGGCACTGCAAAAGGTAGAAGACGAGGCTGCTGCCCCTGGTGATACTGCCACGCTGGGAGGAACTGATCTCGTAGGGACTGACCCAGTTGATGATGTGGCTGAGGTGACCAACGCTGATCTGGCCAACCCAGCCGTGACTGTCAATGCTCCCCCCTCAGACATTTAGCTTGTAACAAATTATGATTTTGTAACTAGTAATTTTTAGCTTGTAACTGAACTTATAATTTATAACACATCTGAATGTTATGTAATCTCTTCTTTTACTGAATGGCAATCTCTTCCTTTATTTTGACCTCTGAATGTCTTTGAATGCTATATGATCTCTGAATTCATTACTTAATATGATGTTGTCATAACCATCTTCACCAAATTAATGATGTTAAGGGTCTGAGGTCATCTAACCCAGTTGTCTGAGCTCAGACCTCGTCACCACCGAGTGATGTTATGAGGGTCTGAGGTCATCACCTAAGAGGTTAGCCTCATAATAAATATCACTAAATTAATGATGTTAAGGGTCTGAGGTCATCTAACCCAGGTGTCTGAGCTCAGACCTCGTCACCACCGAGTGATGTTATGAGGGTCTGAGGTCATCACCTAAGAGGTTAGCCTCATAATAAATATCACCAAATTAATGATGTTAAGAGTCTGAGGTCATCTAACCCAGGTGTCTGAGCTCAGACCTCGTCACCACCGAGTGATGTTGTGAGGGTCTGAGGTCATCACCTAAGAGGTTAGCCTCATAATAAATATCACCAAATTAATGATGTTAAGGTTCTGAGGTCATCTAACCCGGGTGTCTGAGCTCAGACCTCGTCACCATCGAGTGATGTTATGAGGGTCTGAGGTCATCACCTAAGAGGTTAGCCTCATAATAAATATCACCAAATTAAAGATGTTAAGGGTCTGAGGTCATCTAACCCAGGTGTCTGAGCTCAGACCTCGTCACCACCGAGTGATGTTATGAGGGTCTGAGGTCATCACCTAAGAGGTTAGCCTCATAATGAATATCACCAAATTAATGATGTTAAGGGTCTGAGGTCATCTAACACAGGTGTCTGAGCTCAGACCTCGTCACCACCGAGTGATGTTATGAGGGTCTGAGGTCATCACCTAAGAGGTTAGCCTCATAATAAATATCACCAAATTAATGATGTTAAGGGTCTGAGGTCATCTAACCCAGGTGTCTGAGCTCAGACCTCGTCACCACCGAGTGATGTTATGAGGGTCTGAGGTCATCACCTAAGAGGTTAGCCTCATAATAAATATCTCTGATCTAAAAAATGAAGAAGAAGTTGTCGTGGAAACTGATCTTCATTAATATCCTCTTCTTGATAAGATGATACATTTACAAATTACAAATCCTATGCAACATCATATGAAATATCTCTTCAGGTGGTCAGCATTCCATGGGTTGGTGAAAGGTTCTCCCTCTAGGTTCTCTAGCCTATACGTGCCAGGCACAACCTCTTCCGTTACTCTGTAGGGGCCACGCCAGTTCGGGTGTAGCTTGTTTGTTTTCTGTAGGGTCTTCTTAAGCACTAGGTCTCCCACTGCAATGGGTCTTGACTTCACACTTTGATTGTATAATCTCGCTGCCCTCTGTTGGTAGGCTGCTTTCATGACCTCCGCGTCTTCTCTTATTTCTTCAATAAGATCCAGGTCTAACCACCTCCTTTCCCCATTGCTGTCAGGATCGTAGGTCTGAATCCGATGAGTTGGTAGGCCTACTTCCGTTGGTATGATGACTTCTGAACCATGTGCCAGCATGAATGGGGTTTCTCCTGTGGGTGTCCTTGATGTGGTTCTGTAAGCCCATAGCACAGCGTAGACCTCTTCTATCCATCTCCCCTTTGCGTCTTCTAACCTCTTCTTGATTCCATCCAAGATAGTCCTATTTGTGACCTCGGTCTGGCCATTTTCCTGAGGTCGACCAGGAGATGAGAAGAACTGTTTAATCCCCACACTTTGGCAATACTTCTCTAAGGAGGAGTTCTTGAACTGGGTCCCATTATCCGAGATGAGCGTGTTTAGGAGGCCATACCTACATATGATGTTCTTCCAGATGAACTGAAAGGTCTTCTGCTCCGTAATTGTTATCATTGGTTCTGTCTCTACCCACTTTGAAAAGTAGTCAATGACAACTATCAAGAATCTATAGTTGTTGACTGCTCTTGGCAAAGGTCCTACTAAGTCAATTCCCCATACCGCAAACGGCCACGGAGAAGAGATTGATGTCATAGGCTGATGGGGTTGATGAGGGATAGTGGTGAACCTCTGACAGTTGTCACACCTCTTCACATAGTCAGCAGAGTCCCTAGACAAGGTAGGCCACCAGTATCCCTGAGTGATAATCCTCTTGGCTAAGGGCCTTCCCCCTATGTGGCTAGAGAAAGAGCCCTCATGAACCTCCTGTAAGATCTGGGGTACTTCTATGGGATGCACACACCTGAGGAGGGGGAAGAGGAACCCTTTTTTATATAAGACATCTCCTACCAATGAGAACCTGGCAGCCCTGTACCTCAACTTTCTTCTTTCCAACTTGGACTCAGGTAGCTCCCCCTCTCTTAGGTATCTGACGAGCGGGTCGATCCAAGAGCCTCCTGGGCTCACATTGTGACAAGGGCTGCGTACCTCATCTTCCTCGATGCTTGCTTTTCCTAAGACTTCAATCGGGATGGTTCTTCCCAAGTTTATCTTCATTGCCGAGGCCAGCCTTGCCAATGCATCAGCGTGATTGTTGCTCACTCTCGGCACTCTCTTCAGTTTGGCCTCTTCAAAAAACTCTAGCAACCCTCTTACCTTCTTTAAGTACTTGGCCGTCATTTCGTCTTTGGCCTCGTATGTCCCCCAACACTTGGTTGACAACTAACCTTGAGTCGCTATGGAGTAGGAGCCGCTTTACTAGAAGAGTTGTTGCCAATAAGAGACCTGCTATCATGGCCTCATACTCGGACTCATTGTTTGAGGCTTGAAAGTTGAACCTTAAGGCGTATTCAATGTTGGCGCCATCTGGGGCCGAGAGTATTAGCCCCGCGCCGCTTCCACTGTCACAGGAAGAGCCATCAACGAAGAGGCTCCATACGTCTGCATTTGATGAGAAGACCCCTTCTCTCATAACCCCCTTTTCGAAGAGGTATCGATCCTCCTCATTTTCTTCTACTCTCCTCCGAGCCTTGCCCGGGACAACCTCTTCTAGGACTCAAAAGACGTACGGGTCAGTCTCTTCCGAATCTCGGAAGACACTTCGGTTCTTCTCTTCGCCGCCATCCAATCTCTTCTCTGTCTCGGTCTCTTCCCAAGTGAACTCTGTGACAAATTCTGCAAGGGCCTGCACCTTGATGGCTGTCCTGGGCTGGTAAGTAAGATCATACTCTCCTAGTTCAATGGCCCAGGTCATCAATCTTCCGGACTTCTCGGGTTTGTGCAGAACCTATCTTAGCGGGGATTCTGTAAGGACTATCATGGAGTGAACTTGAAAGTAAGGCTTCATTTTCCTTGAGGCATGGATGAGGGCATAAGCCAACTTCTCCACTCGGGGATAGTTTTGTTCAGATCCTTCCAGGGCCTTACTGTTGAAGTATACGGGCCTCTGAACCCCATCCTCTTCTCGTATGATGGCCGCGCTAATGGCTGACTCAGAGACTGCTAGGTACACAAACAACCTTTCCCCCGCGATGGGCCGGGACAGCAACAAGGGAGACCCTAAGTAGGACTTGAGTTGATCAAAGGCTTTTTCAAACTCTTCATCCCACTAGAAGGCCTTCCTTAGAACTTTCAAGAATGGAAGATACTTATCCGTTGCCCTGGAAACAAACCTGTTCAGGGCTGCCACTCTTCCAGTGAGTCTTTGGACATCCTTGATACTCCTAGGAGTCTTCATGTCGAGCAATTCCTTGATTTTATCAGGGTTTGCCTAAATCCCCCTTTGATTAACGATGAACCCCAGGAACTTCCCAGCTCCTAACCCGAAGACACATTTCGCAGGGTTGAGCTTCATTCTGTACGAGTCCATGACATCAAAGGTCTTCTCAAGGTCTGCTACGTGAGTACATGCCTTCAGGCTCTTCGTTAGCATATCGTCCACGCATACCTCCATGGTCTTACCTATCTGCTCCTCGAACATCCTATTGACAAGACGCTGATATGTTGCCCCCGCATTTTTCAGACCAAAGGGCATCACCTTGTAACAGTACGTCCCTTTGTCAGTGATGAAGGCTGTCTTCTCAGAGTCTTCGGCATCCATAAAGATTTGGTTATAACCTGAATAAGCATCCATGAAGCTCATGAGCTCGTGCCCTGTCGTTGCATCCACCATCTGGTCTATCCTAGGTAAGGGATAGCTGTCTTTCGGGCAAGACCTATTCAGGTCTTTGAAATCTACACACATCCGCCACTTTCCATTGGCCTTAGGCACGATGACTGCATTTGAGAGCCACTCCGGATAGGTAACCTCTCTTATGAACTCGGCCTCTTCCAACTTTTTCACCTCCTCCCGAATGACCTCATACTTCTACCTGGAGTAGATTATTCTCCTCTGCTTGATAGGTCTGGCATCCCTGTCCACGTTGAGCTTGTGGGTCATGACCTCAAGGTCTATACCAGGCATGTCTGCATGACTCTAGGCGAAGACACTCGGCCTCCTCCTGAGGAAGTTTGTCAGCTCTTCCTTGATCTTTAGTTCTAGGGCCTTGCAGACCTGGACGGTTTTTTCCGTCTCGTCCTGATTGAGGATGATGGATTCTACCTCTTCCGCGGCCTCGCCCTTCTTCAGTTTTGTTTCATCTCTCGGATCAAGAGTGTCAATGCTGTAAGTGGTGGTTGCTCTCTTATGGGCCTCTCTCTCTTCGGCTGAGTTGAAGTAACACTCCCGTGTCGTGGTCTTGTCCCCTGCACTTCCCCTACTCCATAAGGAGTGGGGAATTTTAGCATTTGATGGACCGTCGACGGCATGGCTTCAAACTCTTTGAGGTCCACTCTTCCGATGATGAGGTTGTAGGCCGAGAAGACATTTTCGTCCATAACAAAAAAGTTTATCTTCTTAGTCAGCCTCTTAGGCCACTCATCCCCCATGCGTAAATCCATTTCATACATGCCCAATGGGTGCACCTTCTCACCTCTGAAGCCTATCAATGGGTGGTGGTAGGGTACCAGCCTTGCCCTGCTAAGACCCAAGCTCTTGAAACAAGGCCAGAACATCACATCTGCTGAGCTTCCCCCATCTATGAGGATTCTCCCTACATCGCACCCATGCACCCTTGTCGTTATGACCAAAGGGTCATCATGGGGGGCTAAGATGCCCTTGAAGTCGAGTCGGGAGAACCCCACTACGAGGGTGTCCATGTCCACCTTCGTCCTCTTCTGCACAACGTCAGAAGACGTTAGATTCATAACCTCAGGCTTGGCCACTGACTTGACCTCCGCTACATGAGCCTTCCTATCGGCTACCTCAGAGCCACCTCCTGCGAATCCCCCACATATGGTGATAACTCCAAAGGAGATCATTCCGACCCTCTTCACTGGAGTGTTGTCATCCTTTGGTTGGAGATCTGGGTCATCTCCATCATCTCCCTCTGAGTCATCGTCCCTTCTGGCCGGGACATCACCACGGCATCTGTCGTTCCTTCTTTTCTTGGGGTCTTCTCTTCCACCCCTTGGGGCCTTGCCATCCACATACTTTCTCAGCTTCCCAGATTTTAGCATCTTCTCAATCTCATCCTTTAAAGTGAAGCATCTATCTGTGACATGGTCGTGATCCTGATGGAACTCACACCAGAGGTTTTTATTCCTCTTATGTGGTGGGGCCTTCAATTTCTCTGGCCACCTCAGAGTCCGGTCAGTCTTGATCTCATTAAGGATGTGCTCACAGCTCAAAGTCAGAGGAGTGTAATGAGCGAACTTGTCATCTACTGACCTCTTCTTCCCCTCTTTCTTGCCCTGGGACCTCCCAATGCTACCACGGTTCTCCTCCTCGTATTTAGCGGCCATTGCCTCTTCCGCATTCATCACTTTCCCCGCGGTGGCCAGCAACTCTGCCATAGACTTAGGAGGGTCTTCCGCCAGTTTCCACAGTAGCTTTCCCTTCTCGAGGCCCCCTATAAGGGCGGTCATGGCTATGATCTCCTTGTAATCCTCCACCTCCAACTTCTCCTTGTTGAATCTTGCTATTTAGTCTCTTAGGCTTTCACCCTTAGCCTGTTTGACATATAGGAGGTGGGTAGTCTTCTTTTGAGGTCTTACCCCAAAGCAGAAGTTGTGGATGAACTGCTCGGCCAACCCCTTGAAGTTTTCGATCGAGTTCTTTGGAAGAGAGGTGAACCAGCTATGTGCGGCCCCTGTCAAGGTTCCTGAGAAGGCCCTGCACTTCATCTCATCAGGTATCGAGTAAATATCTTCTGTCGACTGATACATCTCGATATGGTGCACAGGGTTAGTGCTGCCATCATACTTAGGAGTCACTGTAGGGGGCTTGAACTTAGCTGGGGTTGGGAACCCCACTATCCTAGCCACAAACGGGGAGCCCTCCGAGTAGCCCCTCTGTAATGGGTCCCTGCTCTTTATGAGGTCCCCTATCTTCTCCTTGAGACGTTGGATTGAATCATTCCAGGGTCTTATCTCATCAACTTGGTCGAGGTTATCCCCTGCCACCTCTCTGCGATGGACAGAGGGTTCCCCAGCCATGACCCGTTGACTATTGACCTCTTCCTGCTCCCTGGCTCTTCTCTCCAAGGGTCGGCCTTGATCTGGCCGAGCTTGCCTATTCTCTCTTTGGGAGCCTGCTGCACTCCTTAACCTTGATAGCCTTTGTCTTAGGTCATTAACCGGGCCCAGCCTCTCGAAGGCCGACCCTCTGCTCAACCGGTCAAAAGCCGACCCTCTTGGTTGGGCCTCTTCTCTTCTTCGGCCGACACATCCTTGACTCTGCCTAAGAGGTCGTACAGTGTTATCTGACACCTCATACGGCTCCTAACACTCTTCTGGGGCCTCTTCAGCTTCCAGGTCATCATACCTATCCTCTGGGAAAGGGTTTCCTTGCCTCCCCAGGCGCAAGCGCCTAGGGTCAGCAACGTCCCTCCTCCACTAGGGTGCAGGCTGGTCCTTCATCGGTGCCTGGGGTGGTCCCCTGGCATCCCGTTGGGGCTGAACTACCGCCGGAGTGATCATGTCCGGTGAGACTCCAGGTGGCCTCATCATCATGGTTGGGCTGAGCTGGACAAATTGCTCCTTCATGGCTTGTTGTGTTGCAGCCAAAGATTTCAAGGCTGCTGCCACCTCCGCCATTTCGGACTGAGGAGGAGCCTGACTGGAACTAGCCCCTCCACCCACAGGCGGCGGAAGAGGCGGTGGCAAGTCTGGTGCCATGTGTTATCACTATAGAGCTTTTAATAGCAGGTGAGCTTAATACCTTAAAGGGCCTCTTTCAATGGTGAAACAAATCCACGAAAGGTGTGGTTCCTGGTTCACCACCAGAGTCTCCGATGAGGTAAAGCAGAAAAAGAAGAAGAGATAGCTTCTCGTTCCCACAGACGGCGCCAAAATGATGATGCTAAGAATCAGCACCACCAGGTGAGGTGTTTGCAAGCTCAATATAAGTACAACAATGGCAGCACAGCTATATAAAGAAGATAAGAATGAGGTGAGGATAAGGGGAATCAACACCGGAATATAAGTGGTTCAGCTAATCTGGCCTACGTCCACTGTGAGTGTGTGTGAGTAATATCACTGAAAGAAGGCACTAATGGCCATGGATACAACCTCTCAAGCTCTCTCTCTCTCTCTCTACTGTATATTTAGACAGAGTTTTAGCTAGGGTTTTAGTAATTGGATCCCCTTGCAAGGTAGAGGATGATCCCTTTATATAGTTCCTAGGGGGTGTAATGTACCCCCTATGCATGTATTGTGCATGTGTGTGGAAGCCTCACCAATGGGGGAGTGCCATCAGTCACTGACACATGTAGGTAATGATGATGAAATATTCCCCCCACATGTGGAGAATAATCTTGTTACAACTGATTTGAGCCTATGTGTCCTAATCCAAATGTCAACACATGCTCGGCAGTCATGTTGGCGAATGACCTCGGCCTGGGAGAGGCCGAGCTGTAAAGGCCTTATGGTCGTTCAGTCCGAGATTTCATAAGGAGCCTCGGCCTGATCTCATCCGAGACATATGCCGGGGTCGGCCCGAGCCGAGGTTGGAGATACAACATGCTGATGATTATTATTGCTTCTGGTCACCTCGGCCCAAGCCGAGGTAAGACTAGTTCCATGTTGAAGGTGATCAGGGCTCCTTGTCACCTCGGCCTTATATTGGCCGAGGTTGCTATTCCCAGGTGCTTGATGCTGTTGATTCCTGTGATGCGCGTAGTGTCCTTGGGGAAGTGTATATGGTAGTCAACCCTTCCGGATGCAACGACGCAGTCGAAACGACTATAAGGTTGATGTAAAAATAAGTTTCCTTTTTAATTTAACAAATTAGTCCCGACACGTTACATACCGCATCTGACTAAAAATTCAAATTACTGAATTAATAATCCACAGCAATATCAATAACATCCCATTCATATATTACCTAAATATATTTAAGTAATATCCAGAATCATTCATTTCAATATCCACAATTTAGATAAAACCCAATTGAATTAGTTTATCATAAAATCCAATTAATCCATTAATTTAAAATATAACCCATTTTAAAAGTAATTAAAAAATACGGGGTATTACATACTTCCCCCCTTATAACAGAATTTCGTCCCAAAATTCAAAAAGATAAATCATACTGGTAAGGTCAACTCTCAGTATAAATCTCACATCATAAATAATCTATGTCGTACCGCCCATACGGTACATTATCAAAAATCCCCACTGACGTTACACCAAATCTCACCATATAGTTCCAATTAAATCAAATTTAAACTTTACGCAATCTTCCCTATACCATTCTAGTGACAAAGTTTGGGAAAAATGATCCTCATTTATTAAGCAATTAAATCTGGAAGTCACAACTACTTATTGTTTCACAATTACGAAAAATTACTACAATCCAACCATCTAGGGCGCCCATACACCCTATCGTACAACTTTCATTATAATATTTATTGCAAAGGTTATAAACTCATATCCTAAAGACCTAACTTATTTCTACTCCCAACGGTTATTAGTTTTATGCATGGGGTGTCTCGCAAGAGAAATCCAAACAAGGAACCCCCCGATACACTACTACCTAAAGTAGTCGGTCATTGAAACTCCTCAGGTCCTTAGTCAATAGTATATAAAAATCTGGTTTATCGATTTTAAAAAGATATCAGGTTTATCGATTTTAAAAAGAAATCAGGTTTATAGATTTAAAAAAAAACAGGTTTATAGATTTCAAATAGAGTCTACTCATCTACTCTCTTATTAAAGACAAGATGCTAGCTATAGTAGTAGTACATAGGCTCTCAAATACCACAAGTCAATCCACGTCGCTAGTCACATCATGTTCGGACATGCCTAATGTAAATAAATCCGTGATAAAAATCAAACCCACCTGATGACATGAAAATATAGGTGTCCCACACCCCTCAGTGAGTCTACGGAAATAATAGTGCTACAGGCTAAGTTTAGCAACCCTTTTTCCCATACCATAGTAATCGCTACAAAAATCAATATACGACTCATAATTCCTTAGATAGAATACATACCCTCATTCGTGAGCGGTGATTGTTGACTCCCACTATTATAACTTTGCTCCGAAGAGTCAAGAAAAATTTTACTCCAAATTTTCAGTTCTAGTTAACCACACTCCACTATATGCCCAAGCCTTTGAATATATTGCCTTCGTTAGGTAACACACACAATTCCCGCATTTCAAGAACTTCTACTGATGAATCTCCTCAATTTTCCATAATAGGGGTGACCTCGACTACGGTCATCATACTCAAACATACTTCATAACCTCCTATGTACGATCTTCGTTATCCGTCCAATGGCCCTCATCTGTCATACCTCTTATACGAACCCATCCGAACGCAAATAAGATTCACTAATATATACGAAATCTTACCAAAGAAATCAACAATCCTAAACATAGGGCTCTACATCAAAGAACGCTAAGCTGAAAACACAGTAAGCAGTACAGATCCTAAAGGACTCTAGAACCTGATCCTCTGATACCACTTGTAATACCCCGCCTAATTAAATACCGGGTGGCCAGTCCCATACCAAATTAAAACAGAATATACAGTTGGCTCATTCTTAGCATCACTGTCGAAAACATTTGCAACTCACCCAATACCAAATTAAGCTGGTGTTAAACTTTCCAAATTTCAATAAATCAATTTTTTTTAAGAATAACACAACATATTTTTCTACAACACTTATAACTGAACAGATAACACAAAAGAATTTAAATGCAATTGGAATAAACATTCCCAAATAATATTAATCCATTATAGTAATCCCAACAATATTAAATGTATTAAAAAACACGAATACAATAGTATTTGACCCCGATAGAAAAGAGATAACTGAAATCCTTTGGGCGACATGACCAAACTAAGAGAATACTGTGAATCAAATGAAGATAGTCGTCGAAGCAAAAACTCCATAGCTCCATAGCTAGTCATAATCCGCTAAGGTTTGCGTCCCTGTTGTTGGACACCTGATATAGAAGATACAATAGAAAAGAAAATATGCAAGGAAACGGGTCAGAGCCCGATGTGAAAATGATTTTGAAAACAACAAGTATTTAACAAGTGCAATAAAGCATTTATTATGTACATGTTCGATCCAACTCTCACTTGCTATTATCACCCCTTAACTAGAGTGTACACTTAACATTTCCTATTAACCTCCTAGTTAACGGTTCCTCCTAGGTTGATGTAAAAATAATTTTCCTTTTTAATTTAACAAATTAGTCCCGACATGTCACATACCGTATCTGACTAAAAATTCAAATTACTGAATTAATAACCCACAGCAATATCAACAACATCCCATTCATATATTACCTAAATATCTTTAAGTAATATCCAGAATCATTCATTTTAATATCAACAATTCGGATAAAACCCAATTGAATTAATTTATCATAAAATCCAATTAATCCATTAATTTAAAATATAACCCATTTTAAAAGTAATTAAAAATACTGGGTATTTCATTGTTATTCTCACCAGAATTTCAAATCCCCTGCATCCTTATGTTATTACTCATTTTCAGGTTAAATAAATTTTCCTTCACTTCTAAAAATCTTTCTTTTTACGGTCTCAGCAGCAAAGTAAAAAGAGCATATGCATTCACTCATCACTAACAGAAGATAATAATAAAAAAGTTCATTGCCTTGCATAGATTTTTTTTGTTCCATTTGTAGGAGAAAAAAAAACGGAACTCCACTCGAACTCACATTCATCTCTCTCTCTCTCTCTCTCTCTCTCTCTCTCTCTCTCTCTCTCTCACCCACTTACTCTCTCTTCCCTCTCTTTCTACTAGCCCCTATCCCTGCGACACACTCTCTTTCCCCTATGGGGAGACTACATACCTCCACTCCCCGAACCAGATCCTTCCTCAGATGAGGCAGATAGCACCAAATAAGAAGAAATCGGAATCGTGTGCCAAACATGGGCAGTCGACAAAGATACCCAGTCCCGAATATCCCTCAGCCAAGTATTCGACACCCGTTCTTACTTCTAAAGAGGGGAAAAATCAGTATAAAGCAAAAGAGAAATCAAAGACAATCAGGAAGCCAAGGAAATGAAAGGTATACCTCAGGGTGAAGGACCTCCACTGTATATCCCAAATCCTTCAGGTCCCTCGCATTAGGAAGATGCAACATACGCACCGACCCTCAATTATCCAGTTGAATGTATTAGGTAGGGGCATGCGGACACACAATAGGAAGCTTCGAGGTTGGCACCGCTGTGAATGTTGAAGGACCACCTACACTATAGCAATACCCCACCGGTCGACTCGAACCCACATGAGGGAGAAGAATCACATCATATATGCTAGGTGACATTAACTAGCTCATCGTGAAGTCTATATAATCACACGATGCCACCCTATTGGTATACAAAGAGTAAGGCCAGACAATCATCGCCGTGACCCTCGCATCCTCCGAAAACAACCACTCTCGCCTCATGAACATAGGGGCATCAGAGGTGGCACTACCACCTCCTCCGCCGAAATATGATGGACTAACCTCTTCTCGAGATACCAGGAGTATACAAACTCATGCACCAATAGACGTTGAATCTGCACATTCTCCCCAGTGAACCTGTGTCCTAAATGGCCATCCCCAGGGATAAAAGGTCACCTACAAATCCCCAGCAGATAAAGATCAATATTGGGCAAAATCTAAGAAAAGACAGTCTGAAAATGAAAGAGGGCTTACCCGATCCCTTGTCAGGACATTCAAGACCTAATGCACTTCCCCTCTACCATCAATCGGAACTGACCTTCCACCTTCTCGAGGCAGTCCAAAATTCCATCCCACTGCCGATTGGCACCTTTCACATTATTCCAATCGGCACCCTCCTTAGAATTTTGTACAAAAATTCTAGAAAAATGCCACAAAATCCCCAAAAAATTCCTAAAATTACCAACTGGGATTTAGAAATTTATTTACCTAGAAAATCATTTTTCGCACTCACTCCCCAACAGAACCCCTACTTCCCCAACGAATTCTTCAAAATCAATCGGTTATCCCCCCAATAACATCTCTAGACGACACCAGAATTTCCCTAGCGGAACCCTTACCTCCTCAGCAGAATCTTCAAGAACTAACCAATTCCCAGCGGAATCTTTAAAGACCAATTTGGTATTTCCCTAACAATATCTGCAAAAGACATCCAAAAATTTCCCCAACAAAGAAAAAATGTTCAAACCCTGGATCACTTGCTCGTCCCCAGTGAAACCATAAGATAATTCCTCCAACAAAATCACAAGGTAATTCCCCCAGTGGAATATCAAAATTTCCCTGAGAAAAACCTTTATTTAAGCCCTCGGAATTGGCTTTGACCCACAGAATTGGTCATTTCAATTAAAGCCCTCAGAACTAGCTTCTACCCTCAGAATTAGTCATCTCAACCTAAGACTTAGAACTGCCTTTGACCTTTAGAATTGGTCATCTCAATTTAAGCCCTCAGAGTTGGCTTCAACCCGTAGAATTGGTCATTTTTAGATAATCCCTCAGAATTGTCTTCGACCCACTGAATTGGTCATCTCAACTTAAGCCCTCGGAATTTGTTTCGACCCTCGGAATTGGTCATATCAAATTAAGCCCTTAGTACTGGCTTCGACCTGTAGAATTCGTCATTTTAATGTAAGCCCTCGTAACTAGCTTCGACCCTCAGAATTGGTCATCTCAACTTAAGCCGTAGGAACTGGCATCGACCCTCAGAATTGTTCATCTCAATTAAAGCCCTCAGAATTGGCTTCGACCCATAAAATTGGTCATCTCAATTTAATCCCTCAGAATTGGCTTCGACCATCAAAATTGGTCATCTCAATTTAAGCCCTTAGAATTGGCTTCGACCCGCAGAATTGGTCATCTCAACCTAAGCCCTTAGAACTGGCTTCAACGCTCTGAATTGTTCATCTCAATTTAATCCCTCATAGTTGGCTTCGACCCGTAGAATTGGTCATTTCTTCATAAGCCCTCCGAATTGACTTCGACCCTCATAATTGGTCATCTCAACTTAATCTCTCAGAATTGGCTTTGAC
Organism: Sambucus nigra; assembly: GCA_949130495.1. NCBI lineage: Eukaryota > Viridiplantae > Streptophyta > Magnoliopsida > Dipsacales > Adoxaceae > Sambucus > Sambucus nigra. The sequence continues at coordinate 1,453,234 of CASBWL010000100.1, forward strand.
CTGCAGAATTGGTCATTTTAATTTAAGCCCTCAGAACTAGATTTGACCCTCATAATTGGTCATCTCAACTTAAGCCCTCGGAACTAGCTTCAACCCTCAGAATTGTTCATCTCAATTTAAGCCCTCGGAATTGGCTTCAACCCATAGAATTGGGCATCTCAACCTAAGCCCTCAAAACTGGTTCAACCCTCAGAATTGGTCATCTCAATTAAAAACCTCAGAGTTGGCTTTGACCCACAAAATTGGTCATTTTTACATAAGCACTAAGAATTGTCTTCGACCCGCAGCATTGGTCATCTCAACTTAAGCCCTCAGAATTGGCTTCGACCCTAAGAATTGGTCATTTCAACTTAAGCCCTCAGAATTGTCTTCGACCCACATAATTAGTCATCTCAACTTAATCCCTCATAATTGGTCATTTCATCTTAAGCCCTCTCAATTGACTCCGATCGGCATAATTGGTTACCCCTACTTAAAGCCCTAAGAATTGGCTTTGACCTTCAGAATTGGTTATCACAAATTAAGACCTCAGAAATGGCTTTGACTCACAGAATCGGTCATCCTCGACATTACCTTAAGTCCTCAAAATGGACCTCGACCCGCCAAAATGGTCATCTTTGTTAGGTCCGCAGAATTGACTGCTTTCTCAGAACATACATGTGGGGTCTATTTCGACATCTTTCGCTTGTTCTAAGATCACCCGTCGAGGGGCTCAGTAGACACCCCATTCTAGCACCCCTCTAAGTCACTCCTTAGGATCCTAGCACCTTATCATATCACTACAACTCTAGGTCATACTTCGATTACCGATCTAGAGGCCATCGGGTCCTTCGGGGCCCCGTTTGAATTCGGTCAACTCTACTACCCAACCAAAAGATCTTTAAATCCTTAAAGGTCACTGAATCCCCTTTTTAGTGGTCCACCTCATGCACGAATTTGGCTTACGGTTCAGACGAATGATCGGTTTTGCCCCAAAATTTGATCCGAGTACTCCCGGGCTCTGTTTCACCAAAGTTAACTTTTAAACTCTAATGAGATTGAATGAATCTTCTAAGGGCGCTGAAACCCCTTTCCAACGGTCTGCCCCATGCACGATTCTAACCTACAGTGAGGACGAACGATCCGTTTTATTCCGACAGGCCACCAAGTGCTTGCGGGCTACAGTTGACCAAAGTCAACTCTCGAAATCGAGTGAAACTCTTTCGAATGTTTAATTACATTTCCTAAATTTTCCAATGGTCCTCCCCGAGCATGATTCTGACATACCGTTTGGACGAATGACCCTTTGTCGCCCAACGATCTCCCGTCCAAAGGATCGATGAGTGGTTCAGAGACACATTTGTCCCAAAGTCAACTCCTGGACCCAGAAGAGTTCCAACGTACTTCAAAGGTCTCTTAATTACCTTTCCAACGGTATGACCCATGCACCATTTGGATCTACAGATTACGTTCTACGACCATTTTTTCAAGAAAATCTACACGAGATTGCCAATCGGCAGTGTACCTAAGGACACCTACCAATTGGCAGGAGTGGGTCCATGCCGATTGGAAACTTCTTACCCTCTAAAAAGAGGGCATGACCTCATTGCCAAGCAGACCATAATCTGAGACCCATCACTCTCAACGAGCTCAGCAATTCCCTCTCGAAGTTAGTGCAATTTCCATACACCAATCCCTTTCCAACATTCCCTTTCCATCATCTTTTTTGCCAAACATAGCAAATTAACTACCCATCACCTTCATAAATGTTCAAGATAAGCTCTCCAACATTCATGATCAATCTCAAGGTCTTCAAGAAGGTCCAAATTTCTCACTTTCTTCTTAAATTCTCTTAATTTCGCATTAGATTATTTCATTACTAAGCATTTTGATTCCTTTAGATCGCATACTTTAATATACCTTTTTATTAAGTATTATTGCACATACTTTATTTTCCATATAAAAAACACAAAAATCAAGAAAAATAGAGTTTGGTCCTAAATTCCAAACATGAATTCTCATATGTTTCTCACACTAAAACAATTCATTACACACACACATATATAAGAGAAATCATCGGTTGGATTTATGGGATAAATCCCAACCCTCATCTAGTATGTGAACTACGGGGACTTTGATGCTTCTATAGGCTACATAAGCATCTCGGACTAAAATATGAAACTCGAGTCCTAATTTCCTAATTTCTTAATTTCTTCAATTCCTATTTTCCCATTTCCCATTTCCTATTTGTGTGTGTGTGTGTGTGTGTGTAAATATATATAAAAAATAGCGGAATGACCGTGCCTGAAGGCACGGTGAAAATTTCCAAAGTGGGTAATCGTAAAACGACAAAAAAATTTCAAAGTACATAATTGCAAAATGACAAAAATATCATTCCCCAACAAAATGAAGTGTAATTTTTTAAAAAACATTGGCCATAATCTCCTTCGTTTATAGAACTTTCCACCCTGCTTAACAAATAACAAATAGTGCAACAACATTCTTTCAAATAGTCTAAATTATTCAAATTTGGAAAGAATTCATATTATTTATAGGACTATCAACCACTTTTTAAAAAATAAAAAAATACTACAACAGTAATATTCAAATATACCTTATTCATCAATCAAAATAAAATACTATTTCATTCTCTATAAGGGAAAATCAAATATTGACAAAAATTTATACCAACAATTCACTATAATACATAAACAAATAATTAAATCTCGATCAGCATATCTAATTTCGCAATCATTACATTAAATCATTCAAACTTCAATATCACTAACTGTTAAAAAAAATTGGGCAAAGTTTCTTTTGTTTATATGACCATCCACCCTGTTTAGACAATACAAAATACCACAACAACAACAATAATATTAATAATAGACCATACGGGCGTAGAAAATGATCAAAAAGCCATAATTAAGCTGCAAGATTTGTATGGGATTGCAGCTCCAAACCCCATAACTAAGTCAAAAGAGTTCACCATTTCCACCTGTTCGCAGTAATGATTATATCTTCAGTTCACTTGCAAAAGAGAAACTATATTAATATCCCCTCACATAATTGAAAACTGATTTGGAAAAGATATATAGTTCAACTACTTCATCAATAGAGATCTAAAGAAATAAAAAAATTCAAAATAGTCCTAAGCACAGTGGCTAAACATTCCCATATCCAAATCTTATTAATACTCAATTATTCTATCCAAATCTTGAAAAACCATGAAAATCATCTTTTAAGTCAAGAAAATCTAACACCAAAAATATAAATTTCAAAGAGACGGATTGTACCCATAACTTGTGCACCTTGATTGTCCTCGCATTCTTGGAGTTATACACTGCTAAATAATAGCATGTTGATTCATTTTTTATTGCAATTCAAGCCCATAAATAGTAGCACGTTGATTCATTTTGTATTGCAATGTAAGCCTTACGTAATACGTCATAGTTAAAGAAAAAAGAAAAGTTCATAAGAGTTGAATCTTCGGTTTAGAGAAATGATTTAGAATATGACCTCAAATGCAACGTTTATTCCATGGGAAACAAATCTTAACTCGTATTAAATGATCACTACAATGATTATCTTGTCACTTGTGAAACTGAACATAAATGGTGTCAAGCATAACAACTTTATATGACGTGATTATTTGTACTTGCTCAAAAAATATCAAGAAGAATTACAGTGTATTTTTAGCATACATCAAGGATCACAATGTGTTTTAACCATACCTTAATGATCACAATGTGTACCTGTGAAACATAATACAAACATGTGATGTAACAAACACAGTTTAGAACATAAAAGGTCAAGATTAAGTTGTAATAACCCGCTCAATATAATAACAGGTGGCCAGCCCTATACTACATTAAATCAGGAATTTCAGATGGTCCAGTCTCAACATCAACTGTCGGTACAATATAATATAGGACTAACTACCCGATATCATATAAGCGAGATGCTAAAATTAAACAAAATAGACAACAGACAATAAACCAACACTATAAACTACTAAAAAAAAGAAAGATGCATAAAAGAACTATGATAAATGAAGTACTAAAATAAAATGAAATAAATAACTACAACTGAATGTTCTACAAAGAAGTAAACCCGAATAAGCTGTCGGGTCACAGCCAATAGAATGACTGGAATGGAATAAATATAACATGTATATACATATCCCTTGGGTACAAACCCAAAATACAACTAGAATCCTACCTAAATTTTTACAAAAGTAGGAAGTGACTACAAGATACATCCCGCAACAGTCCGCACCTGTCACGGCTCCCAAGACTCTGTATAAAAGGTCATTCGGCATCCATGCGATAGGACACCTGTATTAATAAATATATATACAAGCAGGAGAGAAAAGTAAATGGGTCAGAGCCCGAATGTAAAATTTTTTAAGCAAGTGTGTTAATCGTGCATAATAAATATTGGTGCACTTGTTTCATAATTAAAGTGGAATCGCACTCTCGTGAAACCCCAACTCACCTCTCATCTAACGTCGCGCACCTATTTGCGTCCTGAGATTTTAGTTAAACTACCTCCCGTTTATAAGGACAACCTAACTTAACATAGGCTCAACCTATACCCACCAGAATTGCCTTCCTATCTTAACCCCAGAACCCACTCTTCTTAAACACACTTAATTATTTTTACCACCTATATGCCATAATAGGTTTATGGATTCCGATTTATAATTTAATTAATTTTAATTCCTAATATGTTACCCATGTATTATGGGTTAAAACATAGGATATATTTAATAAATAACATGCATACAAATTTATATTTACAAAACTTCTCTCCAATCTCAACACTGAACTACGTTTCGTGCGTGGGGTGTCTCGCAAAGCGAAATCCAAACAAGGAACCGTCCCGTTAGACTACTCCTCGACAGTGTCGATCCGAGAGATCCATTATCCCATACATACAATATTATACTACTACAATTGCTACTAAATTTAGATTACAATATAAAAACAACCTAATATCTCCAATAATATCCTTGGGATGATGTAACCGAAACATTCCTTAATTACGATACATCAACCCCCAATAATCTAGTACATCATAATCATCCAATATGTACACCGCAAAGATTCCATATCCTTTCATCTATAGGATATATATAAATATATATATATAGGCATTTTATTCTAACCATATATATATATCATCAATTATACCCATGACCAAGTGTACATATCATATCTGATGTACAGGGGCCATGTACATATAGACACCCGGTTATATAATAGCGTCGATAAACTGCACCATGCTATCATCTTCCCAGTGCCTGGCTCACGTAGAAATGCTGGGGACCACCTGGTGGGGATCAACGATACCCACCTCGTGATAAACTCACACACACGACGTCTCGGGAAGAGGTCATATCTCCTAACCGGCAGTGAGACGAAACATACCCACCACGTCTCATCCCAAAAATATAAATCACATAATAACACACTGTAGGACTATGACTTGGGGAATATCCACACCCTGCTACTTAAGCTAGGATGCTCACCCTCTGCGCGAAAACTTCCCAATGATAGCATGAGCGGGGTATGCTTCACCATATAAGTATATTTATCGTTCACATGCACAATATATTGAGGTGACCCTGGCAATGCGGGTCGATGCGCAAAGACTTTATAAGCGGAAGTAAACTATTTGTTGAGTAAACACCTTAAACCTACGAGTTTATATGAATGATGCAAAAGGGACCAAATTAAACTTTTACTTAATTTGATTAACTTTTATGAAAATACTTTTAATTTTCAAAGTTAATTATAGTCCAAAACAGATTCAATTTTTAGGCGAGTTTCTAATTATTTAGTCCTACCTTTTCGTGTGAGGTGAAATGCGAAAAATGTACAACACACAATATTTATTTAACGTCGCAAAAACCCTTCCCCGGGAAAAACGACGGACTCCCCTAGGAGTCACCTAAACTACTTTCACAAAAATAATAAATGAATTGGTACGAGTTACAAACAACAAACTTAACAATTAAAGAAGAATGATCTAGCTATTATCCCACACGACCAAGTTTCTACCCTGGTTTCTTATTCAACTATCTCTTTAAATTGTCCTCACTTGTTTTTTGCGTTCTTCACTTCGTAGCCTCCCCTCTAACTTCTTTAAGCGCAGGTTGGCTCAGTGACTATTATTTATTTTCTAGTGAAGTGTGTGTGATGCAACATACTATATATCACCTATATCTTTGCAAGTCTTGTGTTATTCAAATCAAGTCATCTTGACTTTGAATACACTTTTGAAAAGCTTCTTTTCTTTTTCTTTAAATCTTTGAACACTAAGACTTGTTCAGATATTACACAAACAAATATGTGTCTACGTGAATACAACGTGAGTGGTATGTGAGTGATATGAGATGCAAACAATTTCTGAAAATCACTAACACAACCAAGTAATCAAGTTCACACAGATATATTCTAGACTGAACAGAAATAAAACATATCAAGCATACAGTCAGAAATAATACAAACTGTTTATAACAATATTAGATTAAAATGATTTAATCCAGTTTAGTTTAAGTTCCAATCAGTCTGAAAAGTTCAGGTTCTTGATTAGGTCCAGTATGTTCTTGTTCTCAGTCCAAGTCCTTTGTCAAATATCCAGGTATAAATTCGTTTAGTCCAAGGTCATATTTCCAGTATCAGGTAGTTCTGTTCCGGTTCACAACTTGTATCAGGTTTAAATCTCTAAACCTAGAATCAGTAGTACTTTAGTGTAAATAAGATTTCCAGGAAAATCAATTTAAAACAAAGTGTTTTAAATGAAGTAAGATCACTACTAGTTCTAGTGTGTGTAGTGTTTATAAAATATATTCCAGCACAATACTTACACAAACACTTTAGATCTAGCACATAACAAATCTGAAATTACAGAAAACAAGAACAATAATAGAGATACTCACAAAACGATTTTTCAAAATGAAAAATCAACTGATTTGTAGATGCAGAAATTCTGAGATTAGAAACCTTCCATTCTTGAATCCACAAAACGTCTTGAAGACTCAGCAAAATTTTGTAAAGAATACACAAAATATTTCTCTGAAAATACTGGTGTTTAATCTCTCTCTCTCAGAATTAATTTTGGCAGAATTTATGCTCAAAAACGAATTTTCTCTTGTTGAAAAAAAATGAAGACACAATGTCTCTATTTATAGAGTGCACAAGTGTGTGCTGATTGGTGTAAAAAGGATTTACATGGATCACCAAAGAAATACACACAACCGTAGATAAAATATAATCCGAGGGCTCACAAAGAAACACAAAGTGATGTGTTAAAAATGTGACACGTGTTGTGCAAGCTGTTACACACTAACTGAATAAGAAACAATTAGTTATATAAAACACAGTCGTTTTAAAAGTTATCTTGAAGGCCAGCTGTGCAACATTGCGTACCAAAATGCATCAAATATAACCGTTAAGGAGCTGAGGACGCCGTTTTTGAAATCAAAGTAAAAATCAGCTTTGGTTTTAAAATATTACCGTTGCAAATAAAAGGGTACTGCATCGTTTAAAGAGAAAACCGAAAATCATATCCGGTTTTAAAGACTAAAACCGTCAATAGGTATTCAATAATACCAGGGGAAGAATAAACCATCAGACGCCGTTTTTTTAAAAAAAATATTTTCGGTTTTAAAAACAATAAATCCGGATGTGACCACGACGTCGTATTACTCATCCCGTCAACTGTTTACCAAGGAGGCAATATTTAAATCATGGGGTCAAGTCGCAATCAGGTGACCAGCTTTCGGCAACAGGTAAAAGGGTCAGGGGGGTCAAATCGATAGCACGTATGAGGAACACGCACTCAGTTACAAAACACCTGCAAGTGACCAAGGTGACAACAACTTTTAATAAAAAGCTAAGGGATTAAGGATAAGCCGTGTACAGCTAAGGGTATAGGCTACCAGCTATATAAATTTATAATATATAAATGCTAACCTATGTAAATGAGATTGAGTGGTCAAATCGGCAGTAACTCCCAATGGTCAAATCGGTATGGACTAAAAGCAACAACTATATATATTATAAAACATACAAGCCAGCATTATGTTACTAATATATATAATATAGAAGGCAAAGGTCCAAGCGCCTATACCGGTTAGGGGCCATGCTTACACTAACATATATATATAATAAATTATATACACACATGCCAACAAAGTAGCCAAATCGACAATAGCCAAAGGGGTGACACATTGCGCATATATATATTAATAACAAAAAAAATTATTTTTAACTTCAAAAAAAATAATTCTACAAATTTTATATAAAGAAAAATATTTGATGTCAAAACTTTATTTTACCAAAAGTATTTTTCTTTTAAAAATTTTAAATAAAGGTTTTGAACTCAAAAAAAAATTTTATGACGAAACAAACATTATCATGAGACATGATAAATAAAATGCACATGCAACGTGGTGTCGTGTCCTACGTGACAAAAAATCCTATGAGCCATAGAAACTTAAAAATACCTTTTTCTGAGAGGGCGGTCTGAATTGAGAGCTCATATGATGTAGATGGACAAGGAGAGCTTGGAGTCGATATGGGGACACGCAATCCTAAATTACAAAAATATTTTGTCAAAATTCAAGTCCAACTAGATGAAGTCCTATATAGCTAAAGCACGAAAAGCAAATCCTAGGTGTGCTCTATATAGGGCCTTCAAACTCCCTCATTGGACTAATTTTGACAAAACCCTTGAGTACATCAAATGATATACTAAGGAAAAATAATACCTAATATATCCTATACAAAAAAAATCTATCTACCCACCCATCCTAGAAAAGAAAAAGACACAACTCGGATGCACGTTTAAGAAAACTTGCAAAACATATATACACAATCTGCCAAGAATTCAAGTTAGTAGCGTTTGCTCTACCAAAATATTAATATGACAGAATTAAATGTGCAGAAATTATAAGACAGGATATATATGAAAGATATCAACAACACAAGACTAGAATATGTACTCAATTCTCCCCCATTTTGTCTAAATTAGACAATGGTAAAAAAATAAGTGTTTATAATCTGCAAAATAAGCGTCTCCTACATTAAACATGACTTTAAGAGATACCATTATTAGTAGATACCTTTATCCTAAAACCTCAGAGATCTAGTATACAGAAAGGAGATTAAACACAACTAATTGTCGAGTACTGTCATTCCAATCATATGTCTCAATTTCTCAAACCGAGATGTATCTAACGGTTTGGTGAACAGATCAGCTAGTTGATTTTCAGTAGGAATATTTTCGATTACAAGTTCTTTTGTTTTAACCAATTCTCTAATAAAATGATGCCTTATGTTGATGTGCTTAGTCCTACTATGCTGGACAGGATTTTTGGCAATACAAATAGCACTTTCATTATCACAATAAAGGTGTACTTTGGATTGAATAATCCCATAATTTGATAGCATTTGTTTAATCCAAATTAGTTTAGCACAACATGCACCAGCAGCAACATATTCAGATTCAGCACTTGATAAAGTTACGCTAGTTTGTTTTTTACTAGACCATCCACCGAGATTCTGTCCTAAATAATAACAACCACCCGAGGTGGAACGACAATCATCCGTGCTACCGCCCCAATCTGCATCCGAGTATCCAATTATCTCACAAGAAGAGTCATTGGTATACCAAAGTCCAAACTCAATTGTGCCTTTAACATATTTTAAAATATTTTTAGCACAAGTGAGGTGAGACTCTTTCGGGATGGATTGAAACCGTGCACAAATACAAACAACGTATTAAATATCAGGTCTAGAAGCAGTTAAGTATAATAAACTACCAATTATTCTACGGTATAATGTGGGATCTACATCTGGGCCACTATCGGATTTAGATAATTTTGTCTTTAGAGCCATAGGTGTAGATGAAATTTTAGCATTTTCAAGTCCAAATTTAACAAGTAAATCCTTAGCATATTTGGATTGTGAAATAAAGAGGCCATCACTTTGCTGTCTTATTTGAAGTCCTAGAAAATATTGTAGCTCCCCCATAAGTGACATCTTAAATTCATTACTCATGTCTTTTGAAAACTGTTTAACTTCATTTGGTGAGGTTGACCCAAAAATGATGTCATCTACATAAATTTGAGTAATCAAAATGTCATTTTTATTAGATTTCTTAACAAAAAGAGTTTGGTCAACACCTCCTCTAACAAACCCATGTGAAGAGAGAAAAGCAGTCCAACGTTCATACCAAGCACGAGGGGCCTGTTTTAAACCATATAAAGCTTTCTTAAGTCTATAAACATGATTAGGGAGTTTGGGATCTTGAAAGCCTTTGGGCTGCTCAACGTATACTTCTTCGGAAAGAATACCATTAAGAAAAGAATATTTTACTTCCATTTGAAAAAGCTTAAATTGTAAGTGACAAACAACAGCTAGAAGCAATCTCACTGATTCAAGACGGGTAACCGGGGCAAACGTCTCGTCACAGTCTATTCCTTATATTTGAGAATAACCCTGTGCTACAAGTCTAGCCTTATTTCGAATGACTATCCCCTTTTCATCGGTCTTGTTTTTGAAAATCCATTTTGTACCGATTACTTTGATATCCCTGGGCCTTGGAACTAAATACCATACGCCATGATCCGTGAATTGAGCTAGCTCCTCTTGCATCGCATCAATCAAATATGAATCACTAAGTGCCTCATTTACTGATTTTGGTTCCACAAGGGATACAAAAGCATCCATATGAGCTACTTGACATAATTGATTTCTAGTCCTCACGGGCGCACGAATATCACCAACAACTTCGGTGGAGGGATGATATTTTGAAACCTAGTTAGGCACGGCAAGGGTTGGTGCTGGTAAAGATTCATCTTCTGTCAAAACTGAATCATTTAAAATATTTATATCCAAATCAGTTTCTACAGGTGGATCTTTACTAACAGGTTCAATAGTGCTATCAATTACAACAACATTAATAGACTCTACAATGGATTTGGTTCTTAAGTTGAAAACTCTTAAAGCTCTACTATTCTGAGAATAGCCAAGAAAAATGGATTTATCACCTTTGGCTTCAAATTTTGAAAGATTATCACGATCATTGCAAACATAACAAATGGAGCCAAAAGTACGAAAATATTTAACATTGGGCTTTTTGTTGAACCAAAATTTGTAAGGGGTCATTTTGGTATTCTTCCTAAGATATACACGATTGATAATATGAACCGGAGTAAGACAAGCTTCTTCCCAAAAGTATAGAGGTAAATTTTTAGCATGGATAAGGACTATAGCCATTTCTTGTAGAACTCTATTTTTCCTTTCAACCACTCCATTTTGTTGAGGAGTTTTTGGAGCACTAAACTCATGAGAATAACCATTTTCCTCACAATACTCAATGATACCAGTTTCTTTAAATTCACCACCTCTATCACTTCGAATTCGAGTTACTTGGGTGTCTTTCTCATTTTCTATCCGAGTCAGAATTTTCAAGAAATTGTTAAATGTTTCTGACTTAGCTTTCATGAAAGCTACCCAAGTAAATCGAGAAAAATCATCCACAATAACTAGGATATAAGAATTTCCATTCAAACTAACAGTCCTAGTTGGACCCATTAAATCCATGTGGAGAAGTTCAAGAGGTGTCGAGGTGTTAATGTCTTTAACCTTTTTATGAGGAGATTTGGTGATCTTACCCACTTGACATGGACCACAAACAGCAGAGGGGCATTTCTTTATTTTAGGTAGGCCTCTAACAATGTCTTGTGATGATAACCGATTTAAGGCATCAAAACTAATGTGCCCCAACCTATTGTGCCATAGGTCACTATCATCTAAAAGGGTTACATTACAAGACAAGGAGCCCGAAGCTTTGTAACAGTTATCCGTGGTACGATTGCCTTTTATGTAATTTTCTCCAATATTAGTCAAAACATCACAGGAGGTTTTGGAAAATTTAACTTGGCAACCATTATCACAAAAATGACTGATAGAAAGTAAATTAACTCTCATTCCTTGAACTAATAACACATCATTAACATTGGGTAAACCTTTTTCATTAAGAGTACCTTTGCCAATGACTTGGGAGGTCTTACCATCTCCAAAGGTTACGTTGCCACCTTTATAATGAACAACATCCTTAAGTTTGGTAATATTACCCGTCATATGACGCGAGCATCCGTTGTCTAAGTACCAACCAGCACTATGCATCTCACAGCGTAGGGCTGTTAAGACTACAAAAGATTTTAAATTCGAATGTTTTAGTTGGGGTCCTAGATCATCAGATCTGATCCAAATAGCCACGGTTTTAAATTTGTTTTGTGCAATAATATTGGATCTGGGAAAGGATTTACCAAATGGTCTTGATTTGTGATTAGTCCAAGTTCTAGGCTTACTAAAATAGTGAACCGATCCATTGCGATTTGAGGTTTTATAACCAAATTTCCCACTTTTTGGGTTAAAGTAAAAATTATCATTTTTCTTTTGACACCGTTGGCACTCAAAGTTTTGGTGTCCAAAAACATCATAAATAGTGCAGAATTTATTAGATGTAGGAAGGCCAGAATTACAATGTTTTCTAACAAAGAAGGTTTCAAATTTCTTACAAGAATTGGACATAACATGACTAGTAAGTCTCTTAGCAGGGGGACAGTATCTAGAGGAAGATGTATCAACAAAATTTTCAATGAATTAATCAATGTGACTTTCAAAATCATTTTCGATTAAAACTTGTTTACCTTTGGCCTTTTCATTTGACTTGCTTGCCAACGGAAGAGCCATTTCTTTTCTGGCTTTAACAAAGAGAACTGGTTTGGAAAAATCATTTATTTCCGTAATAGGACCATCATAACCAAACCCTCTTGTATCACCATGATAACGTTGGACAGTAATTAATTCTTCAAGGTCAAAGAATTTTATGTCACGACTACGACACATTTTAAAAGCAGTTTCACAAACTTCTTTAGACTTTTCAACTTGCAAAAGTGCAGCATTATATTTGTCTTCTAAAGAAGTCAGATTTTCATTTAAAGTCGTAATCTGAATTTTAAATTCAAGTGACTATTTTTCAAAATCAATTTTGACATTGAACATTTCCACAGAATTTTGTTGAGTTATCTTATATTGATTCTCTAGGGATTCAGTAAGTAATTTAACCAGATTAGATAATTCTTGTCTATTTTGCAAGGTCTTCACAAACAGTTCAGCATAATCATCATAGGCAACCTTATTATCATTGTTCACCGTGTCACTATGTGAAATGTGGCAATCTTCAAATTTAGTGTCACACAAGTATGCACGTTTAGCATCAAATGGAGCAGTTATTTCAAGCATAGAAGGTTGACTAGCTAATAAATATTTAGCAGCATCAATTAAATCAAGCACTTCATCAGAATCATAATCATCTTCAGAATCAGACATTCCAGCAAGATATACATCTCCACAACACTCGTAAACTTCTCCTAAAAATGCAAGGTAATTTTATTCAGTTTTAACTTGGTCTTGATCTGATTCAGAATCAGAGGTATCATCCCAAGTTTTTGTAATGTTTGCCTTGAGCTTTTTAGGATACTTTGACTGTGGTTTGGATCTACATTCAGCAATAAAATGTCCAAGTTTACCACAATTGTGACAAGCCATTTTCGATTTATCAACCTTACTAGTAGAACCATCATGATCAGCCTTTACTTTAGAATTTCTGTTATGGGGTCGATTGGTCTGACGAGATTGATTATTCTCTTGCATACGTCTTTTAGCAATAGAGTTTCTATGCTTCAAGAGTTTCTTAAATTGAGAAGACATAAGTGCAAGTTGATTGTCAATCTTATCAATGTCATCCGACTCAACATCAGAATCATTATCAGACTCAGATTGTTACTTAACTACCTCATGTTTGTATTTATTAGGACAGGAAGTTTTAAATGCAACTTTAGAAGAATTAGTCAGATCATTCTTAGAATAAGAAGTAAGAGTCTTTCTAAAAGCTGTTTCAAGTTCCATAGTTCTCAATTTAGAACTAAGCAAGTCAGGCGTAAGAGAAGGATCATCCATTTCTTCAATGATATAACGTTTATGATCAAATCTAGGGGCAAGGGATCTCAAAATCTTAGCACACACTTCTTGATCAGTATACTCAACATCATTAGCATGCAATTGGGTAATAATATCAGTCAAACGCATATAGAAATCATCAAATGGTTCATTATCTTTCATAACAAGCATATTGTGATGTTGGATAAGCATTTGAGTTTTGCATATTTTTACCCTAGCATCGCCTTCATGTGCTATTACTAAAGTATCCCAAGCATCCTTACTAGTAGTGCACTGACATATACGTTTCAATTCATTTTCACTTACACTCATGAAAATCTCATTCTTGCCCTTATTATTGAAATTGCTTATCTTTTTCTGATCAGCATTAAATTCAGTGGTTTTAAGTTTTCTAAAGATAGTGCTACCTTCTACTATACGAGTAGTGGGGTGTTTATAACCATTTTCAATTAAATCCCACACGTCATCTCCTAAAGTGCCTTGAATAAATGCTACCATTTTGATTTTCCAGTATGAAAAATTTGAGCCATCAAAAATAGGAGGTCTACTAAAATTACCAAGCCTAAGTAATTGACTTGAATCATCCATTAAAACAAGGTAAAAAGTGTTTAAAAAAAAATTTGAAAACGATCTTTAAAAGTCTAGCTCTGATACCACTTGAGGTGACCCCGGCAATGAGGGTCGATGCGCAAAGACTTTATAAGCGGAAGTAAACTCTTTGTTGAGTAAACACCTTAAACCTACGAGTTTATATGAATGATGAAAAATGGACCAGATTAAACTTTTACTTAATTTGATTAACTTTTATGAAAATAATATTAATTTTTAAAGTTAATTATAGTCCAAAACAGATTCAATTTTTAGGCGAGTTTCTAATTATTTAGTCCTACCTTTTCGTGTGAGGTGAAATGCGAAAAATGTACAACACACAATATTTATTTAACGTCGCAAAAACCCTTCCCCGGGAAAAACGACGGACTCCCCTAGGAGTCACCTAAACTACTTTCACTAAAATAATAAATGAATTGGTACGAGTTACAAACAACAAACTTAACAATTAAAGAAGAATGATCTAGCTATTATCCCACACGACCAAGTTTCTACCCTGGTTGCTTATTCAGTTCTCTCTTTAAATTGTCCTCACTTGTTTTTGCGCTCTTCACTTCGTAGCCTCCCCTCTAACTTCTTTAAGTGCAGGTTGGCTCAGTGCCTATTATTTATTTTCTAGTGAAGTATGTGTGATGCAACATACTATATATCACCTATATCTTTGCAAGTCTTGTGTTATTCAAATCAAGTCATCTTGACTTTGAATACACTTTTGAAAAGCTTCTTTTCTCTTTCTTTAAATCTTTGAACACTAAGACTTGTTCAGATATTACACAAACAAATATGTGTCTACATGAATACAACGTGAGTGATATGTGAGTGATATGAGATGCAAACAATTTCTGAAAATCACTAACACAACCAAGTAATCAAGTTCACACAGATATATTCTAGACTGAACATAAATAAAACATATCAAGCATACAGTCAGAAATAATACAAACTGTTTATAACTATATTAGATTAAAATGATTTAATCCAGTTTAGTTTAAGTTCCAATCAGTCTGAAAAGTTCAGGTTCTTGATTAGGTCCAGTATGTTCTTGTTCTGAGTCCAAGTCCTTGGTCAAATATCCAGGTATAAATTCGTTTAGTCCAAGGTCATATTTCCAATATCAGGTAGTTATGTTCCGGTTCACAACTTGTATTAGGTTTAAATCTCTAAACCTAGAATCAGTTGTACTTTAGTGTAAATCAGATTTCCAGGAAAATCAATTTAAAACAAAGTGTTTTAAATAAAGTAAGATCACTACTAGTTCTAGTGTGTGTAGTGTTTATAAAATATATTCCAGCACAATACTTACACAAACACTTTAGATCTAGCACATAACAAATCTGAAATTACAAGAAAACAAGAACAATAATAGAGATACTCACAAAACGATTTTTCAAAATGAAAAATCAACTGATTTGTAGATGCAGAAATTCTGAGATTAGAAACCTTCCATTCTTGAATCCACAAAACGTCTTGAAGACTCAGCAAAATTTTGTAAAGAATACACAAAAGATTTCTCTGAAAATACTGGTGTTTAATCTCTCTCTCTCAGAATTAATTTTGGCAGAATTTATGCTCAAAAACGAATTTTCTCTCGTTGAAAAAAAATGAAGACACAATGTCTCTATTTATAGAGTGCACAAGTGTGTGCTGATTGGTGTAAAAAGGAATCACATGGATCACCAAGGAAATACACACAACCGTAGATAAAATATAATCTGAGGGCTCACAAAGAAACACAAAGTGATGTGTTAAAAATGTGACACGTGTTGTGCAAGCTGTTACAAACTAACTGAACAAGAAACAATTAGTTATATAAAACACATCCATTTTAAAAGTTATCTTGAAGGCCAGCTGTGCAACATTGCGTACCAAAACGCATTAAATGTAACCGTTAAGGAGCTGACGATGCCGTTTCTGAAATCAAAGTAAAAATCAGCTTTGGTTTTAAAATAATACCGTTGCAAATAAAAGGGTACTGCATCGTTTAAAGGGAAAACCGAAAATCATATCTGGTTTTAAAAACTAAAACCATCAAAAGTTATTCAATAATACCAGGGGCGGAATAAACCACCTAACGTCGTTTTTTTTTTAAAAATATTTTCGGTTTTAAAAACAATAAATCCGGATGTGACCACGACGTCGTATTACTCATACCGTCAACTATTTACCAAGGAGGCAATATTTAAATCATGGGGTCAAGTCGCAATCTGGTGACCAGCTTTCGGAAATAGGTAAAAGGGTCAGGGGGTCAAATCGATAGCAGGTATGGGGAACACGCACCCAGTTACAAAACACCTGCAAGTGACCAAGGTGACAACAGCTTTTAATAAAAAGCTAAGGGATTAATGATAAGCCGTGTACAACTAAGGGTATAGGCTACCAGCTATATAAATTTATAATATATAAATGCTAACATATGTAAATGAGATTGAGTGGTAAAATCGGCAGTAACTCCCAATGGTCAAATCGGTGTGGACTCAAAACAACAACTATATATATTATAAAACATACAAGCCAGCATTATGTTACTAATATATATAATATAGAAGGCAAAGGTCCAAGCGCCTATACCGGTTAGGGGCCATGCTTACACGAACATATATATATAATAAATTATATACACACATGCCAACAAAGTGTCCAAATCGACAAAAGCCAAAGGAGTGAGACATTGCGCATATATATATTAATAACAAAAAAAATTATTTTTAACTTAAAAAAAAATAATTCTACAAATTTTATATAAAGAAAAATATTTGGTGTCAAAACTTTATTTTACCAAAAGTATTTTTCTTTTAAAAATTTTAAATAAAGGTTTTGAACTCAAAAAAAAAATTTATGACGAAACAAACATTATCATGAGACATGATAAATAAAATGCAC
The DNA here is from genome assembly GCA_949130495.1 of Sambucus nigra. NCBI lineage: Eukaryota > Viridiplantae > Streptophyta > Magnoliopsida > Dipsacales > Adoxaceae > Sambucus > Sambucus nigra. The sequence goes on from CASBWL010000100.1 coordinate 1,470,744, forward strand.
ATGCAACGTGGTGTCGTGTCCTACGTGACAGAAAATCCTATGAGCCATAGAAACTTAAAAATACCTTTTTTTGAGAGGGCGGTCTGAATTGAGAGCTCATATGATGTAGATGGACAAGGAGAGCTTAGAGTCGATATGGGGACACGCAATCCTAAATTACAAAAATATTTTGTCAAAATTCAAGTCCAACTAGATGAAGTTCTATATAGCTAAAGCATGAAAAGCAAATCCTAGGTGTGCTCTATATAGGGCCTTCATATATACACATCCATATGATCCCATCATATGATCCAATATTAAACCATCACATAAGGTTTAAATATTTATACCATGTATATCCACAACATAAATATATCCATACAGTCATAACCATACAGATATAAATATACACATATATTCACATATCCATATATCTATATATACAAACTATATCTCGTTCATATGTATAGTATATATGTAACCTCGGCTATAGGTATACATAATCCTCAATATACAAGTTGTCACCACAAACTCATTTAATTACCTCGATATTGAATACAATCCATCTATTGAAGCATATTCATCCATTTTCCTATGGTGAATAGTCTCCCAAACAACATAAGGATATATATATATATATATATATATATATATATATATATATATCCAACATTAGGGTTATCGCCCAAAGTTTAGTGTAGGAAACCATCACTACACATTCCATCTATATTCGAGAGCACATTAAAGAATCTAGTAATAATTTTTACTATCGGTATACACCTAACTACTAGTCTATAAGCCTGGAGCTCAATCTTAACTTCATCAAATAATCCCATATGTTAGGGAAAATCCCCAATGTAAATCACACATTGATAAACAACATCTACCCCAACTAGATTTACACACTCTACTCTAGTTGGTAATATGATCTCATCGCTCTCGAATTCGACTACAGTTCAATCACTTTTACGAATCCCCTAGTCTAACGCCTCTTCGATTTATTCCTTAAATTTGCTATCGTTAAGTATATGCGACCATTCTCTTTCATTGGGCCCCAATTTGTGATCTCAACAATATCCTATCTTTAGAAGGATTCGACAAAAATGTTGGCCTAGGATTTCACAACATACCCTCGCAACTCTCTCTATGAGTTCTTAACCTCCCACTATATATATATTCACTTCAATTTCATATTCATTTCATTACTAAAAGAGGCATCCCATCCTCCTAAATCAATTTAACATATGCCCGCAAGTCCCTATTTGACCTAGAGCCCTATTCCCTTAATCTAATATAATAACCTTCCATAATAAGCCCATTAAGAAAGCCCCCAAGAATAAAACTCCAAAAGAAAAGGGAAAGAGAGAAATCTAAAATTTGGGCTAAAAATAGGGGACCGGTCCCATACCCCCGGTCGATCGCAGGTCAAAATTTTGCCTACGAAGAAATGCAGTAGGCTTTTGCCTTAAGGCACGATCGACCGGTCTCCTAGGCGCGGTCGATCGGCCATACCAGTTACTTTGGCCGATTTTCCATTTTCAGCAAACCCACAACCCTCAAACACCCACATATCATCATCTAACAACCAAATCTTTAACCCAATAATATTCTTAACAAATAAACTCATCCTATATCTCATCCCAACAATTTATATGTCATCAAACCATATATAAACATTGAAATCAAGTTTTTGTCCCCAAAATCAAGGTATTCCATATAACCCAAAAATCCATTTCTTAACCCACAAATTATGAAATAAAATACACAAATAACTATTTAGGAAGATTAAACACTTGCCTCAGATTTGTAGAGGTTGGATCGTCCTCGGTGACGCGGTTGGGCCGGAAATCCCCAAACTTTCCTTCCTCTATCTCTTCCTTTCTTCTTCTTTCCTTCTTATTTCTCCCTCTAGGGATTTTCTCTCTTTCTCTCAATTGAGAAGGCTTGATCCTTAAGCCTTTAAATCCCTTAAAACAATAAACCCAGTTTTGAATGTTAATACACACTTTAAATGACTCGTTTACTCCAATTCGAGTCAAAATAACTTAAAATCATTCCGGAGCCGAACTAAGACCCAATGACAATCATCTTGACTATCTCGACCCTTTCGGGATTGATGGTACCCTCAAAAACATCATCCAGAATACTTTGAAATGTTCTCTATTTTTGGGCCTCAATTCCCAAATTTTAAAATTCTCCAATTTAATTAAATTTTATTTTCCCAAAAATTTTATTTCTCAGTCTCCAAAGTCAAGGGTTGTTACATTCTTCACCCCTTACAAAAAATTTGCCCGTGAAATTTAAGATATGCCTAGGACCTCAATATCATCTAGTCCTTACAACGAACCTTAGGATTACTATACAGATCCTTCGTGGTTCTCACGTCGAACCATATAAGTTTTAAAATCAACTAGATACCTAGGGCGCCCATACACCATGTATCCGAATTTCCACTCGTAGAATTATAATCAGGATCCATTAGCCTCAAATCATAATATAACCCTCGGCATTATAATCTATAACAACATACTAAATATATAAAAGTTTGAAAATTCCCAACGGTTGAACTCTCCTCAATTCCTGACGCTAGCCACCTTCGTGTGGGGGAGGTCTCGCAAGCGAAATTCAAACAAGGAACCCTCCAAATACACTACAATGTAGCTAGGTCGGGCATTGAGATTAGTTGAACCAGGGTTAAGGTTTTATAAAAAGAAGGATTTCCATATTTTAGATATTGCCCGAGGGCCTATACAACAATACAATATAAACAAATTCCGCGTCTTTCGACACGCCAAACATACACCTTATGTTTAAAACAGAAGGCCTCAACAAATGCAATACTCTAGACAATACCTAGTTCTCAAAACTAGCACAACTATGAGCTAAATTAATCGCTCAACATAATTCCACTAAACTCTAAACTTCTCAGCTATACTAATCCCCTGCATTGCATCAAAGCGTTTACCACAAGGTAAGCCCCCCCTCGTTTGGGACACTATAATTACATGCCCTAACCTATCCATGAGACAATAGTCTCATAACCACTACTCAACAACCTCGACATTTCGCACTTTCGGAATTCAATGGCACAACTCCCTACTCTCTCTTTACGAGAAGGCCTATTATCTCAAAAGATGCCTTACAAAGGCCATACTTACTCACTCCTTCTTCTAGGAAAATCTCATACACCCTAGCGGTGTAGCGGCGAACCGCTCAATATACCTAACGCGCGACGTTCCCAATATCGCACCAAGCGTAACTTAAACCAAAGAAAGGTATTCTACCTTACACTTCCATAACCCAATGGTTTTACTTTATCCTTGAATCCCTATTTAAAGTCCTCTACTCCTTACAGGACCATCGTTCTTCCTAAACATATTTCTCCACAAGAGAAACACCTTCCTCGAAATCCTTCCTAACCATTTTGAAGGACAAAACACGATTGCGACCACCGAAAACTCCCTCAGTCCTGCTCAACAAAACTGAGTTTCCAAATTCTTACTCCCTCTTCTAGAAGGCAACACTCTTGATTTTGGAACAAATCCACCTACCTCACATCGGTAAAAGTCTCCAACACCAGGTTTCCTAACGAAGATTGACGAGTTTCTCAACCTAAACCTCCCAAGGATTACAATACTCTCTCCTCGGACTTACCTTACTAATTCCAAGATTCACCATTTAAGTAATTTCACTTTCATATTCCAGCTTGAAATAAGGAAAACAAATACCTCCAATCAAAGCGTACCCAAAATCTATTATAGGTATTGCATCTCTAATCTTGTCCTTTCCTAGATGAAATAATCTAAGTGACGTATGAAATGAAATCAACTGTTATCAGAACGTCGAATACACTTCACAGAAGAAAATGAGCGCAGTGAACACAACAGTCCTAATAATAGGGCTTTGTATCAAGAACGTTAACGGAGGAACGCCAAAAACTCGAACAGATCCTAAAGACTCTAGAACCTGATGCTCTGATACCATCTGTAACAACCCGCTCAATATAATAACGGGTGGCCATCCCTATACTACATTAAATCAGGAATTTCAGATGGTCCAGTCTCAACATCAACTGTCGGTACCATATAATATAGGACTAACTACTCGATATCATATAAGAGAGATGTTAAAATTAAACAAAATAGACAACAGACAACAAACCAACACTATAAACTACTAAAAAAACGAAAGATGCATAAAAAAACTATGATAAATGAAATACTAAAATAAAATGAAATAAATAACTACAACTGAATGTTCTACAAAGAATTAAACCCGAATAAGCTGTCGCGTCACAGCCAATACAATGACTGGAATGGAATAAATATCACATGTATATACATATCCCTTGGGTATAAACCCGAAATACAACTAGAATCCTACCTAGATTTTTACAGAAGTAGGAAGTTTCTACAAGATACATCCCGCAACAGTCCGCACGTGTCACGTATCCCAAGACTCTGGATAGAAGGTCATCTGGCATCCATGCGGTAGGACACCTGTAGTAATATATATATATATACAAGCAGGAGAGAAAAGTAAACGGGTCAGAGCCCGAATGTGAAAAATATTTAGCAAGTGTGTTAACCGTGCATAATAAATATTGGTGCACTTGTTTCATAATTAAAGTGGAATCGCACTCGCGTGAAACCCCAACTCACCTCTCATCTAACGGCGCGCACCTATTCGGGTCCTGAGATTTTAGTTAAACTACCTCCCGTTTATAAGGATAACCTAACTTAACATAGGCTCAACCTATACCCACGAGAATTGCCTTCCTATCTTAACCCCATAACCCACTCTTCTTAAACACACTTAATTATTTTAACCACCTATATGCCATAATAGGTTTATGGATTCCGGTTTATAATTTAATTAAATGTAATTCCTAATATGTTACCCATGTATATATGGGTTAAAACATAGGATATATTTAATAAATAACATGCATACAGATTTATATTGACAAAAATTCTCTCCAATGTCAACACTGCACTACGTTTCGTGCGTGGGGTGTCTCGCAAAGCGAAATCCAAACAAGGAACCGCCCCGTTACACTACTCATCGACAGTGTCGATCCTAGAGATCCATTATCCCATACATACAATATTATACTACTACAATTGCTACTAAATTTAGATTACAATATAAAAACAACCTAATATCTCCAATAATATCCTTGGGATGATGTAACCGAAACATTCCTTAATTGCGATACATCAACCCCCAATAATCTAGTACATCATAATCATCCAAGATGTACTCCACAAAGATTCCATATCCTTTCATCTGTAGGATATCTATAAATATATATATAGGCATTTTATTCTAACCATATAGATATATCATCATCCATACCCATGACTAAGTGTACATATCATATCTGATGTACAGGGGACGTGTACATATAGACACCCAGTTATATAATAGCATCGATAAACTGCACCATGCTATCATCTTCCCAGTGCCCGGCTCACGTAGAAATGCTGGGGACCACCTGGTGGGGATCAACGACACCCACCTCATGATAAACTCACACACACGACGTCCCGAGAAGCGGTCATATCTCCTAACCAACAATGAGATGAAACATACCCACCACTTCTCATCCCAAAAATATAAATCACATAATAACACACTGTACGACTATGACTTGGGGAATATCCACACCCTGCTCCTTAAGCCAGCATGCTCAGCCTCTGCGCGGAAACTTCCCAATGATAGCATGAGCGGGGTATGCCTAACCACATAAGTATATATATCGTTCACATGCACAATATATACACATCCATATGATCCCATCATATGATCCAATATTAAACCATCACATAAGGTTTAAATATTTATACCATGTATATCCACAAAATAAATATATCCATACAGTCATGACTATACAGATATAAATATACACATATATTCACATATCCATATATCTATATATACAAACTATATCTCGTTCATATGTATAATATATATGTAACCTAGGCTATAGGTATACATAATCCTCAATATACAAGTCATCACCACAAACTTATTTAATTACCTCGATATTGAATACAATCCCTCTCTTGAAGCATATTCATCCATTTTCCTATGGTGAATAGTCTCCCAAACAACATAAGGATATATATATATATATATATATATATATATATCCAACATTAGGGTTATCACCCAAAGTTTAGTGTAGGCAACCATCACTACACATTCCATCTATATTCGAGAGCACATTAAAGAATCTAGTAATAATTTCGACTATCAGTATACACCTAACTACTAGTCTATAAGCCTCGAGCTCAATCTTAGCTTCATCAAATAATCCCATATGTTAGGTAAAATCCCCAATGTAAATCACACATTGATAAACAACATCTACCCCAACTAGATTTACACACTCTACTCTAGTTGGTAATATGATCTCATCGCTCTCGAATTCGACTACAATTCAATCACTTTTACGAATCCCCTAGTCTAACGCCTCTACGATTTATTCCTTAAATTTGTTATCATTAAGGATATGCGACCATTCTCTTTCATTGGGCCCCAATTTGTGATCTCAACAATATCCTATCTTCATAAGGATTCGACATAAATGTTGGCCTAGGATTTCACAACATACCCTCCCAACTCTCTCTATGAGTTCTTAACCTCCCATCATATCTATGTTCACTTCAATTTCATATTCATTTCATTACTAAAAGAGGCATCCCATCCTCATAAATCAATTTAACATAGGCCCGCAAGTCCCTATTCGACCTAGAGCCCTATTCCCTTAATCTAATATCATAACCCTCCATAATAAGCCAATTAAGAAAGCCCCCAAGAATAAAACTCGAAAAGAAAAGGGAAAGAAAGAACTCTAAAATTTGGGCTAAAACCAGGGGACCGGTCGACCAGTCCCAGACCCCCGATCGACCGCAGGTCAAAATTTTGCCTCCAAAGAAATGCAGGTTGCTTTTCCCTTAACGCACGGTCGACCAGTCCCCTGGGCGCGGTCGACCGGCCATACCAGTTGCTTTGGCCGATTTTCCATTTTCAGCAAACCCACAACCCTCAAACACCCACATATCATCATCTAACACCCAAATCTTTAACCCAATAATATTCTTAACAAATAAACTCATCCTACATCTCATCTCAACAATTTATATGTCATAAAACCATATATAAACATTGAAATCAAGTTTTAGTTCCCAAAATCAAGGTTTTCCATATAACCCAAAAATCCATTTCTTAACCCACAATTTATGAAATAAAATACACAAATAACTATTTAGCAAGATTAAACACTTGCCTCAGATTTATAGAGGTTGGATCGTCCTCGGTGACACGGTTGGGCCGGAAATCCCCAAGCTTTCCTTCCTCTCTCTCTTCCTTTCTTCTTCTTTCCTTCTTCTTTCTCCCCCTAGGTTTTTTTTTCTCTTTATCTCAATTGATAAGGCTTGATCCGTAAGACTTTAAATCCCTTACAACAATAAACCCAGTTTTAAATGTTAATACACACTTTAAATGGCTCGTTTACTCCAATTCGAGTCAAAATAACTTAAAAACATTTCGGAGCCGAACTAAGAGCCAATGACATTCATCTTGACTATCTCGATCCTTCCGGAATCGATGGTACCCTCAAAAACATCATCTGGAATACTTTGAAATGTTCTCTATTTTTAGGCCTCAATTCCCAAATTTTAAAATTCTCCAATTTAATTAAATTTTATTTTCCCCAAAATTTTATTTCTCAGTCTCCAAAGTAAAGGGTTGTTACATAAGTCTAGAGTTACATAGAAAATCTATGTAGTAGGGTGATCATCGACACCCTTAATTTCAACATAACAGATCAAGATAAGTATTATATAAAAATACCTTGAATTAGCATTAGAAATAGTGTAATGCGTCCCAACTTTAAACATTTACTTTTTATTGAATGTTTGTAATTGACAAAACAATATCTAGACAAGTTATTTCACAACTATAGAGAGCCCAATCTAATTAGAATATCATATCACATAAATTCATAGTTAGTACCTCAATAACATGGCCTATTGTTTGAATTATCCAGTCAAAAATGTTGGTTCTTTCGACTTTCAAGAATCGCCATTAAATCCTAATACTCCTGTTTCTCATTAGGTGATTTATGTGGTTTCTCCTCTGAATCGTACGGCTCTCGTGAGGGCACCTAAGCAATATGAAAATCCTAACCACAAATTTATATATGAGTAACAATAATCTTATGAAAATATCACCCGATTTGAATGTAAATCCAACGACTGGGTGTGATTTTGTAACGGAAAATTGTTAAAGTATTGTGATACAAAATTAAAATCAAATCAAAAGAAAAATAGCAACACTCCATTCCATGGCAACACTTGAAGTTTTAAATAATATTGCCTCCATGATAATCATACCTCAAATAACCTGCTTCATCTACTCATTTGCTAAAATGGCCTGCTCAGCTTCCGTAAATAGCCTACCTCAAATAATAACCTGCACAACTGCCTCAAATGGCTACTGAGCAGTAATATTTCTCGCTAAAAAAGCTCCACGTGTCATACTAAAGCAGGTAATGTCGTTCGCAAAAAAGAGCGTGTGCGTGTTAGCGAGAGAGTACCTTAGAATTAGCATATCCAAATATGCCTTTTAAGACTACTTCATGGGATATATCTTATAAATAATTGCATATGAGACAAACACTTCTTACCAGTAACATTAAGACATTTTATGTGTAGTCAGTTACATAAAAATTGTGTATTTTTATGTATTAGCTTATAAGATTGATAAAGTACCTTTGTTTGGAACCAAATCAACATATTGATTCCATTTACAACTTTATTGCACTTTAACCTGATTTTTATATCTTAATGAACTACAACCTTCTATCACTTTTACATCAGAAAAGGTGTTTGAGACACTTCACTCGTGTAATTTTGTTTTATTTTCTCAAATAGTTTTTATATACCATATGTGACATAGCAACACATATTATAATTTAAAGGGAAGTGTGGAGCTAGGTGTGGGCCGACATAGGCTGTTGCCCAACCTTCGATAAAAAAAGGAAGAACAATCTTGTATATAACCTCAAAAATCAAAGCACGCAAATAAAATGACAAAACATAAATAAGATAGAAAATGAAAACATAAAAGGGGAATACCTATAGTAGAGGTTTTCCTCGGTTCCTTAGAGAGTTCGTTTTTACAGCTGAGATAAATTTTATAATAAACTTTAGGATCTTAAACATTGATTCCTCTTCTCTATGTATTAATACGATTTCAATGGAAAGGAATAAAACTTACATAAGATAATTCCTGATGATATTGCTGAACCAAGTGAACAGAGAGACTGAGCCTGAATGAAGAGAGATATGTGAGGATTATTTCTTGTTCTTTAATTAAATAACTAAATTAAAACACAATACTTTTAAGTTTGGTATTAAGAACATGATTAAGTACAACAACATACCTTGTTCTTTTGTGATGATGTTAGTTTACCCAAATAACGTCTGGGACTATGGGATACTCTAGCAGCCAAGAGAATCCTTACAAATAAAGCAATGCAGTGTAAACATAATAATTGATTTTGCAAATACCTGATTTAGAAAAACAAAAAAACAGCAAAAATGTTATAGAAGCCAATGTTTGAATCCTATTAACACAAAAACTACAAGAGCTTTATAATATTTCAATATCCAATTTGATGAGCCTTATAAGCAAGAAAGATAGTTTTGAATTCTGCATAGGAAAGTAAATTGGTCTTCGAGTGGTCATCATTCCAATAATCGGTATGCAAAGCTCCCACATTTCAAGTAAAATTGGGCTTCATAGCGTAAACATTTTATTAATGATAATAGTAGCACATAGAACCTAATACTAAAATTGTTAAAACATGAACAAGCCCACCATGTAAAATATATCACCGAAGGCACTTCTCATGACCTCTGTGTGTACATCGCTAAGGAATTCTCGTGCCTTTAACACCCATAACTTCACTTAGTTTCCTACCTAAAAAGTATATCATATAATTCACAGTACTAAAACTTGCACATGTAAATAAAGGGCATTTGGCTAAGCCACCTAAGGAGATATGTGGATATGACTAAAAAGCAAACGATTATGTATACGTGTACTACCTTGAATTTTAAGAAAACGCAAGGTGAAAATCAAAGGCTAAAATTACGGACTATGGCATAATACTCGAACACAACACTTAAGAATCAATCATACTTGGTGTCATAATAAAAAAAATAAAAATCAAAAGCCACTTATACCGGTGTATTTCTTATTTCAACATATAAAAGCAAGATGTTGACATTATGACCAATGTGTTAGTGACAATGCACATGGTGAAGAAAAAACTATGCTGAGCATATGACAGGCCAAGTAAAAAAATACTTTCTTAGAAAATATGAACGCCACAATGATCACACAATTACCATCAGTTATGTAGTTATCATGAAGGCTTCTATTGGAGCTAATAACAAATTATCGACTCTACATTGCCAACAAATATATAGTAACATAACCTCAAATAAAATGTTACATATCCGGTTTGAAAGGTCGAGTACTTCACCTAAACATATGTAATAACCATAATACAAACTGTATACCCAACTAAAACTAACAAAATTCCAACTCAAATCACAATCTGCTCTAATAATCTGTTTAAGACGAACACAATCAAGCACAGACAAATGTTAAAAACAAAACTCAAGTGATTGTAAACCTCAAAACTAATGTATCATATATAAAAGTCATGGGAAATTAAGAAAATATAAAAATTACAAAGTGTATTATCGGTTCTTTTTAAAACAAAAAAAATAATATGCTTAGTGATGTAATTCAATATAGATATTGAAATCGAAGAACTAAGAATGACATGTTAAATAGTAGAGATTATAAACAAACATACATGTTGAAACAACTGTAAAAGCACAGATTTCTCAGGACATGTGTGTAACAGGATTGTCAGTGCGCAACTATAAAAGCACAGATTTCTGAGGTGCAACATCAAAATGGGATGGAACATCGCTTATACTGCTGCAAGGGTACGAGTTTCTCTTGGGGTGAAACCTCATTTTGAAAAGGGTCGATTGTGTGGGTAAGGGAATTTGAATTTCTTTAATATCCTTTATATGAATAACGTATACGAAGGCACGAAGATGTATAATTAACAACTACGCGAAATATATACTGAAACAAATAAGTTTGGGTATAGACATAGAAGCTGACTTTAAAGTTGGATTTAAAATGCTAAAAATAACGCAAGAAAAAGTGAATTCCGTTGTATTCTACAAAATAGGTGGTTTCAAAATTGTTTACAGAAACTTATGCGAATTATGCAAATTGTATCAAAATACGTGTTCTATTTTACAAAACTCCCTGTTCTATATTTTCAAAGTAGTCTAAACATAATTCCAATAAATATGGACAACAAGTTTGCCAAAATATAATAAATATATTGGCATATAAGAAACATTACAGACACTAGGTGATGGGGTTGGCAAAGAGGAGCTTGGAAAAGAGAAATTCACTGCTACCCTTAGTAGTTCATTAAATGGAACATTTTCCTCAATGTCCCTTCACTTCATCACCATCTTTTGTTTACTTGCAAAATATTATTAGGTAATATGTGATAGAAGGAGCAGCAGCAGCAAGAAACTCTCACCAGTTTACCTACAGTGGCAATACATGTTAGTTGCAATGCAACCCACCTGAGCTAATGTGAAATCAAACACCGAGATGAGGGAGGTCGGAGAAAACAACTCAATTAAGCTATTACAGCAGCAAGAGCACTTAAACCTTATTCGTCAATCAATTTTTAGGCAGTTGGGGGTAAAGAACGCCACAAACTGGAGATGAATATACAGTACCTGGTTAGAGCAATGGAGAATCTATCAATGATGAAAGCAGATATTTGCATATGGTTGTGCCATCATTTGTGTTGGTTCACCTCCACCTCTCATATATGCGGTTGCATTTTTATTTTGCAGACCAAAAATGAGCCTCGACAGTTATCATGGTAGATAAATGAGCAAAAAATGAGCCCTGACATTTATCGTGGTAGATAATAATATAATCAAACAATCTAATTCAAATAAATATTTGAATGAGAAAATAAACGTCTTGGTAGCTGAAACTTAAAAGCCATAATAAAAGAATCTCAATAAAGAAGGAGAGCATGTACATACTATTTAACTAAGAAAAATGAAGTACCCAAAAAGTAAGAACAGCCCTATAAGGTTCTTTAATTCTTCAAATTCATCTAAGTACTTTAAGTACAGTAAATGGTTGTTGAAATAGCATCAAAGTACATACTAACTTAATTTTACATAGCAATCAAATATTTAAGAATGGGAACAATTGATATAATGGTCTTGATAACTAAAAGTAAATACATGCTTCTTTTTTAAAGGGTCACGCGAAAAAAACTTTATAAAGAGTGTCTACTAAAAAATTCGTCAAGGAAAAGAAGAAAAACTTATTGCCAACAAACTAAATAAAGAGTTCCTACTGAAAAAATAACTTAACTTTAGCAAATGGAAAACACAATAAGTAAGGGAAAAAAGAAAATGGAAGAATTGTTCTACCTGGAATAACACCACATATTCTTTGTTATTGGTCCACCCATAATCATTTTGTTTAGTATTCACAATAGTCTCATTTATCATGCAATTCAACTATCATCCAGTCATGTGAGGAAAAAAATGGAATTTAGCAATAAAATCCACGTATGACAGAAAAAAACATTGTTCATAGACATCTAAAACATAACGTTTACACTTCAACTCGTCAAACTCCACCATTCATGGGAGGTTCCAATGAATAAATGACTTAATTGAGTGATTCACCTAAAAGACTTAATTGACTGCTTTCTCTTTTTTAAGGATCACCATCATGTATCTTTTTCACACCCAACATGACAGCCTGATGTTTTTTGTAACAACTCCTACTTGTATAACTTCCCTCTACTTATGCTTGATTAAACATGAAACTCATATGCTTTAAATACCTCATTGTTGCTCTCTTTTCCTTATTATTCTCAATTTACCAGCTAAATGGAAATTAATAGAATTTCATGTAATAAAGACTGTAAATAAATAGTGTGCCTCTAGAAAATACCAGCGTATGCATTAATGGGAATCCGATAAGATACTTTGTTTGAAAAAAAATGAGGACTCATTGATTACCTTTAAATAGTAATCAGGCCAAGGAAGTCAGTCTTCTTTGGTACCAAAGCATAGGAATCGATTAACAAAGAATGGCATCAGACGCTATACCACATATGTAGTTTCAAAACTGAAATAACCTACGATTTAAAAACCTTAGATGTTAAATTAGATCTACAAAATAGGAAGACAACTCGAATGGATAAATATGAAAGAACCATAATTTTGAAAATACAGATTACTTTGAACCAAAAAATAATAAAATCAAATAAAATACAGATATAAGATATGGCGCAAAAAAAACTCTAAAAAGTGAGTTTTATAAAAACATGTATATACTTTAAAGCGTCTCCAATCTGAAAACTCAGGAAGAACAAAAATAATGTATCATGACATGTGGGAAAGTATATTCACTTCCATAAACTACATATATAACTGCCTCAAATTGAAAGTCTGTGCATTTCATCTTCATACCATTAGGTTTCTACTATGTACCACATGGGTTTCCCTGTGTATTTGGGATTTTTGTAGGATACTCATTAAATCTATTTGAATTCGGAGGAAAACCAAGTACAAAATGTCAAAGAATGATATTGACAGGTAACAACAAAATCATTGTTATATCTCCATGATTATATTTATGTACTCTATCACATTTCTAGTGTTTAAAATGGAAAACAAAGAATAAGTGAATACGCTTTGCATTTGTCTTATTTCAAGTGGAAAAAGATCACCAATGTATGAAGTTGCATAAAAAGAATGAATCAATTACACACTACCGGTTGAAATGTCAGATTGACATCCTCAGTTCATAGGACTACAGTCTCATGTCATGTTCCAAAATTAAAGATTTTTTCTTTGGCTCTCTTTTTTCTTTAGAATTTGAGTATCACTGTTTTTGTAGACGTGTCGATATTCACAAAACTAACAAAAACTGAGAAAAAAATAAAGTATAAGTATACCTCAGTGATTCCTAGACTTATTTGCTAAAAAAAGTGGATTCACCAATTAATATCACTTTTAATCGATAATCAAGTTTGGGACCCTGCAATTAATAATCCAAGATGAATGCAACCAATTTTGTAACTCTTCTTACAAAGCGAAAAATGCACTCTTGATAAGTTGGCAACTCATTTTCCACATCAAACACAACAGTTAAAAAATCTAGATCGAAGTAACTTAAAGCTAAGCAAATTAGTAACTCAAAAAACTTTTCAGATAACACAAATAAGGAGTGTGTGGGTGTGACATTTACAAAGAAACATAATTTCCTCATAGTTGTGATTCTTGGATCAAGGGATATAAGACAAAACCTAAAAATCAATAACGAATAAATAAATTCAAAGAACAATAATTTTAGATAGTGAGACTATTCAAATTAGAACATCAATTTTTAGTAATTTTTCAGATTGCTACTGAATTTATAGGTAATATAAACAATACAACAACAATAGGAATCCATATTAAAGAAATATAATTAAAAAAAAAACTTCACATTTCAATAAATGTAAGCATAGGGAAAAAAATTGCCTATAGCATTGTGACATAAGTGACTAAAATTGAAAATTTTAGATTTGTAATTTTGCTAATACTTTATGTAAATTTCAGATTCGTAATTTCACCAATATTGTATGAAAATTTCAACACATGCATTAGTTTGCTTTGGATTAGTGTCAAACTCCTAGGATGCCACTAATAAAATGCCAAAACAATTCAAAATGTTTTAAGATAGCTTAATAATGGAATCTGAATCAAGACACCATTTCTATACTTCATAATAATTACATTTTGTTTATTTATATCATACATAATGAAATAAAAAAGTAACGAATAAAATCCAAATCACTTATCTAACAACCAAACCAAATTTGCTATTCCAAAACTAAGAAACCATATAAAAAATATTTGTGCACACATTAATAAAAGAGCTAGGTTAATGAGAACTTGCACTTAAGCTTAAAAATCATACCTTATTAGATTTGAAAGGAGAAAAACTCAATCTATAAACTTCCATACTATACCTAATATCTACAACCGGCAAAACAACTAAAAAAACACGTCCGTTTTGAATCCAATCTCAAATACCAACGATCTGCAAACACATGCACAATTCAGTTTCAATTGGTAAAGAGAGAAGTCACCGTGAGAAGAGAAGCCGAAGAGAGAGAGGGGTACTTGTTTGAGGGTTGGTGGGTTATGTGTGAGAAGAGAGTTAGAGTTTGAGATCAAAATAGGTATAATACCCTTTTACCCTTTATTTTGAATTTTTAAGAGAAGGGGAAATAAAGTAAAGTGTGTAAAAAGAAGGGGAATCAAAATATTTAAGGGGAAAAAATGGTAAGAGGAGTATTTTAATTCCAACCATTGGATTCTTGCATTGATGGATCAATCCTAGCCTCAACTTAGCTTATCATCTTATTGAATAGTAACAAAATTCTACTCCTTATTTTATATATATATATTCTTTTCATTAGCGTCTCATTTCACAAATATCATCGTTCCATTATAATGATCGATATTACGATGAACGCATAAAATCATATATTCTTATACCCTTTCTGATATGAGTTGATGATTTTCATCTCCATTACATATACATGCACACAATTTTCATGGAGAAATAAAGGAAAATAATAACACAAACCCATGAGAGACCGAAAGGGTAGAATGGGTGCCTAACACCTTCGTACTCTGTAACTTAGCCTCCGAACCCCTACAAATTATTTCATTTCGTATGTATCAGTGTGTCTTAGAAGCTGTCTTTCAGGATGGATCCATCTTCTTTTGTCTATTTTCAGTAAAATAGACTGGCAACTCCATCTCTCTACATTTTCACCCCACACCGACAACGGTCGAAGCGCTCCCCGAGAGAGGGAAACGCGGGATCGAGATCACCCAAAGAAATTCTCAGAATCGGGAAGGACACAGTTATCATGGCCTCTGCCTCAACCTATTTAGAGAAATAATCGATTGTCACGAATACGTACCTGTAGTATCCAGTTTCCCTGGATAAGGGTCCAACCAAATTAATTCCCCAAATAGCAAATGGCCAGGGAGAGGTAATAGAGGATAAGGCTTATGAGCGATGCAGGCATATCTCTGGAATTGCTCACACCTCTTTACATAACTAGACGCATCTCAGGCTAAGGTCTGCCACCAATACCCTTGTGTGACAACCCTTTTTGCCAACGATCTACCTCATATATGGCTGGAGCATGAACCTTCATGTATATCTTTCAAGATATATTCTACCTCCGTCAGACGGAGACATCAGATTAGAGTTAGGAGGAATCCTTTATTGTATAAAATATTCCCAATGACGGAGAACTTATTTTCCTTATACATTAGCCTCTTCCTTTCCATCTTTGAGTCTTATAATTCATCATCCCTTATATATCGGAAGACAGGGTCCATCCAAGATTCCCCTATCTTAAGGTTTAAAGCAGAAGTCAATCTTGTTTGTCTTCTGATTCAATGCTCGGTTGATGCAGGATCTCCACTTGTACTGACCTTCTGATTTATATCCTAGTTATTGACGTTATTCTTGCTAATTCATTGGCTCAGTCATTGTGTAGCCAAGGGATCCTTTTCAGTTTTACATCTATAAAAAATTTCAATGTTTCTTTTACCCTTGCCAAGTATCTGGCCTTCCTCTCATCCTTCACTTAATATACTCCAAGGATTTGGTTTACTACTAACTTAGAGTTACTATGAACTAATAACTGTCCGACATTCTCTGCCTTGGAGAGGGATAGACCAATTAGGAGGGATTCATACTCGGATTCATTATTGTTTTCCTTGAACTTGAATATCAAAGCATACTCTAGATCAGCTCTATCTGGGGCTGACAGTATCAAGTCGACTCCACCCCCTGCCTCACATGAAGAACTGTCAAAAAGAGGATCCACACAATACCTTTTTCAGAGAAGTTTCCCTCTTCCAATGCTCCATTCTTGAACATAATTTTTTCTTCTCCATTGTCAATCTCCACTATCTTGGTCGTGCTCGTCTCAGCTTTAGATGGATCAATAATTTCCTTTGTATTGACCTCATCCCATGTGAACTTAGTTATAAACTTACTCAATTTCTCAGCTGGTTGTCTTGATGGTTGTTCTCGGCTGATAGATGATGTCGAATTCTCCCAACTCTATGGACCAGATCATAAACTTACTAAATTTCTTAGGTTTATGGATGACATGTCTAAGAGGAGATTCTATTAGGATGACCATTATATTGGCCTATAATTAGGGTTTTATCTTTCTGCATGCATGTATGAGAGTATATGCCAATTTGCCTATTTTTTGGTTACCTATGCTCGGCCCCTTGAAGAGCCTTGTTATTAAAATAAACTGGATTCTGGACACCCTCATCATCCCTCACAATCATTGCGTTGATGGACGACTCAGACACGGCCCGGTACAAATATAACTTTTCCCTTTGACCAAGCATTGATAATAAGAGTGGGTAGCTGAGGTAGACCTTTAACTCCTGAATAGCCTTTTCACACTCTTCATTCCACTCGAAGGCTTTTCTCATCACCTTGAATAAGGGCAGAGACTTATTTGTTTCCCTCTGTAAAAACCTATTCAGTGTTACAACACGTACAATTAGCCTCTTTATGTCTTTTATGGTCTTAGGGGCCTTCATCTCCACCAAAGCTTTGATTTTTTCTCGGTTATCTTTTATCCACCATTGATTGACAATAAACCCTAAAAACTTGACTTCTCTAACTTCGAAGACACACTTTGAGGGATTCATCTTCATCAAGTATTTTTCCATCATCTTGAAAGTGCACTCCAGGTCGACCACATGTGTCTCGGCCTTGAGCCTCTTTATGAGCATGTCATCAATGTATACCTCCATGGTCTTACCTATCTGATCCTTAAATATTTTTTACTATCCCCGTGGTATGTTTCCCTGACGTTCTTGAGCTTGAAGGGAATTACCTTATAGCAGTATGTGCCTTTGTCCATGATGAATGAGGTATTTCTGGCGTCAGCTGGGTCCATGAATATCTGATTATAGCCTAAGTATACATCCATAAAATTTATTCATTTATGCCCATCTGTGGCATCAACCATTTGATCTATTCTTGATAAGGGGAAGTTGTCTTTGGGGCTTCATACCTATGAAGTCAACACACATCCTCCACTTGCCATTGGACTTAGGCACAATGACAGCATTGGCTAACCATTCTAGATAGATAACCTCACTGATGAAGTCAGCTTCTTTAACTTCTTAATTGCATATCGTATAACTTCATATTTCTCCCTAGAGTAGATCATCCACCTTTGTCTAACTGGTTTAGCACCCTCATCTACATATAATTTATGGCTGAGTACCTCCGGATCAATTCCTGGCATATCTTCATAACTCTAAGTAAAAATTCTTTGTTTCTTCCTCAGCAATTTGATTAACTCTTATTTAATCTCTTTCTTTAGGGCCTTGCAAACTTGGACAGATTTTTTTGGCTAGCTTCATCTCATCTTTGGGGTCGAGAGTGTCTATGCTGTAAGTAGTGGTGGCCCTTTTATGTTCCTCTCTCTCTTTCTCCTCAGTCGAATTGAAGTATCATTCACGTGACTCAAGCTGGTCGCCCTAAAATTTACCTAACCCATAAGGAGTTGAGAATTTTATCATTTTGTGAACAGGTTAGGGTACGTCCTTAAACATTTTGAGGGAAACTAATCCCATAATTATGTTGCAGGTTGAATAAATGTTTTCATCCCTCATGAAGAAGTGTATCTTCTTGGTGAGACATCTCGTCCAGGAGTTCCCCATACTTACATACATTTCATAAATTCCCAAAGGATGTACTTTCTCTCCACTAAATCATATCAAATGTTGGTATTACGAGATAAGTCTCTTCTTGCTCAATCCTAAGCCCTTAAACAAATCCCAGAACATCACATCGGCTGAACTACCAACATCGACCAATATTTGGACCTTATACCCATATACTCTAGTGGTGATCACTAGAGGGTCATCATATGGGAATAGGATCCCCTGAAAGTTGAAACTTGAAAAGGAAACTACGAGTGTGTTCATATCAACTTTATTTCTCTTACTTGACTTCTAATTGATAGCTATCAAGTTTACCACTTCTGGATTTGGGAAAGCCTTGTCTTTCGCTACATGAGCCTTCCTATCAACTATTTCTTTTCCACCACCTACTAGTCCTTAGCATATCTTTTTTACCCCAGAGAGATTGTATGTAGCCGAACATTAGGACCTGTGATTGGTGGTTATAGATCTGGGTCGGCCTCGTCATCTTCATCCAAGGCATTATTGTCTCTGTTTGATGGAGTGTCTAGTTTACACTTGTCATTTCACTTGTTTTAGGTGTCCTCTTGACCACGCTTTGAATCACCCATGTCCACATACTTTCTCAGATTCCCTTTCTTCAACATCTTTTCGATATCGTCCTTCAGAGCGAACCATTTGTTAGTGGTATTACCATGGTCTTGGTGAAATTTAGACTATTTGCTTTTATCCTTCTTACGAGGAGGGGTTTTGAGCATCTGAGGCCATCTCAAGGACCTATCTGTGACACCCCGACTAATTAAATACCGGGTAGCTTCTCTTTTATTAAATTAATACAAAATGCCAAGTTGGTTCAGTTAATAGCATCACTGTCAAAAATTTTTAATGATTACTAACCACCTAGTATTTAAAAAGTAAGTTGTCAAATTTTAAATTAAATCTGATTAGCATGCAATAAGTGACATATAAAAGAATAACATAACCAACCACAATAAAGTAGCAATAGTGTAATCAACAAATAATAATGAGTCTGGAGGAAATACTCATAACAATTCCAAATACGGAAATAAAAGAAACAAGTCTGCGTCCTGTAATAATTACAAACCAAAGTCTAAATGACTGAAATATAAAATGTCTCTAAAAGAAATGGGCGACATGCCCTACAAATGATGAAACTGCATATGGAGTCAAGACTGGAAAAGGAGGCATCTACTATCAAGGCCCTGTAACTTCCACAACAGCTACAGCTCGTCACCTGAATAGAAATCCTATGCATGGTGTCCTTATGGCCGGGCACCTAAAAAGTTTTTTACAAAAAAAATATATTTGAAAGAAAACGGGTCAGAGCCCGAAAGTGGAGATTATTTTAAAAACAGCAAGTGCTTTAATAACATTAAAACAATGAATGCAAAATACATGTTAGGTGCAGTCACATGAAATACTCACCTCTCGACTAATTGTGAACTCCTAACGTACCGTACCCATTCAAGTGATTCTCATACCTATCTAGACCAAAATAACTTCTAACCTTTCTACTCGATTCGTACTATAAGTTCCAACGTTATCAATTAAATAGAGAGCTTTACTTTAATTCTCGAATTCCCATTTATTAGCAATACAAATTTACTGGAGGTTATCCCCCTATTTATCTTCTCAATGGGTTACCATAATTATTCTCACAATTAAACATGACAAGTCTTTTCATTTAACCGTATATTATTCACATCATGAATATACAATACAAGCACCCCGAGACTAAGTTGCGGTGCACACATACTCTGCTATCCCATCCTGGTACATCACGTACATAAGGATTACGCATTCCGAATCTCTCGGGAATCGTTATCAGATAATAGCAAATCACAAACAATGGAGGCGAACACAGTCACATCACATGGGTCACGCACATACCTACGCTCCCATGATCAGCAGACTTATTAATATCTCAATAAGTCCTTCTATGACCTATGTCCTCAAGGCACCAATCTATATCCCCCCCGTAGGCACTCAAAGATTAGATGGTCCTAAGCGAACGCAAACCTCCCATGATAGCAAGTATGGTAGGTATGTCATACACATAAAATCATATACATATACTAAGAAATGCACACATCTTAGTAATTACCATAATTTATTTGTGGTATACCTCTTATTCTCATACCAACTGTTAGTGTTACACAATTTTACATATCCCCGGTTTATATGTATTCAAGTCTTCAATTAATCTCACATCACGATTAATCACTCACTTCCCAATCCACAAATACCCTTGGGTTTAAACCACTCTTCTATTTTTTACTCCTCAATATATCCCAAATCTCCCAACTATACTAATTAGTTAACAAGGGAAAGTTATCTCTACAATTAAACAAGGTTTCGGGACACTAGAAATCAAATCAGGCCAAAAAGGCCATTTTGTCAACTCGTTAGAAGTCTCGTTCGAACGAGGTCGTTCCAACGAGAGTTCGTTCGAACGAAGTGGGAATCTAACGAGATCTCGTTCGAACCAAAGGCATCGAATGAACATCCAACTCTTTAGAAAACAAACTTTCACCTCGTTAGAAGCTCGTTCGAACGAGCTCGTTCGAACGACCTGGGCAGGTCTTCTAACGAGATGCCAGTTTCGAACCCAGAATTTTCCTATCTCGTTTTTCTCAATTTCTTCTTCTTAAAACTCATCCAAAAGTCATCCCAACAGTGTTTTAAGGTTCCTAATCATCCCTAACTATTCTTAGGTCATAACTTAACATATTTATGGGATCAAATCTTTCTATACAACCCCTAATTATCAAATCTCCCAAAGTTTCCACCAAACCTTATGAGTATGAACCCTAGAAGTTTAAAGTCATAAATTTCCATAAATAAATCCGTTTTTGCAACATAAAAGATGTATTTCTATTAGTATAATCACCCAATAACAATTCTACATGCAATCTCTTTATCAAAACATGAATTTCTAATTCCAATTCCATGGGTTTTTATAAATCTCCCAAAACAATGCAATTATATAAATTTCTAAGCATGGAAGAAGCATTTGCTTGAAATTAACGTAGTTAAAACACTTGCCTCGGATTATTCTCTGAATTTTCTATTGAATTGTTGAAGGTTGCTCTCTCTCTTTCTCTCCCAAGGTTGAAGGTTGAAGATGGAGGTTAAGGTTTTCTCTTTGGGAACTTTTCTAACTTCCTCCTCTAACTCCCGTAGCCTTCTAATCAGTTAAGTGCTGGTAATGGCTTAGTGGGTTATTAATATCCTAATATTTAACTCCCAAAATTCGTTGGTTAATAATCCTAAAATTCCAAAATTACCAAAATACCCTTTTAAGTTGCCGGTATGGCCTAAAAATGCCCCGTGACCCAAACTAAACCCCCGGCTAGTGTTTTCTGACTATTTCGACCCTTCCGAACACGTTGGCGCACTCAAAATGACCATACGATTAATAAAAATAAAATTCACTTTTTAATTAAAATAATTACGTTCCTGACGCGACGGTCACGCGCGTCCCAACAAAATTTCCCAAATTGTCGTATTTCAATCTCACAACAAATTCAATATTTTCAATATTCATATATATTGCCATTTATACACATTATAATCAAATACCAACTCACATCTCGTTAGTATTTATCCGGATTAATTCTCAATTAATTTACATTTAATTTAATTAATCCCATAAATAAATATCAATAAAAGTACGGGGTATTACATACTTCCCCCCTAATAACAGAATTTTGTCCTGAAATTCAGAACTAGAAAGTACCTGGTAAAAACAACTCTGGATAACGTTCGCGCATCTCATCCTCGCGCTCCCATGTGGACTCATCGGCATTATGATGCCGCCACTGAACACGCGCTAACGGAACTATATTTGATCGCCGTTTTCGCTCACTTCGGTCCAAAATAGCAATCGGCCCCTCCTCGTAGGAGCTATCAGGCTGGAGATCGATGTCTTCCAAAGCAATGTAAAAATGAGCCAAATCGTCTCTAAGATATTTCCTTAGTGAGGAAATATGAAACACATCATGAATCCTGTGCAAATGCTCTGGTAACCCAAGTCTATATGCAATAGACCCAATCCGCTCGATGATAGGAAATGGCCCCACATATCTTGGTGCCAACTTCCCCTTCTTCCCAAAACGCATAATCCCCTTAATAGGAGATACTCTGAGTTAAACCTGGTCCATCACTTTGAACTCCCTGAAGAACCTCTTCGCATCAGCATAGCTCTTCTTCCTATCCTGAGCTACCCGAATACGACTCCGTATCAATTCTATCCTTGCCGATGTATCCTGAATCACTTTTGGCCCAAGTAGTTTGTTGTCCCCCACCTCCAACCAACATGCTGGGGAACGACAAGGTCTACCGTACAATGCCTCAAATGGAGACATGCCAATGGTGAACTGGTAGGAGTTGTTGTAAGCGAACTCCACCAGTGGAAGATACTGCTCCCATCCACCCCTAAAATCAATGTTACACATAGGCAACATATCCTCCAACGTCTGATTTGTACGCTCGATTTGCCCATCGGTCTGCAGATGATAAGCCGTACTCAACCGTAATTCCGTGCCCATGGCCTCCTAAAAACTCTCCTAAAACCACGAAACAAATATCTTGTCTCGGTCAGACACGCAATTTTAGGGCACACCGTGAAGTCTCACTATTTCTTCAATAAAAATCTGGGCATACTGTCCCGTAGTGTAGTCTGTCCTTACAGGTAGAAAATGAGCGACTTTGGTCAACCTGTCCACAATTACCTAAATGGAGTCGTGACCCCTCTGTGACGTAGGTAACCCCGTGATAAAGTCCATGGAGATGCTCTCCCACATCCACATTGGGACCTCTAATGGCTGTAGAAGTCCTGCCGGTCTCTGATGATCCACTTTTACCAGCTGACAAGTGGCGCATTTAGAAACAAACACGGCAATATCTCTTTTGATCCCGCTCCACCAATACTGACGTCTCATGTCTTGGTACATTTTGTCCCCACCGGGATGTACCGCGAACCGTGAGTCGTGCGACTCTACCATCACCTCGTGTCGTAATTCCTCCCCTTCCGGAACTACCAGTCTCCCATTGAAGCGTAATCCCCCGTCTGAGCTAACGGTATAGGACTCAGCTCCCTCTGCTAGTAATTGAACTATCTGCTCCTGATAGAACGATTCATTTGCCTATGCCTTTACCACCTTCGTGACAATCTGCGGTGTAATAGTCATCACAGACATGAACGATCAGGCCACTGCATCCTGGTGTCCCAACTCCTTCCACTTTTCCTTCCACACCCCTGCCACCTCATTACTGGCCTACGGGTCAACGCGTCTGCTACCACGTTAGCCTTCCCCGGGTGATATTGGATATCAAACTGATAATCCTTCACAAACTTAAGCCACCTACATTGTTGTATGTTCAACTCCTTCTACGTGAATAGGTACTGTAGGGACTTGCGGTCCGTGAATAATCGAAACTTCTCCCCCAGAAGATAATGTCTCCAAATCCAAAGGGCAAATACAACTGCCGCTAACTCCAAGTCATGAGTGGGGTAATTATTCTCGTGAGGCTTAAGCTTACGGGAAGCATAAGCTATGGCCAGACTCTCCTGCTGTAATACACCTCCAAGTCCTTGTAAGGACGCATTGGTGTAAACTAGATACTCAACTCCCGGTCTCGGCAATGCTAACACAGGTGCTGAGGTTAACTTGTCCTTCAACTCATCGAATGCCAAATGATAGGCATCACTCCAAATGAACGGCACACCTTTACGAGTCAGATGTGCCAAAGGACCCGCTATCTTTGAGAAACCCCGAATAAACCTCCTATAGTATCCTGCTAGGCCCAAGAAACTACGAATCTCAGTCGGTGTCATGGGCTGTCCCCACTCCCTCATCGCGAATACCTTCCCCGGATCAACAGATATCCCCCGGTCGGAAATAATATGCCCCAAAAACTGAACCTCCTTCAACCAAAACCCGCACTTCTCATACTTTGCATACAGCTCGTTTTGATGTAGTGTCTGCAAAACCTGCCTCAAATGCTCGGCGTGATCCTCTTCTGTCTGGGAGTAGACCAAAATGTCATCAATGAAGACAATGATGAACTGATCTAGGAACTCTCTGAACACCCTATTCATCAAGTCCATAAACACGGCTGGAGCATTGGTCAAACCAAAAGGCATAACCCGAAACTCGTAGGAACCATATCTCATTAAGAAAGCAGTCTTCAAGACGTCCTCTTCCCTGATACGCAACTGATGGTATCCTGACCGCAAATCAATCTTTGAGAAGAAAGAAGCTCCTCTCAGCTAGTCGAATAGGTCATCGATTCGGGGCAACGGATATTTATTCCGTATCGTGACCTTATTCAACTCCCGATAATCTACACACAACCTCAACGATCCATCCCTCTTCTTTACGAACAACACAGGAGCACCCCACGGTGAAGTACTCCTCCGGATAAACCCCGGACCCAATAAATGCTCAATCGGATCCCGTAACTCTCTCATCTCAGCTGGAGCCATACGGTATGGTGCGCGGGCAATAGGCCGATTGCTAATAAATGGATTGAGAATATCCTTAACATGAATGCTAATAAATGGGATAACTTTAAAGGTCCATCCAATTAATTGAAACATATTATGGATTGAGAATATGAATGCTAATAAATGTGTATACGGATAAAGAAATATCCTTAGCGATGAATACTTTGGGAGATGTCTCACACAATGAGAAATGATAATTGACGTGCATTAGGATAGAGAATATCCTTAACATAAATAGAATTCAGAGAAAATTCATAAGTAGAAGCAATATGTGAGCTTCAAGCGATAAATAGTATAGTGTATACTAAGTGGGGAAAATGTATGACAATTGACGATTAGTATATCGAGAGGGAAATATACCAAACAATAATATTAATTCAATTGCGCCTAAGAGCGTACTATGAATATGTAAGTGGTGTGGTAGTTATACCTTATATGATGGTATATCTTTATATGATGTGATGATGTATGTATACCTTATGTGATGGTATATATATACATAGTGAAGCATACCCCCTCCTTGCTATCATTGGGAAGTTGTGTGTGATGAGGGTGAGCATCCTGGCTTGATGAGCAGGGTGTGGATATTCCCCAGGTGATAATCGTGCATGGTGATTATTATGTGATATACATTTATTATTTTGGGGGTGAGAAGTCCTGGGTATGTGTCGTTCTCACTTACCGGTTAGGAACTATGACCGTTTCTCGGATGTTGTGTGTGTGAGTTGATCACGAGGTGGGTGACGTTTAGCCCCACCAGGTGGCCCCTAGTTGGCTACGTGGTTTGGGCAACTGGAAGATGATATCATTGTGAGCCTGCGTCCTCGAGTTATAGCTCGTTTAGATGGTTATTATATTATGGATGTAATTGGTTACTTGGGTATTAAGGGCAAAATAGACCTGAACGACCAACATTGCGAAGGAGTAGTGTAACGGGGGGGGGGGGGGGGGTTCCTTGTTTGGATTTTTCTTTTATGAGACGTCCCGTGCATAAAACGCAGTGTAATGGTGGGAGTGAGGAGAAGTTAGTCCTTAATGCTCATATATATATAGTATATACTTCTCGACGATCTACAGTTCCAAGAAGTAGTGTATCGGGGGGTTCCTTGTCCGGATTTCGCTTCGGCAAGACATCCCACGCACGAAACGCCGTGTACTGTTGAGTATTGGGAATAATTAATTAATTAAAATTGGAATAAAAAGAATTTGGTTTACATGCATCATGCATTGAGGGCATAATGAATCTCGAAAATCAATACTGTCAAGAGTAGGGGGTCCTTGTTTGGATTTTGCATATGCGAGACGTCCCACGCACGAAACGTAGTGCAGTATTGAGAATTAGGAGAAGTTTAGTCCTTAGCACTTAGATGCTAATAACTCATCGATATAATTGTACATTGTTGGCATAACTAGAATATAAGAAATTCTAGTAAAGAAGATGTTTATGTTATTGTATGATTGGATTGGAAATGGGTATGTAAACCCTATATGTTAAGTAAGTGAACAAATAAAAGAGAACAATGACATTAAAAATTGACGTATATGATTTAGATGGAATTTAATAACAATGTAAATTGAGAGATAAGTTATATAGTTTTCATTGAATATTTAAATTGGGTTTTAAGTTAGATTACTTTGCCTATATAGAGTTGGGCATTTATATGGAGATCACGTACATACGTTTAGTTGCGCGCTCTAGTTGAGAGGTGAGTTGGATTTTGAAGGAGAGTACGACTCCACCTTAATCATGTAATAATGCATTTATAATTATTATACATTTTAATGCACTTGCTATAAAATGTTTTCAACTCGGGCTCTGACCCGTTTATATTTTCTCCTGCTATGCATATATATTGTATTACTTTAGGTGTTCCCCCGCAAGGACGCCTTTGATGTCTATCCATCCAGTTGATTTGTGGAGCTGTAGCAGTACCGGACTGTTGTGGCATTTTGCTTTAGTCGATTCCTATCTTTTGTATATCCAGATCAGGATTTAACTTGTAGATTTGGGTGTATATTCAAGTGTTGTAGATTAAAACTTTTATATTTTCCCTTCTCAAATTATTGTATTGTCTGTGACCCGACAACATATTCGGGTATTTTACTTTGTGCATTGTGTTGTACTCTTTTATATATTATTGGAGTTTGTATTCATCACTCATCATATTTAGATGTAGTATTATTGTTTGTTGGTCGAATGGTTGGCTTTGATTGGTGTTAAATAAAAGTTTTAAATTTTTGGCAATCCACTTTTAATGATTTCGGGTAGTCAGCCTTATATTATTTAGTATTGTCTGTTGATGTTGAGGGTGATCCATCTGAGATACCTAATTTAATGTAGTATAGGGCTGGCCACCCATGATTATTTTGAGCGGGTTGCCACAGATGGTATCAGAGCATCAGGTTCTAGTGTCTTTAGGATCTGTGTGGGTTACTACGATCTTTCGTAAGCATTCTTGATGTAGTGCCTTATTAATAGGACTGTTGTATTCACACGTCCATATTTCTTCTGTGATTTGAAAACATTTGAAAGGCGTTCTGATACTTATTATTGTTTCACATGCCACCGAAGAGAGGTCGTTCAATCAGGGAAAATAAAGGGGATGTGGAACCCCAAACGCCTCAAAGGAACAGCACTACAGATGAATTTGCGAATATTATGGCACAGGCACTAACTGATGCCATTTCTACGATGGCGCAACAATCTCCCATTCAAGCAGCCCAAACCCATTTAGGATTGTCTTTATGGGAAATAGTGAAGGACGATTTTAGTAAGGGGCATCCTCCAGAGTTTGCAGGGGGAGTTGATGAAATGGTTGCAAGTCAATGGAAGAATAGTATGTAGAGGCACCTCTGTATGGTCGAGTGTAGTGAGTTGCAAAAGCAATTTTTAGCCACCTCTAAGTTAACCGGTCCAGCTCTCAATTGGTGGGAGTCTATCACCACATCCGAACAGAGAGATACTTCACCTATTATTTATTTTTGGGAACTCTTTGATCAAAGGAATTTTCCTTCCCCAACTCAGAAGGAAATGAGGAGGAAACCGATGGATGTGTTTCAAGGTAATAGAACAGTGGAAGAATATGAAGAAGATTTTTCTATATGGGAGAAATTAGCACCTGATGAGGTAAATACAGAAGAGAAGCGTATATCGGTTTATTCGAGGTTTAAATTCGAGAATTCGTCAACATTTATTGAAGAGTCCTATGTTCGAGACTTTCGCCGAGATAATAAATGCAGCATTGTTAAAGTGTCATGAATACCATCTTCGTTCGAAAGAGGGTAAGAACTTTAGAGATTCAAGTTCATCAGGTAGACTTGTCGAAGAGAGTGACAATGATGCGAGTGGGTATAAGTTGGACTATAGAGAGCCGCAACGACATTTTATTCCCCAGAGTGGGAAGAGAGGATTTACGGGAAAATGTTTCTTTTGTAAAGAAATAGGTCATAAAAAGAGAGATTGTCCTAAAAGAGATAAAGGACCATGTTTTGATGAAATTTTGGAAGTGCAACCCCTATCGCAGATTCAAGGTCATTTTAGACCAAGGGACTTTGTGTGGAAGCCCAATGATGAGGAAGGGCAATCGGACTAGAAATGGATGGTGTAAGTTACTTTCCTTTGTGAATAGGAATAAAAATATATGAAGTTTTGGATATCGTATGGGAGATAGTTTTGAGGGGGTAGTGCTATAACCCTATTATGTATGGAATGACCCTAAGGGGAATTTTGAGCAAGTTAAGCTCTTATGCAATTTTCTTGTGAAAGAATAGATAATTTTGTGATGTGCTCAAAGAGAGCTATAATCTTCTTATGAATGTAATAATTGTTATTGTGTGATAAGTAGTAATGATAAAGCTTATTCTTTTTATATAGTCATGTTAGATGTATATAATTATTGTATTCCAGTTATGGATAAGACTAGTAAATGGCAATATGTTAATATGATGTAAGATATTATTTCTGATAAGAATTCAGAATTTTGTGCGTTATTGGGACGCAAAAAAGTTTAGCTCATAATTATGCTAATTTTTGTGAGCTACAGTTATATGTATGAGGATTGATAAGACCTTGTGTTGGGAACA
Organism: Sambucus nigra; assembly: GCA_949130495.1. Classification (NCBI taxonomy): domain Eukaryota; kingdom Viridiplantae; phylum Streptophyta; class Magnoliopsida; order Dipsacales; family Adoxaceae; genus Sambucus; species Sambucus nigra. The sequence goes on from CASBWL010000100.1 coordinate 1,500,258, forward strand.
TAAGGCATTTTATATATGTATAGTAAGACACAATTTTTTTTTAATAAACTGTTTTCAAAATCAAACTTTCTATAGGCCTTTGCGTCATTTCAAAATGATTTGCACAAAAATATTTTCAAACTCTAGTCCGAATTTAACGAACTCTCAATCCCCGATGTCGCTACATATTAGTTTATCGGGAGGGTTCCTTGTTTGGATTTCGCTTGCGAGACCTCCCCTGCATGAAAATGGCGAATGTGAGGAATTGAGAGGAGTTATTTCTTTGGACCATTCTAAATTTTTACACTATTAATATGCTGGTATAATATACGTATATCTATGGAATTGTGGAGCTTTAGAGGCAAATGAAGCCTCATTATGATTGGCTCGAGTAAAGCTCGAATAAAGGGTGTATGGGCGCCCTTGTTGTTAAAATTAGTTTTATAAAACTTAAAATAAATTAAAATAATTCATCGTGGAAAGTTAGTGGTTTAGGTATAGGATTAGTGAGGATGAGTATCGTAGGAACTAGTTGAGCTTTGGAGAATCAGGCATAGCTAAATTTCGAGGAAGAAATTTTTGTAAGTGGGGAAGCTTGTAACAACCCGAGGTTTTAGAGACGATAATTTATTTATTTTGGGACAAATAAATATTAATTTATTTCGAGAATAATTAAATTCACATTTGAGGTCAAAATTTGATGTCGTTTGAAAGTGTTTCGAATGGTAATTATGAGGGTGTAGTTGTTTCCGGAAGGGTCGAGAAAGTCGAAATGACTGTACTTAGGGGCTATTTAGGTTCCAAAATAATTTAAGTCCGTTTGACTCGAATTTAAGTTACCAAGTCATTTAAAGTGTGTATTATCATTTAAAGTGTGTATGTTGGGAGATAAGGCTTAAAAAGCCTACGGGAGAAAAAATTCTCCAAAGAGAGAAAGAGAAAAGAAAGAGAGAAAGAGAAAAGAAAGAAAGAAAGAGAGGAGAAGAGAAAGTGGAGATTTTCGGCATTTACATGATCTCGAGGATGGATCAGACCCTACGAACCCGAGGCAAGTGATTAGACTTGCTAAATAATTGTTGTTTACCATTTATTTCATGATTTGTGGATGAAATCTTTGGGTTTTAGGTTTAGATTTTCAAAACCTAACTTTTGGATAAAATCTTAGATTTATTATGTAGATCTTGGATTTGAGGTTAGAAATTAGTTAAAATATGTTTTGGATGAATATTTATGATGTATATATGTTTGGGTTCAAGAGAAATCAAGAGAAGATGATAAAAATGAATTTTGGGATTTTTGGCTTAATAAAAAGTAGCTATTTTCATGAGTTCTGAAGAGACGAATCGATTCGGCCCCTTACCAAATCGATTCGGAAATATGCAGCTCCCCAGGCCTGAGTGATCGAATCGATTTGGACCCCAGCCAAATCGATTCGGCCTTAGATAGAATCCCAAGTCTAAGGACCCGAATCGATTCTCCTTGGAGGCCGAATCGATTCGCAGGGCCGAATCGATTCGGAATTGGCTTGAATCGATTCGAAAATAGGACTTTTTGAGGGATGTTTTTCTAGGGAGAATTTCATTCCGTTTTGTTCGCGGTTATTAATTGGGAACCTCTATAGGAGTTAGGTGAAGTATGTTTGAAGACTTTTAGAGAGTTCCCCTTATAAGAACTTATTGGAATCATATTGACTTAAATTGAGGAATACCGATTAGAGATTATGGTATACTCTAAGTCGGGAATCCCACTATTAATTAAAATTCTATCTGGAGATAATTATTAAATTTATATGAAAGAATGAGAGCGAGCTTAGAGATATTGGATTTCTGAATCAAATCCTAAATGGGATAACTTTAAAGGTTCATCCAATTAATTGAACCATATTATGGATTGATAATATGGATGCTAATAAATGTGTGAGAATTGACGATTAGTATATCGAGAGGGAAATATACTAAACAATAATATTAATTCAATTGCGCCTAAGAGCGTACTATGGGTATGTAAGTGATGTGGTAGGTGTACCTTATATGATGGTATATCTTTATATGATGTTATGATGTATGTATAGCTTATGTGATGGTATATATATACATAGTGAAGCATACCCCCTCCTTGCTATCAGTGGGAAGTTGCGTGCGATGAGGGTGAGCATCCTGGATCGATGAGTAGGGTGTGGATATTCCCCGGGTCATAGTCGTCCATGGTTATTATTATGTGATATACATTTATTATTTTGGGGGTGAGAAGTCGTGGTTATGTGTCATTATCACTTGTCGGTTAGGAACTATGACCGCTTCTCGGAAGTTGTGTCTGTGAGTTGATCACGAGGTGGGTGTCGTTTAGCCCCACCATGTGGCCCCCAGTTTGCTACGTGGTTTGGGCAAATGGAAGATGATAGCATTGTGAGCCTGCATAATCGATTTATAGCTCGTTTGGATGGTTATTATATTATGGATCTGATTGGTTACTTGGGTATCGAGGGCATAATGGTCCTCAACGACCAACATTGCCAATGATTAGTGTAACGGGGGGGTTCCTTGTTTGGATTTCGCTTTTATGAGACGTCCCACGCATGAAACGAAGTGAAATGTTGGGAGTGAGGAGAAGTTATTCGTTAATGCCCATATATATATAGTATATACTTCTCGACGATCGACAGTGCCAAGAAGTAGTGTATCGAGGGGTTCCTTGTTTGGATTTCGCTTCGGCGAGACGTCCCATGCACAAAACGTCGTGTACTGTTGAGAATTGGGAATAATTCATTAATTAAAATTGGAATAATAAGAATTTGGGTTACATGCATCATGCATTGAGGGCATAATGAATATCAAAAATCAATACTGTCAGGAGTAGTGTAACGGGGGGGTTCCTTATTTGGATTTCGCATATGCGAGACGTCCCATGCACGAAACGTAGTGCAGTATTGAGAATTAGGAGAAGTTTAGTCCTTAGCACTTAGATGCTAATAACTCATCGATATAATTGTATATTGTTGGTATAACTAGAAAATAAGAAATTCTAGTAAAGAAGATGTTTATGTTTATTGTATGATTGGATTGGAAATGGGTATGTAAACACTATATGTTAAGTAAGTGAACAAATAAAAGAGAATAATGACATTAAAAATTGATGTATATGATTTAGATGGAATTTAATAAAAATTTAAATTGAGAGATACGTTAGATAGTTTTCATTGAATATTTAAATTGGTATTTAAGTTAGATTACTTTGCCTATATAGAGTTGGGCATTTATATGGAGATCACGTACCTACGTTTAGTTGCGTGCTCTATTTGAAAGGTGAGTTGGATTTTGAAGGAGAGTGCGACTCCAACTTAATCATGTAATAATGCATTTATAATTATTACGCATTTTAATGGACTTGCAATAAAGTGTTTTCAACTCAGGATGTGACCCGTTTATATTTTCTCCTCCTACGCATATATATTGTATTACTTTAGGTGTTCCCCCGCAAGGACGCCCTTGATGTCTATCCATCCAGTTTATTCGTGGAGCTATAGCAGTAGCGGACTGTTGTGGCATTTTGCTTTAGTCGATTCCTATCTTTTGTATATCTAGATCACGATTCAACTTGTAGATTTGGGTCTATACTCAAGTGTTTTAGATTAACACTTTTATATTTTCCCTTCTCAGATTATTGTATTGTCTGTGACCCGATAGCATATTCGGGTATTTTACTTTGTGCATTGTGTTGTACTCTTTTATATATTATTGGTGTTTGTATTCATCACTCATCATATTTAGATGTAGTATTATTGTTTGTTGGTTGCATTGTTGGTTTTGATTGGTGTTAAATAAAAGTTTTAAATTTTTGGCAATCCGCTTTTAATGATTTCGGGTAGTTAGCCTTATATTATTTAGTATTGTCTGTTGATGTTGAGGCTGATCCATCTGAGATACCTGATTTAATGTAGTATAGGGCTGGCCACCCGTTATTATTTTGAGCAGGTTACCACACCAACCTCATCTTATCTCCTTTGCCTTTAAACTTCTGGGACTTACTCCTATTAGCTCCCCTCTCATTTTCTCCTCTTGAGGCCATGACCTCCTCGGCATTCATGACTCTCCTGACCGTAGCCAAGAGTTCTTCCATGGACTTAGGAGGGTCCTTGGCCAGTTTCGATAATAGATTTTCTTTCTATATACCTCCCATCAGAGCGACCATTGCAATATTCTCATCATAGTCTTCCACCTCCAAATTCTCTTTGTTGAAGCGGGAAATGTAGTCCCATAAAGATTCGTTCTTTCCTTTCTTTATGTACAACAAGTGTGTGATTTTATTCCTCTTCTTAACCCTAAAGTAGAAATTATGTATGAACCTCTCAGCAAGTTTCTTGAAGTTCTCTATTGAGTTTTTGGGAAGATATGTATACCAGACATGCACGACACTGGTCAGGGTGCTTGAGAATACTCACACCTCATCTCATTTAAGATCGAGAAGATGTCTGCAAAAAAATGATACATCTTAACATGGTAGACTGGATTGGTACTCCCATTATATTTAGGTGTCACCACCAGTGGATTTAACTTAGTCGGGGTAGGATAGCTCATAATTGTAGCAACAAATCAAGACCCTTCATTTTAACTCCTCTGCAAAAGGTCTCAGTTTTTCAAAAAATCCTCAATCTTGTCCTCCAGTCTCTGAATAGCGTTATACAATGGTTTATCGGCAGCAAAAATTAAGGTATTATCTCCCTCGGTGAAAGCATCATTGTCATCGGCCCCTCCCTCTCGGCCTGGCATTGGACAGGTTCTTGATCGATCGATCTTTGACACATATTTACTTCTCGTTGCTCCTGGTCTCGGCCCAAGGAGGGTCGTCTAGATGTGCATCCTCTATTCCTTCTCGATCTTGCCCTACTATGAGACCTGGAAAGTTAGTCTCGGAGGTCAGCGATGGGGCCGAGCCTGTCAAAAGCGAAACCCCTATTGAGTATATTAAATGTCAAAGGATGAGACCGTCCCTCTCGGCTCAGCCTTGCAGTGTTCCCCCTATTAGCTTGAATAAGGCGCACAGTGTTTCTCAAAATTTCATATAGTTCGGAGCATTCTACTTCATTATCGTAACACTGACTACCTTTATACTCCTGACCTTGCCTCCCCAGGCATAGGAGCCTAGGGTCGATAATGTCGCTTTGTCTCTGATGTGGTGGTGAATCCTTATGTGGGGTCGGGGGTGAATGTCTACTATCAAACTAGGCTCTAATGGCCTTTAATTACAATGCACTCAACTTTTTCTCTCTATACTGGAATTTCAACAAATTTTTGCTAGGGTGATGAATTCAGGATCCTTCTCAAGTTAAAAGGAGGTAAGTATATATACTGGTGGGGAGGTATAATGCACACCCCATGCATACACCAGGAATGTGTACTTTGCTTTAACCAATGAGTAATAGACACTTGTCATCTATGCAAGTATATAATGATGACAAAATACTCATCCTACATGCATATGTAATACAGTTGTAACTACTTGTCCATGTGGGATGATGATTCTTGAGATTTTCCTTGCGCACGGGAGATTGGTAGTCCAGAATGGTCTCGGCTCGATCGAGTATGAGACCCACAGGGTCCTATTCAAACACAGCACGGAGAATGTGGTATTGGATTAGTAGACACCAGGCCAACATGAGGTCTCGGTTGTCTGGTGTACAAGATGAGAAGTTTGAAAGAAGTCCTGACTTGAAGGAGGTCTCGGACTCAAATAATAGATAAATCTGAGACAATTGAGTATGGACTCCTTATGGTAAGCTTGCTTTTCTAGGTCGACTTAGCCAAATATGAGATGGGCCCAGATGAGGCTACACTTAAGCATATCACATACCTATAGAACCACAACATCATATTCTCTAACAAGTTGGAAACCCACAACCAAACTTATCAAATACAGAACAATAGTAGTTATTCAAATCAAAAGGTTGTATGCACCAAAAAAAATCAATATTACACATATTTGAAAAAATGAACTAAAGAACTAATCAAAACAACTTCTGAATATTACTTTAGTACCAAAGCTGTAATAATTGTACAAATCAAGAAGAGTCAATGCCAACATAAATAAAAAATATTAATATCCAGACGACAAATTAAAAAGAATTATAAAGGGTTTATATATATAAAAAAATCTTTTATAATTCTTGAATAAACCCATGTTCAAAAATCCAAAATAAAAAATAAGCTAGAAAATTTTAGACTTAAGTCAATAGCCAAATAACACAAATTCATAGATATAACTAAATCTAAGGGAATAATGTAGTAACCAAATTATTTTTGTTAATGTATTCTCTAAGTAAACATTATAACAGATCATCATCAAACAAATCAACATTCATAATTTATTTCAAAATGCAACTGTTTTGTTATCGATTCAATTAAACCATCACAAATATCTAACACACACACACACGCACACGCACACGCACACAAACACACACACACACACACACACACACACACACACACACACACACACATATATATATATATATATATATATATATATATATACATATAAGTTTAAACACAAAATATAAATAGTTTCAAAATCATACATTTGTTAAGAGAGAGAATGATGGCTGCATTGAATCATTTACTACCTTAAAACGATTACTACCTTGAAACGTTTGAGAGAGAGGACACCTTGAAATGTTTGGAATGATTAGGAGATTATCTCAAATATTTAGACATCAAATTTACAAATCAAATTGGAGTGTCCCAAACGATTGGAACAAAATAAACTGAAGTATATAAATATCAAATTTTCAAATCAAATTCCCAGATTCATAGAAACACACACACATACATCATAGATTATCTAGTAGCCCCTAAAACTAGGTATTTTATTAGGAGTAACATGTAAAAACTTAAGAAATTGAGCAGAGGTGTTAGGGTTTCTTAACATTCAATGAAAGCATCAGAGTGTTAAAAAATCCATATATGAGACTTAGAAATGAATCCATATAAAAGAATTCATATATAAATCGTTTAGGAGAGAGGAGAGAGAGGAGACCTTGAAATGTTTCGAACGACCTTGAATCGTTTGGGAGAGAAGGGAGACCTTGGCTATAGAATGATTAGAATGGTGAAATGACTGAATCGTTCAACTAAAATGATTGGGAGAGGGAGGACTCATTGAATCATTGGGCCGAATCGTTTGAGAGAGAGGGAGAGAGAGAGAAAGATAATGGTGAAACGGGTGAACAACATAATAAGATGTTAGGGTTTTTATGTTTTTTTATCATAATGGTCGTGTTAAGGTCAAAGACTGTAACAATAAACAAACCGTTTCATGTTCTTTGATCCTGACATAATCGTGACAATAACCTTTTCAAGGTCTTTGACCATTACACGACTATGACAATGAGTTATCATGGTCATGTCACAGTTAAAGACCTTGATAATGTCTCGGCATTTTGTTTTCACATTTTTTTACAGTGACAACCTTTTATGGGTGAAAGGTGACAAAATGGAGTTTTTTTGTGCTGTGTGGGAACACCAAAACTAGATTTGAAGAATAAACCCTAGGTTTGTAATACAATACCTTTGTGGATCTGGTTATCATCCGATGTGGAGACAAATTTGTGTAAAAGATATGGAAGACTTATTGTGGATATTAAAAACCTTTCTTATTCTTCCGTAAATCTTGAATCTTCTAGTGCATGATCCTCACCAAAGGTAAGTAGGCATGTGGGTAATTTTTGTCGTAGTACTCATGGGAGTTTTAGCTTCTTTGGCACTTTCAAGACCGAATTTTTTAACAATCTCTAAATCATATTTTGATTGCGAAACAAATAAAACTTCTGAATTCTGTTTGACATGGAAACCCAAGAAAAATTGCAACTCCCCCATAAGAGACATTTGAAATTCGTTGTGCATAATTTCATAAAATCATTTAACTTCTGAAGGGGAAGTTGATCCAAAAATGATATCGTCAACATAGAATTGAGCTATGATAATATTTTTGTCAAAATGTTTGATAAAAAAGAGTTTGATCATTTCCACTTCTCTTAAAACCTTTATCCAAGAGAAAGTTGGAAAGAAGCTCATACCAAGCTCTTAGCACTTGTTCAGGCCATACAATGCCTTTTTAAGACGATAGACATGATTAGGATACTAAGGGTTAATAATCCCTTTGGGTTGTTCAACATAGGTCTCTTCATTCAAGATTCCATTAACAAAGGCTGATTTTACATCCATTTGGTATAATGTAAAGTGTAAGTAACAAGCTATGGCAAAGAGAAGACGAATAGATTCTAAGCGAGTAACAGGAGCAAATGTCTCGTTAAAATGTATTCCTTCAATTTGGGAATATCCTTGAGCCACAAATGTGGCATTGTTTCTAATGATTGTCCCACTTTCATCAGTTTTATTTTTAAATAGCCAACGTGTTCCAATAACCTTTTTATGATCAGGCCTAGGTACAAGATACCAAACATCATGAAGGACAAATTGAAGAAGTTCTTCCTGCATGGAAGAAATCCATTGTGGGTCATTCAATGCCTCATTTACATTCTTTGGTTCCACAAGGGAAACAAAACATGCATAATGAGCATAGTTTCTTAATTGAGGCTCACGAGGGTTACCAACAACGTTATCTATGGGATGATCTTTAGAAACCCAGTTAAGTACTTTTGGATCCTTAATTGGTAAAGAATCATCTATTTCTGGAGAGTCACTTTCTAAAACAGTTTCAGACTCTTCCACAATAGTTGGTTCTCTAGTCTTACTCTCAATAGTAGTGTCACTTACAATAATGTTTATGGATTCCATTAAAGTATTTGTGCGAAGATTATAGACACGGTATGCTCTACTGTCAGGAGAATATCCTATGAAGATAGCTTTGTCTCGATGAGTCTCAAATTTGGACAAGTGTTCTCTGTCTTTGCAGACAAAACATGTACTTCCAAAAGTTCTAAGGTATTTAAGATTGGGCTTCTTTCCATACCAAAGTTCGTAAGGAGTTTGTTTAGAATTCTTCCTAAGATAGGCCCTATTAATAATGTGACAAGTAGTACGAATAGATTCTACCCAAAAGTATTTAGGTAAACACTTGGCATGAATCATAACATGTGCCATCTCTTAAAGGGTACGATTCTTTCGCTCAGCAACTCGACTTTGTTGAGGAGTCTTGGGAGCACTAAATTCACGTTTGTAACCATTATAGTCACAATACTCTATAACATCAGTATCTATGAATTCTCCTCCTCTATCACTGCAAATTCTATTTACTTGAGTGTCCTTATCATTTTCAATACGAATTAAGATTTACAAAAAAGTCCTAAAAGTGTTTGACTTTTGTTTTAAGAAGGCCACCTAAGTAAATCTGGTGAAGTCATCAACCATAACTAGAATGTAACTGTGTCCACGGAGACTAACAGTACGAGAAGGACCCATTGGTCCATATGGATGAGCTCCAAGGGTTTAGAGGTAAGGATATCTTTAACTTTCTTATGAGGTGCCTTAACATTTTTTCCTTCCTGACATGAATCACAAACAATATTAGAGATAGGTTTGATCTTTGGAATACCTCTAACTATTTATTGTGAAGACAATCTACTAAGGTTATTGTAATTTATGTGACCCATTCTATTATGACATATTTCATTGTAATCCATTCTGGCAATGTTACAGACTTGATTACTGTTCTGGACAGTATAACAATTATCGGGAGTCCTGAGTCATGTAATAATGCACTCACCTTTTTCATTTAAAATCTTGCAATTATTCTCTGAAAAGGTGATAGTATGATTTGAGTCACAAAATTGCGAGATACTAAGTAGATCCGCCTTAAGACCTTTTACTAGAAGAACATTTTCAAGCAGAGGCAATCCTTCTTCTTGGAGGATTCCTTTACCAATGATTTGAGATGATACACCATCACCAAAAATAACTTTTTCTCCAACAAAGCTGGTTTGGTTTAAAAGTTTATTATCATCCCCAGTCATATGTTTTGAACACCTTGAGTCTAAATACCAACCAGAAGGAGTGTGTTAAGCTTTTAAAGTAGTAATCACAATATTACACTTCATATGGGGAAATAACTTAACTTTTCTAACCCAAACAGCTCTTGTTTTTATTTTACGCATATTTTCTCTTATTTGATAAAACTTCTAAGCATTATATTTTTGTTGAAAAATATTTTGCACATGCATTTGAGTTTTAATATAGATATGATCATTTGGTTTATCAAAGTGCTTTGGAGTTCTTTTTGTAAATGTTCTTTTCGGTCTGGTCTTTCTCTTTCTATAGTTAGAGTTTTTGTTTGGTTATCTAGGCAGAATATAATTGTTACGGCTTCTCCTGGAGTAGTTAAAGTTTTGGTATAAATGAGTATTATAGACGGGGTTAACTAAACATCGAGAGTAGAAACCTTCAAAAGAATGACCGTTTATGTCACATTAAGAGCAATACAGATTGCTTGAAGGGGACATCTCCTTAGGAAAGTCTCTAAAAATAAGTTTCATGGAATTTTGATTTTGAACCTTATTCCTAGGGAGTAGAGTTTGAAATGCCAAATCACTCTTCCTAATCGGAGGGCAGACATATTTATCCTTAGGTAAACTATCACACTCAGAGTGACTTGATTCCCTAATATCCAACTTTTGCTATTTTTTATGAAACTCATCATTTAGAGATTGAAAATCTGGACAGGTTTACATGGGTCTTTTTCCACATGACATAAACTTGATAGATTCAATGTTTTTAATTTGTGTCTTTGAATTTAGGGAAAATCCTATTCCAGTTCGATCATCAGAATTGGCTTTTGAATCAGCAACACAATCATCAAAACACTTGGAATTATTTTCAAGCTTAGCAATTTTTTTGAAAACAGTTGTTGTCTTTTCTTTTGCTTGTTCCAATTCTAATAATGTCCCTTTATATTTTTTTCTCCGGAGTTTCAATCAAGTTTTTCAATTTTTGATAAAAAATTTTGACTTCATTTTCATGAGTTAGACATTGGGTAGTATACTCTTTATCGTTAAGTTTAACCATAAGACTTAGGTATTTTAGTTTCTTAGTGAGGTATTTCACTATATTCTCTAGTCTAGAGCTTTTCTTGAGAGTTTTCGCATAAAGTGTGTGAATATCAGGGAGGTCTTCAATGTCTGAATAGCTAAGTGTAGTGTGTGAAGTGACATTTAAGGATTCAATTACAGAACTCACACACGCATTGACATCGTCATTATTGCTTTCCCTTTGACTCACACACCCCGCTGTAGAACTAGCAATATTCTCAAAAATTAAAGCATCTAGACCAATAGCAGCATGGTTTATAACAACAGAAGTAGAGATATTAGCATCATCATCATACTTAGGCACAGGAATATCATCATTATAAATAATATTGGCAAAGAAAGACATGCAAGGATCAAAAACATCAGATGACTCAGGTTCTTCATTATCAGAATCACTTAAATCATCCCATGTCTTGCAAATGTTGGCCCTAGTATGTTTATTGGTCTTATTCAAGTTAACTCTATAATCTTGTGCTATATGATCCAATTTTCCACATCTATAACATTCAATATTATTATAATCTTTGTTAGGTATCGTATGAATGTCCTTGTGATGTTTGTCTGGACTTTTCTAATGAGGTTTGTGATTAAATTGAGTTGGATAATTTGGCTTGCCTTATCTAGTTGCCATTTTATTTCTAAATTTCACAATCTTTTTAAACTTCCTTGACATCAAGGCAATCTAATTATCCAAACTATCTATATCACGCTCCTCATCAGAATCATTATTGGGAATACTAAGCTCAGGTTTTATCAGTTTAGAGGAGAAACTCAAATTGGGACTAGTCTGCTTCCTATGGGACTGAGTTAATTATTTCTTGAATTCTAGTTCCATTTTCACAGTTTCAGTTTAATACTGAGTAATTCAGGAGTGAGGTTTTGATCACTCATTTCCCCAATAGCATATCTTTTGTTATCAAATTTTTGTGGTAATGATCATAGAATTTTTTAGACAATTTCAGTTCTTTCATAGGTTATCCCATTAGCATGTAATTTGGTCACAATGACAGTCAAATTCATGTAAAAGTCATCAATTGATTCAGAGTCTGACATGATTAAAGAGTTATACTACTGGATAAGCATCTATGTTTTAGCAGCTTTAACTCTAGTGTCACCTTCATGTGCAGTAACTAGTGTATCCCAAGCTTTCTTAAAAGTGGTACAGGATGAGATCCTTTTAAACTCATGTTCATTTATAGACATAAAATGGCATTCTTGTGTTTGTTGTTGTTCAGAGAGGCTTTCTTCTCTTCTTTATAGAATTCACTTAATACTTTCTTAATCCTCTCATTGCTTCCTTCAGTGGATTATTTTGTAGAATAAGTATATCCATTTTCAACAATTTCCTAGACATCATCTCCCAAGGTTCTTTATATGAAAGCACCCATCCTTACTTTCCAGGAAGGAAAGTTGTTTCCATCAAAGAGAGGGGGTCTGTTTAGGTTATCAAATTTTTAAAATTTTTCGTTCATTATTTTGATTTTAAGAAAATAATTTCAGAAACACGAGATCTTTAAAGAAAATTTTCAAGCTCTAATATCAGTTGAAATACTAGCACTTAAGTCGTTTAATTCAAGATTAAACTGTCTAAGTAACTCCGAACTGTTTTTTGGGGAAACTCTTTTCTTTAAATCAAACAGATTAATCACAAGATGTGTTTAATAAAAAATGTACGAGATATGTTCCAGATTAAGTAACCAATTTTGAAAAACAAAACTAAAATGATTTTAAATCAGCACACCAGCAAGACTGAGATGAGGAGATATAGAAATATTAAGTACACACAATTTTACCGTGGTAAAAACTCACCCAACTGAGGAAACATCTACGGTGACTTCTAAGTCACAAAACAAAAATCCACTAAAATAAAATGTACAAGTTACAGGCTATTTAACACACATGCACACAAATCAGACCTATACAAGTTTAGAATATGTACCCACTGGTTTGATTATAACTTTTCTACAGTTATGATGTTGATGTAGTTTTCCCAGCTTGCTAACTTCTCCATACTTTGTTTCGGTCTTTACGTCGACTCTTAATGTTTCGAGATATTATGGTCAACACTTATTCTGTTGTACTGTAACAAGTGTTTGTGATAGTGACTAGCACATGCATGCACATATGCACACTTATTTATACAAACAAGTCCTATCAAATTACAGAATAGATCTGAATGATAAGGTTTTTCAGTTTCTCTCTTATTTTAGAAAAAAAAAGAATTTTATTGATCTTTCAAATAAACCCAGAATCCAAGGTTACCTTGTTCAGAAGTCGACCAAGGTCCTAAACAATTTCAGAGGGTTTTGAAAAGATTTTTGAAATTGTAAAGCACCAATTGCGATTCCAACTAGATCATAAGTCTTGTTTCATAAGAACTAGAAACAGAAAATAAGTTTGTTGATTCTTGAGTTGTGAAAAACATTTATAGAAAAATAATCAACAAATGATTTCTCAAGATGAGAAACTAAAAATGAAGATCTAAGTGATATATGACATAAAATATTAGATCTATAGTTTCTATGAAAAGAAATAGAGATCTAACATGAAATGTCTAAGTTGGTTACAAGATCTCAAAACACAGAGGATATAACCACGAACAGGCTTTCAAACCCTTCCCAAAATAACTCTCAAACACTTAGGTTCGGTTTTGGGTTTAAATGGATTTGGGATTTGAAATGATTTAGGGTTTGAAACAAGATTAGGGTTTTCTTTCTCTCTCTGGTTTCTCTCTCTGGTTTCTCTCTCTCTCTCTCTTTTATTTTCTCTTTTCTCTTTTCTCTTAGTTTACGAACTGGCTAAAAGTCCCAGAAGGCTAAGGGTAAGCCTCCTTATATAGTAGGCCAGGAAGGATCGAGAAGGTTGGTGCAAATCTAAAGGCTGAGATTTGGTCAAGGGAGTTTGACATCCATCCAACGGTTTAATATTAGAGATGATTTAAATAAATGCTGATAGGTCTAAAGAGGTTCACAGGGATCGGGATAAAACGCATGCAGATCATTGATTAACAAGATTCAAGGGCTGAGAAAGTGTAAGGGTTATGAGTCTACTAACAAACACAAATCAAGTCGTCTTATAGTTGACAGGTGTAAGGCCCAGATGAATCTCAAACACGTGTTTTCAAAATAATTACACACGCACCCGGAAGTCTCAAGCGGATTCGGATTCTACCCAACCAAACATTCAAGCAATAAAATATATAAATCGTATTAATAAAATGACCCCAAATGTTTTAGAAACCAATTTTAATGTTTTAAAAATCATTTAAAAATTATTTAAAAATTCCCAAAAATTATTAAACAATTATTTAAAAGGGAATTCACTCACATACAAGCAAATGATGCAAAATGTAATATGTATGCAATCCTAGAGTGTGTGTGGGATTGAGAATTAACCTTTAAAACCATCAAGAGTAATTATGTTTAGAATCTGAGGTTCTTTGGTATCTAGGGGAAGGGACTCAATTTTGTCACAATTTCCAAACTAGATGAGCACTTATACAATGTAGACTCAAGTGAGCCAAAAATATAAGGTGCTTCAAATTCCTTCTTATTTTATGTTCTTAAACGACTTGCTCATGGTCAAATATAAATTAAAGGTAAATAATAAGGTTTTCTTAGCACAGAATATGAGTTTGGTACTCTTGAGCGACCTCCCACCTAAGTATAATGATTCAGGTCCCCCCACCATTTCTTAGATTATTGGAGATAATAAAACCGATAGAGATTTGTTATATTAAGGGGAAATTGTCAACATTATCCTTATTCAATCTATAGGCATCTCGATTTGGGAGATCTTAAGCCCACCAAAATTACTCTCCAACTTGTGCATCGGTATATAAAGGTAACCCGCGGGGTAGTTGAGGATGTGATCATCCAGGTCGACACTTTCTACTTCCCTATACATTTTGTCATTTGGGACACGTAGTCCTCCTCCCATGGACTCATCATGTTCCCGTTATTCTTGGAATCCCTTTGCTAGCCACGGCTAATGCATTGATTAATAAGCGTAATGGGAAAATATAACTCACGTTCGGGAATATGACACTTGAGACAAATATATTCAACATCACCAAGAAAATGAATTATGAGCACGATTTACATAACACATCTTATTGAGGAAGTAGTACAGAAAAAAATGAGGGTAATAATTTTTTGGATCCACTTGAGGCATGTTTACTAACAACTAGTGAGAGAAAAAAAGATTACTCCGAGTTTGAATGAGAGATGAGTATGATGTGGGAGATACTAGGTGAGAATGAATTAAATTATAGTCATGAAGTTAATGATTTTACTACCCTACGGGATAATGATACTATCGATCTGCATTCTTGGCCACCTAATTTGTCTTTAGATATAAATCTTCAAAATTTTGAGAAAGAATTAGTTCGAGTTTATGAGGACCTCACTGTTGAAGTCCAATCATTTTTGGACTCATTTTGTCACTTAGATGAGAGCGACTGAAATTCTAGGATAGATAAATTCCTTCTTTGTGAACATTCAACTATGCCATTTAGTTTATAGAAGAGATTGAGAAAACGCCTAGAATATCGTTTGATTTTGAGCCGAATTTATTCATTCTTAAGTTCGAGATAAATCTATTCTTAGCGTGTCATTCGGAACTTTAGTTTGACAATATCTTCAAGTTTGACCATTTATGCTAAAATTTGATTGTGCATCCCGATAATTTCCCACAACGCATTCATTATGTGCCTCCATATGTATACTTTTTCTATTGGGATGACTCCAAATTGTTCTGAATTTAGATTTACAATTTGATGGAGGTATGTGACACCCCTCCTATTCTAATACCAACTGATTAGGCCTTTATTAAATTAGACTGGAATTATATATGATTTCATTCTTAGCATCACTATCGAGAACTAATTTATTAAACTAATAACTTATCAAGTCCGGTGTCAAATGTTTTCTAAATATTATTAACATGTATACATAAATCATTCAACAATATAATTATAAACATTCATAACGACTGGAACATAAGAATACTGATAGCATAAATAATAAAGCAAATAAACCATCGGCATCCCAAATATAATAATCCAAATGTTAAATTAAATATTGTAAACAAAGTCTAATAATAAAATGTCCATTGTGAATGACATTCCTAAGATAAATATTGAAGTAACATCCTCACTAGATATATGGAATGAGGCGTCCAATCGAATCATGCATGTATCCATAACTCCTGTCGAATCATCCGGATGGAATGAAAAGTTATCACGAGGGACCTTATAGCTGAGCACAAAAAAGGTTTTAGTGCCCAAAATATTTTGAAAAGTAGTTGCAAGTATGTAAATGCAATAATAAATGAGCAGCAAGAAATATTCATGTCCATCCGATGTCTCTCTCACAAAATATTTTCACCCCTCATCCATAGTGCACACCCAATGCATTTATTTGATTTGCCTAGTTATGCTACCCCACCTAAGTAGTCTAACTATCCCTAGCATAGTCTAATCTGCTAGACTTATATCCCATTTGTACAACTCATTTGTTACTTTACTTTATTTATCATGTCGTTAAAATAGAAGCTATAATTTAGCATTTCTCAATTGTATTCTTACCGCTATCTAAGATACTTCACAATATACTAGTTACAATTTGGCATTCACGCAATCATTTAAGAACATTTGTACATATATCACTATTTACACATATATACATAGCATCCCTGAGATGGACCATCTTCTATGCATCCTTAGATTGTTATTAAGCTCCAGGTACATAACATACTACTCTTAGGATGTCGGGTCGAAATCTTGTCGCTGAGCCCAAATCACAAACACATAATGGAGGTGGTCATGAACATACATCCGTGGGTCATAACCATATCACATTATCCAAACTAGACTCAAAACTCACCTATCCTCACTTATGGATAATGGTCATAAAATAGTACTATGGCTTGGGGAACAATCCAAAACATATTAGTCAACGCCAGGGTACACAACCTCCAACGATAAAATATTAAAGTAGGTATGTTCACATAAAGTCAATTACCCAAATACATTTGTGTATATATATTGATTTCAATCAATATGTACTTATAAATATAAGTTGGCTACATGCATAATCTATCATGTAGCACTAGCCTACCAAATCCCAAAGTCTAACACGACTTCCCGATCTTGGCTAAGTATTCACTTACTTATTTTCTAAACTCTCTAAATTTATACTTTTGGCCAACATGATATTTTATCCAAGAACTAGACTAATTATTTCTAAAATTCCAACCCGATTTCCCAATTTCACTCGAGTGTGTTCACTCAATTATCACCGTAATTTCTTACCCGGAATCCATCCTCAGTTAGCATATGACCCTTCCTAACCTTCCCTCTTAATTTTTTGAAGTCTAACTCCATCCCCGGACCCAACATACCATCACCGATCCTCAAATGATCCGAAAAATAATGCAAGGTAAGGTAGGCTATCTAATCAAACTGAACTGGTTCACTAGATGGACCAAATCCATTTTCTCCCCTAGTCAACGGGTTTGGCTAGTGAACCGGTTCACTCCCCCTAGTGAATTAATTTGGTTTGTTAGGCAGCCTAGGCGAACTTTTGATGGGGTTTTGTCTTCTCCCTTCGCCCTAAATGGTTAAAAACTTCATCAAAACCCCAAATATGAATTCAAATCTAACCACAAACATAACTTAACAAGTTTTTATGAAAAATTTATCTCGAACAACATCTAATTCATAAGAACAACAAATTTATCTCAAGATCCATGCATGGTTAAAATGTTAATGTTAAGATTCAAGCTTTTCTTTCTTAGATTAATCTAGAACTTATATTTTTCATTTGAATAACATTAGATTTATCATATCATCCAAATTAGGTTCATCGTATATAAATATTTTATTGAAAATCTAGTTTTACATGGTTCTACCTAAAAATTGTATTTTCCAACACCATTTTGCCTGAATATTTGAAACTACATAATGACATTAAAGCAAGTTGAATACTTGCATTGAGAGTGATGGATTTCTAGTATTTTTGTTCTTGACTTTTTCTAATGACAATGATCTTTGACCCAGAAGCACTTGATCTTGTCCCTGGATCCTTCTCTCTTCTCTCTTTACTTTTATCCATTTTTTCATTTTCCTCTCTTTTCTCAAAGCCCTAGCGTATTGGGTGGATGGATAGATGCCCATTCTATCCACCATACTTAAATCTAAACCTAACATTCAAGAATCCCGAAATTGATATAGCCCTTATGTAAAATGACTCGAGTACCCTTCTACGGCCCCCGTTTAGCTTAAAAAGCCCTTGGAACCATATTATAACCTCCATGTACCAATTTTGGACTATTTTGACCCATTCTGAACCATAGGCGCACTCAAAATTACCATCCAAATTATCTAAAATTAAATTCTACCTCATAATGAGAACAACTCTATCAACGAGGCCCAAATGAGATACCATTAAACCCGTCGCTTTAACTCACTTGCGACATAACAAAATTTAACACATTTTCATTTACCGATCACACAAGTATATATAGATATACATAATTATTAATCATTTTACTCGGTTATTAATACTTATTTAAGTCACTTCATTTTCCGATTAAATTAAAAATACGTGCACATGTGTCATTTAAATTCTCTAAAAATACAAGGTATTACATACTACCCCTAACAACGGAATTTTGTCCTCAAAATTTGGACATACCCGGTATAAAGAGCTCCGTATACTTTTCACATATGCCATCCTCATGATCCTAAATCGACTCCTGTGAACATTATGGTATCCCCACAGTACAAACACTAATGGTACCATCTTGATCGAAGTCCGACTTACTACGACCCAAAATGGCGACAACTCTCTCCCCGTAAAAATGTCCAGCTGTAAGAAAATATCCTCTAATGTTATATGCTGATATACCATATCATCCCTGAGATACTTCCTTAATGACAACACACGACATATCGTGACCCCGCTGCAAAATACTTCAGTAAGACGAGCCTATATACAACTACTCCTACCCTCTTAATAGTGAGGGAACACCCCACATACTTAATCACCAACTTCCCCTCTTCACAAACCGCATCATTCCCTTCATGGGAGATACCCGTAGTAACACCTGACCATTCATGTTAAACATTAAAAATCTTTTGTTCGAAATGGATTAACTCTTTCGATGATACTGGACTACCCGAATATGACTCATGATCAACTTAATCATTGTCGGCGTATATTGAATCAAGTGCGACATGAGAGGCTTGTTATCCCCCCTCTAATGAACCAGAGGGTGGATAAGAAGGTCTCCAGTACAAAGCCTCAAAAGTCACCATGCAAATAGTAAACTAGTACAATTTATTATTGTAACACCTCGTAAATTTGGAGGATTGAAAATTTAGTTATTTTTTAGAGAAATATTATTTATTTAAACGGAAGAATTTTAAATTTGACTTGAGGTCAAAATTTGAAGATGTTATAAAGTATTTCGGATGACGATTCTGAGTGCACGGTTGATCCGGGATGGGTCGAGATAGTCGAAATGACTAACCTTGGGTTTTATTTGGGTTCCAAAATATTTTAAGTTAGTTTGACTCGAATTGGAGTAAACGAGTCATTTAAAGTGTGTATTGTCATTTAAAGTTGGGTATCTTGGAGGCAAGGCTTATTAAGCCTACTTGAGATAACAATCTCATTCTTGAGATTTAGAAAGCCCTAAAGAGAGAGAGAAAAGGAAAAGAAGAAGAGAAAGAGGAGAAAAGCTTGGAGGTTCCGTCCAATATGCGATTTCGAGGAAGATTCAACCTCTATAACTTTGAGGCAAGTGATTAAACTTGCTAAATAATCTATGTGCGTAACTTATTTCATGATTTGTGGATGAAAATAGGGATTTTGGGTTAATATGTCAAAACCTAGATTTTTGGGATTTAATCTTGAGTTTGATATTTGTATATGGGTTTGATGGTATATAACTTGGTGGGATGAGATGTAGGATGAGTTTTGATTTTAGAAACATGATTGGGTTGAAGATTAATGGTTAGAAGATGATATATATAAGTGTGGTTGGAACGTAGACCCCCAATTTTAAAAACATTCACTTTAATTTCCTCAAGATGCGGAATAAAGATGGTTCACACAAAACACAATTTTAATATACCAAAATTTATTTAATTTTCTTTTCTTTGAAAGACGGAAAAATTAAATTAAACACAAATTTTAATTTCTAAAAACAAAATTGAAATTAAACCTGAACAAGTGAATTATGATCAACACACACACATAAAATTTCACACGGGCCAATTTTTGGATTTTCTCACAAACAAAAATAACACTTGAAGTTAACTATGAGAAATTTAATTTTAGCCCAAAATTAATTTAACACAAGTCCTAAAATTTGCCTACACAATATTTTTAATATAATCAAATTAAGCCAAATCAAATTTAACAAATTAAATTACCGACTTGAATTAAATTAACTTAAATTTCACCCAAATTTAAATTAAGCACCAAATTAAACTAGAGTGTGAATTAAACCATATTTTAACTTCTAATTCTAAACATGCATTCTAGGTGATTTACAAGATAAAATAAACTTACAACACACTATGCCACGATGTACGAGGAAAACCCAAATGGGAAAAACCTCGGACGGCCCTAGCCTTAAGTCCACTAAGTACAAAATTTTACAAATAGAGGACAGATGACTTACACAACTCAACTCGACTCCTTTGAAGACCCTGACGCGTCTTCTTGTACCAACCTTTTCTTAGTCGATAATCCAGGACTCCACCAAAACCTTGGACTCCTCCAATGAAGCTTTTGGACAACCGTCGACCTACACCCGAAGCCTTTCTCCGAGTGGGAACGCTGCAGTAACAAACAAGTCTTCTTGTTTAAGGGATGTAGAAGAAAACCCAAACAAGTCATCAAACGGTAGAGTAGAACCCGGTGCCAAACAAACTCCAAGCAAGTATATAACAATAGGAACTTGGATTAAACTTAAAAATAATGCGTTTATGTGTTTTGGTAGAAATTAATTCATGAAAAGTTGAAAACACAAAAACATGAACTTTTAATTTTGGAAATTCTCTATCAATATTTCACTCTAAAAGTGTGTCAAAAGTTATCTGAAAAAGGTTGGTTCCCGCACATATAAAATCTGGGAAAACGTTAATGGGAACAAAGGTGGGAAAGTGGGATAAAATTGTCAAAAAACAGTTCTCCCCAATTTCGTTCGAACGACATTTTCGTTCGAACGACACTTCTAACGAAGAGACAGAACGAAAAAAAATTCTCGTTTGAACAACTTTGGATCTCGTTCGAACAAGAATCTATATCATTCGAACGACTAGCCATGATTGTAATTATTTTCGATACGAACGAGTGGCTGCCAGTTTCGTATTTTTCTGATTTTTTTTAATTTGATATGATTTTTCTACAAAAAGGTGTCCGAGAACAAAATCTTTAGAACTATGAATTAAAAACATTTAACAAAAAAATACTAACACCCAAAATAAGTTTCCAAGCTCATATATATATATATATATATATATATATATATATATATATATATATATATATATATATATTAATGCATTCATACCTTTAAGAGACGTTGGAATTCACATGTTGATGACGAGAAACTTGGCACAAAAATCGGCAAGGATATATTCTTCAATTTCTGACCGATACATCTTCAACATACACTTGACATAGACTTGAAAGGATATAACATGAACACTATCCTATGACTCAAATATTTTTGTCCGGAATTGAGCCAACACTACCTAAGGCTCAATTGAAAATTTGTGTCCTTACAAATCTCCCCCTTTGGCTATTCCGGGATAAAAACCAAACAAAACTCCTAAATGGTCGTCAAGCTCAACTAGACTAAAAAACATCCCACCCAAAATAAAAAATACAAGCTCTACTCAAAATCCAAGGATGACGATCTTCGACGCTATAAAGATGTCTCTATAAGACCTGTACACTTAAGCAAAACATTAAACGCATAGTGGATATCAAAATATTAAATGCAATTAAAATAATTACGCCCCATAAATTAATTATCCCTTTATGTAATATGATCAACCTAAGAAGATAGAGCTCTCCCCCTAAATTAGATCTCCTAAATTAGGTCTCCTAAACTAAAGGATAGAAACCACTTTTCCCCCTTTTTGTTCAAAAATAGACAAGGGTAATCATTTCTCCCCCAATATAACTAAATAAGGGATAAATATGGAAAAAGCAAGTAAAACATAACGGAGCATAAAGTGATAAGAACATTAAAGCATGTGGGCAATAATGAAGTTCGACTAATTCATTCAAATAAAAATATCAACTTAGATGCGATAAAAAAAGATACCACTAAAATGTACTATTATAAGCATGGAATATCAACCAAAATACGCAACAAGATAGATATCAATTATGAATTAAAAGAATATATGGACTAGCTAGCATGGTAAAGACTAAAAAACTTAAAAAAATATACCATATATATGTATGCATAATGAATATCTCTAACGCACACACACATATACATAGGTATAAACAACACACATGACACAAAATATTAAGCTTTTCAAAC
This sequence comes from Sambucus nigra, assembly GCA_949130495.1. Taxonomy (NCBI): domain Eukaryota; kingdom Viridiplantae; phylum Streptophyta; class Magnoliopsida; order Dipsacales; family Adoxaceae; genus Sambucus; species Sambucus nigra. The sequence continues at coordinate 1,522,849 of CASBWL010000100.1, forward strand.
TCGTATGGCAAAAGTGTGTCGAAAAACATGTGGTAAATGGAAGTGTAGGGGTGTTAACTAGTAACAAATAAATTTCGACCCAGTCACTTAAAACATGTTCACGGAGTTCTCATTTGATTGCAAAACTTTATCATATTTACATATAGCCTCATGTGACAATATAAATTAAACTCAATGAATAAACATACACAATGCACATAAGCCTAGAATTTTGATGATTCTACAAGCCAATAGCATCATGACAATAAAAACGCAACTAGGATAAACGTACATTGTGCAAAACCGTTGATACACCATCCAAACTCCCTCAAAATATGCATATTGTTATGGAATGACTCTATCAACTAAACAAAATAGGCCTTGGCAAATATTTTTCATTTAATACCATTTTCTTTTAGGCCTTTGGACCACATATTTACTTTAGTTCCATTAAAAAAACGGTGGCTTACTTGCAAAGTATAAAATTTCCTTTCGGAGCCCTTCCCTATGCACATTCAAATAACAATATATATATATATATATATATATAATAATAAAGGAGGATGGTTTTTTGGTCTCCCCCAAATAACGGTTGAGAATACATCTTGGGGGATTTGGTGTTTATCAACTGATGGCTCAGATTAATTCGTTGGGATGAAATCTTTGGATATCTACTTAACGTGTAATGGGACATGGGGGAGTCAAAGCACAAGGCTCAAAAAAAGATCACAACACTCAAAACTTGCACTGACAGTACTCTCACCGGCTACTTCTCAACTTCCCTCACACGCGAAGGTTCCTATCTCTCTCTCCACTCTTTTCTTCGTCTTCACTTTTTTTCCTCCTTTTTATTTATATTGGTATTTTTAAGACTGAAATGGAGCACTTTTCCTTCGCTTTATGTAGACAACTTGTTTGATGAACCACTCAGGCAAGAAATAGACCTAATCTTTCTCTCTTATTTTTATGTTGATTTCACATTTTTATGAGTTTTTTTTAGTATTTGGTTTTGTACATTTTTTTGTTGCAGACATATCATTTATGGGGTTTTGTTTTTGATGCCGATTTTTTGTTACATACATCCTGAACCACTCAGGTAATAAATAGACCTGGTCTTAAGTAGGTTTTGTACGATTTTTTATGGGGTTTTGTTTTTTTCCATGTTGATGGTTTGATCTGGTTCAGATCTGATCTCCGGTTTGAGCGATGATGGTCAGTTCTGGGTTCACCAACTGCTATGTTGCTTGTTGACGTTTAGTTTTACCGGAGCTCGGTTTGAGCGATAATGGTCAGTGTTGGGTTCGTCAACTTCATCTCTTCGATCCTTCTCATGGTTTGTTGACGTCAAATCTGTGTTTCCTCCACTTGGAGAGGAAGTGAAATCTCCCGCCCCTATTTTTTTGGTTTGTTAGACTTTTCGATCTAATCTCCCCTGTTTTAAAACTTTCCAATCTAATCTCCCCTGTTTTACTTTTTGTTTCTACGAAGTCTCGGTTAAAATGGTTGATAAGGCAAAACAGAGACAAGGAACTTTTCATATATGTTGGATCTTGAAGTTGTGTTACAGAAAAGAAACTTATGAAATATGTTTTTTTCATTTCACCCTTTTAGAACTAACATTTTTAGTTCTAACATTTTTCCATTCTTTCTTAGGTCATGAACCCCAAGGCACAAATCTTCACCTATGAAAACCCAGCGATGCACTCTGATGCTCATGATATTGGTTAGTGTACATGTATGTTTAAGCTATTGACAAGTATGGGTTTGAATATATGGTACCGATGCACTCTGTTTTTAGATTTTTTGTTCAATACATATTCATGTTTTTTTGTTTCCCAGCCCACTTTAAGAACATCCCATGGTTGAAAAGCTTGAATCTTTTATGTTATGAAAAGCTGGGGTTGATTTTTTTGATTTTTTTCGGGTAATAAAATTGGTTCCTTTATTTTTTTTCCATTGATGGTGTGTTTTTAAATGGTTGAATAAATATCTTGGCTTCATTATGATACTGTACTTCATTTTCTTTTATATGGTGTACTTTTATATGATTTGAAATGGATATGATTGACAATAGTTTCCAAATATTTCTTTACACTAATATTTTCAAAAATTACTTTTTAATAAAAGTTACGTTTTTTTAGTTTCCCAGACTATTTACTATTTTATATAATCAATATTAGTATTTTTTAGTTTTTCCAATATTATGTTTTTAAGGAATAAATTTTATATTCCCGACATTCCATTCTACTATGCAGATCCTTTGTTCTTTGCCAATGTTAAAATACTACAAGATCATTTGTATTTGTATTTGTCACGTGCAAGACACATATTTTGATGTTTGGGTTTGTTTTACTATATAGGTTTGGTGTTTCAGTGAATCTCCTAGTGCTCAAGTGTTTGGTGTCTACTGCTGTTGGGTTGGGTTTTTCAAACGTCCTCGGTTACTTAAAGAAAAGAAATCTCCACGCAACAAACCATCTCCTTTAATTGACCGTGACGAATATAAAGGAACAACTATAGTTGCGTGAAGAATTTATTTATCCAAACAAGTGATAGTTTCTTTCAAATATAGTTTGTTTCAACTTTAATTTATTTATCTGAAAGTCTTTTTATCCTTAACGTATCTTTTCATGAATACTTTTTTTCAGTTTCAATGTTGTATAGAGTTTGCCATTGAAAAAAAGGCTTATTAAATTTCAAATTTGGGGTCCTGTTTGGGTGTAAGAGGGTGGGCGGAGTGTTGTGGGAGTAGGTAGGCTTGGTGCACCTGCTACAGCCGGCTAAGGGAAGAACAATTGGTGGGTTCAAGTGCTAGGTGAGGAGGAAATAAGAAATGGTTAAAAGTGATTGGGACACTTTTTTAAATATAATACATTAGTTGGTGTGCAAATCTGATTTGACAGAGATCAATCTAAACCACACTAGGAAGCGAAAAGGGAAAAACATAATGCGTTTGATACCCACACATAAAATTTCTTAACTAAGGCATAGGCATGTATTGCCTTGAACAAAACTAAAAATTAGTAATTAAGTTCTCCAATATATTTTATATAAAGTAACGAGATGAACTAAATTACTTCAAACCAGATACGAAAATAAGAACTTATGTACCTGTGCGCGTGTGATCTCATGTGAATGTTTAATTTTATTTAACATATGATGAATGGTGGAGCTAAACTAAAACATTATAGAATTAGTAAATACAAAGGCATTGTTTTAATTATTAATAATTACCTAAATGTCATTTTTGTTAGTAAACATTATAAATTTCTTACTTCATTTTATTAGTAAAAATTGTTTTTACATTCTAATTATATTTAAAAGTCATTTGTAATGTTGAAGAAATAATTTATTAAAAAATAAGTAATTACTTCCTCCATATATCTCTAACTTACACACGTCACATGCATTATTTGTTGTGGGGCTATCCATTTTTTTTTGTTAAAAATAATTCTCAGCATTACTCTCTCTCAATTTTTATATCTTGAGTTGCACTCAAACTTCAAGGGTTCTCTCATGATTACATCTAAGGGTTCTCTCGCGATTACATCCAATGTAAAGTAAAAAATTAACAACTTAAAGTAATATCGTTATTTTATTTGGGATGGATACATAATTTTATTATGGTGAAATATCATAACCTCCAATTCGTAATAACTATGTGTTTCTACTAAAAATTTAAATATTCCTTTCTGGCAGAAACAAATTTTCATTTAATTAACTATATTGACATTTATAGTGTGTGTCGTATTTTATCCGACTTATTTACTATTATGAAATATCCGAAACGTTTTTACAACCGTGCCATCGACACGGGTACACCCTAGTATATATATATATATATATCACACAAATCTCACGTGCAACGGATTTAACAAGCACAAGTCCTCCTAGGTAGAAAATATGTAGATGACTAGATTGGTAGAAGAACACCTCACAAAGCTCAAATATACATGTGAAATTAAATTTCAAGAGAGCTCGTGCATGTGTGAATTGAGGCATATAATAATAGAATCCATTATAGAAACACAAAATCCAACTACTCCATGTAAGTATGGTAAAGAACATTTTAAGGATTTACAACCTAAACCAAAAGTTCTAGCCACATGGAAGCGAAAAAGAAGGGATTCAAACAAAAGTAGATGACACATAAAGTGTGTCAAACTAAAATACTCACAAAACAAAAATCTTTTTGAGTTTTTTGAAAATTTTAACCAAGCAAAGAAAAATATTTACTCAAAAGACAAATAAAAATCATTTGAATTTTTCATGAAGCCTAAATTACTAAAAAGTTAAAACACAAATGATAAACAAAAATCTTTTTGTATTTTTCATTTAATGCAAACTAAAATGAAAGAAATATAATACAAAAGATAAATAACAATCATTGTTGATCTAAAAAACTAGATTCAATCTAATTAATTAATCATAGATAAAAAGGAATAAAGAAAATAAGACAATAGATTTTTAAAGTGGTTCAGCCCCAATGAAAATGGCCTACGTCCACTGTTCTTGTATTTTCGATGTTTGCCTTAATCTCGATGATGATTACAAGAAATCAATTACCCGTTTATGTGGAGTTTTACAATGTATTTATAGACTTTGGGCTATCAGTATCAATAGACAAGGCGCTCTTGTTTAATAGATATATACATCTGTACAATAAGAATGTTCATTAAATCCAATGTTCATTGAATGTGCAGTCATCGCTTGATCTTCTAGTCCAGATTCTCTTCACGATGAGTAGCTCGACAGGCTATGTAACTCGGCATGACCTAAATCTCGGCATGCCTTTTAGCTCAGGGAGCATATGTATTTGCCACGTAATGTGCTACGTGTCTTTATATGACTAATCCATGTCAGCTGCCTAATTTTTGTATCAACAGAAGCCCCCAATATTTCACAGTTGAGTTTTGAAATGAGAGTGTGGAATATTTTATTCGAAAGTTTCTCGAACACCTTTGTATGTATTGACTACTTACAAATTTCCAACACTTAGGATCTTTTCCTTTAGTCTCGTCATTTGAGCGCGAAATGGAAAATTTGTAAATATTTTGAATCTGCATCAGACGCTTGGGTATTTGCGTCCTCTTTATCATTTAACTGCCGGAAACGCAATCGTCTTTTCTAGTAATCATTTATTTTCCTACTTCCCGATGCAAGACATTTAAAAGCGATAAGAAAAGAATCGTCATCGTCTTTTCACTTCCAGATTTCTAAACTCCGTGTTTTCTCACTCTATTTTTATACTATCGTTCTTTCCATTATCCGTCTTAGCAGATTTCTCCATTTCTATAAGCATTTCTTCCTACTTCTTTCTTTACTTTTAGTCATCATGTTTTATCTTGTCAAATCTTTGGATAAATTCTGAGCCGACTTTGTAATTCCCTCTTGGGTTATTATAGAAGAACCTCCTTCTCCATCTGATTTATTTTCTCTGGCCAAGGGACAATGGGTTCCTTCACTTTTCATAGCTGAATGTGGCTTTTCTTTTCTGCCTAATCCCCTGTGTATGGAGTTTTTCCAATATTTCGATATTGTTTGTGCGAGGGTAGATCCAAACACATGGAGGGTAGTTAATTGCGTGCATAGGTTAGACCAAATTCATGGGACTCACTTAGGGATCCTTGAGATTATGTTTTGTCATAAATGGGTTACCAGTGATACCACATTTTATTTAAAAACTAGGTTTTCCAATAGAGCTTTAGTGGTCAATCTTTCCGATGACAATAGGGACTACTTTGACCATGGAGTCGTGCTGAAAAATTGGCAACACCCCCCACTAAATGGAAATGATGTGTACCAAGGTCCTAGATGTCCACTTTATGGCAATGGGATATGTTGTTTTTACTTCTCTCAATATATCTCTGTTTATGTTTGATGAAATGCGTCACTGATCTTATTTTTCTTTTTGTAGTTGATAACTAAAGAAAGCCGCCAAAAGAGAGAGACATCAATATGAAAGACTTAAAACTTATCTGGGGCTTGCACCAATCAATTACTGGGGAGCACATTAGAGCTTCTTCCTATTTGTTGAGATAAAAAAACACCACCTCTTCTTTCATTGCGCGTCCTCTTTCCCCGCCTATAGTAATTGATATTGATCTAGCACCAGCATCTCGAACAAGCACCGAAGAACCTTCTTCTGATTTTAGTGCATCTATTACTCATTTGATGATGAGGAAGAGGAGAATGCCTACGTTCTTCGCCATGGATTCTCCTATAACTGATGGGGAAAAGAGGAGCAAAGGCGATGTCGCAGTTGAAGGGACAAAGAAAGTGGATGGTATTTCCTCCAAAGGAACAATTTCACATGTCAAGGAAGTCGATAGGAAACCTCTTGTTGTCCCAAAAGAGGCAGTACCTTTTATTGAAGGTGTTGCTATTACACGAGAAGAGGAAGCATATTTGATTAAACATGCTCCTCTAAGGAGATTGAGGAGAGGTCTTGCAGAGAGACCTGTAGAAACTTTTGCTCGACCTTCTGATGTTGGGGGTCCTTCCTCAGGGAATAGAATTTCGGATTGTATTACCCCGAGCTTGTCCAGGGTGTTGATAAAGTCTTGGACCATTCTGGATTATCGAGCTGCTGGGGGTTCCCTTTTACGGGAGAAGGTCGTTAATTTTGTGGCCCAATATATCGCATCAGTAAGTATCATTATTCCTAACACTTCTTTCCATAAATTGTATTCGCATTCTAATTTGAGCTGCATTTCTTATTTCATGTTTATGACTTGCTTTAATAGTATACTAGAGAGAGATGAGGATATTAAGGCTTAAACCTCATCTAACGGGATTGAAGAAGCTTTTACTAGGTTATCTCAATCCTTGAAGGACGCTCAGAAGAAATATGATGAAGATAATGCTTCTTGGGAAAGAAGCTTCTATCTGCAGAGTCAGCTCATGACCAAGATATAAATGCCTTCAAGGAGTTGTAGGAAAATTTGAAGGTCACCGTTTCTAGTAATAAAGAAATTGATGGTATGTTTGAAGAGGCTGAACGGTATAAGAAAGACCTTGAGGAGAAGGTGAACCTTTCCGAGGAACGTGCTTCTTCTAAGATGATAAAAAGAAAGGTCACGGTGAAGAAATCGTTCAGCTCTAGTTGAGTCAAGGGGTGGAATAGAGCCTTAACCTCGATTACTTGCCAGATGGAATACGCAAGTCCTAATTACTTCAGGGACGGATGGTTCACATCATTAAGAGAGTTGAATGTTGCGAATGATTCAAAGTTATTCTAAAAACACGCTCATGGCCTTCCTCCTACTATTGACGAATAAGACGAAGATGAAACTCCATCTAATGAGTCTTCCTTAATGATAGTAGAACAAGTCCCCATTGTTAATTCTCCTCAACCCTCCGAGAAAGTTCAACAATCATCAACTTCTACTGAGCAACATCAAATGCCTCCCGAGCAACCAACTTCTTCGTCCAAATCTGCTGATGATGTTATTGGAAATAAGGAGAAGGTGTAGCGTTACTCGGCTCTTTATTTATGTTGTTCTTCTGCTTTTCTTCTCTTTCTTATAATTTTGGCTGTAATCTCTCCTCTTATGATCAATAAAATGGGTTGTTGTCATCTAATCTGAATATCTCCTTGATTTGTTCTTATTTGTATCATTGTTGATGTGTTTTTATTTGTCTTTACTAGTTTATTGCTAGGATGGAAGGTTTATCTGCTCATGACACATAGTTGATGAAAAAATGTAATGATTACTTCAAAGCGGGTCATCCAGATTTTACTGAGGCCCAAATAATTGATATCCCCGGACCCGATGCTTCTGAGCGAGCAGTTGATGGATACCAATACTTGAAGTGTTTGCTTGATCGTGTTGTGGCCAACAACGTGGCTTATTATGAAATGATTGAAAAACTTCAAGGTATGATCGAGAAACTCCAACTTCCACAAAAAAAGCCATTGCACTCTTACACGAAGGTTATGAGAGAAAATACCAACAGATGAGTGCTGACAGGGGCTATGATAAGTTCATCTCTGCCCATGAGAAAAAGGAAAGTGTGCTGAAACTTGAGATCGAAGAACACGTGAATATTGCCAAGATACTAGAGCAAGACAATATTGCATTGCAAGAGGAAGTGAAGAAACTTATATATGAAGCCTCATCTTCTTTAGGAGCTTTGGCTTCAGTTAACGATGAAGGATTTTCCTTTTTAGAAACCGAAAACGCTGCCTTGAGAGAAGAGTTGGAGATTTTGAAACGAACCGGATCTACCCCGTCTACTCGTGGTAGAGCAAGGCCTTCTACCCATGGACGAGCAACGGTTGGTCAGAATAATATTGAAGAGACGAGGACCCAACTGGCTTTATAAAATCAAGTCATTTAATTGAGGGCAAAAAATCAAGCCCTGGCAGAAATGTCATAAAATTCAGAGTCTTACCGACCAACTCTCCAACCAGGGCTCTGTACTGAAAAGTAAAGAAATGTTGGTGAAGAAGCTCCACGAGCAACTTGACAGATTGACTTATCAATTTCACAAATAGCCTAGAGAATTATGGATGGCAGGATACAATGAAGCTTTATGCCATCTTCATGCTTGGATGTAACAATCCAATAATGAGGGATACAAATAGGGATGGTTGAATGCCTTATGTGTAATGAAAGTTGATCGAGGACTATCCTTGTGGGATTGGTGTGAGCCTAGATTACTTGAATTGCATGTTCCTCCCTTTAAACTCGATATCCGATGGATTCCATCTCGTTCCATTCCTCGGTGTTTGATCTCCCGATATCTTGGTGATTACCAGCTTCATTCAGAGTTTGAAATATCTCGTCCTCAACATTTGCTTGATCAAAAATGTCCGAGCAACGTCAGAATGTTACAAGATATGAACTTTATCAATTCTCCCTATGCGTTAGATGACCCTCGAGCTGGGATGGAACATGTGGCAAAATCAAAGGGAAAGAAACCCACAGAATAGGAAATTTGTATTTAATGAAACAAAATTCATATTTATGTGATCTGCTTGTGGTTGATAAATAAAAATTGTTGGGAACGTAGACCCCCAATTTTAAAAACTTTCACTTTAATTTCTTTAAGATGTGGAATAAAGATGGTTCACACAAAACACAAATTTAATATACCAAAATTTGTTTAATTTTCTTTTCTTTAAAAGATGGAAAAATTAAATTAAACATAAATTTTAATTTCTAAAAACAAAATTAAAATTAAACCTGAACCCGTGAATTATGGTGAACACACACACACAAAAATTCACACCAACCTATTTTTGGATTTTCTCACAAACAAAAATAACACTTGAAGTTAACATAAGAAATTTACTTTTAGCCCAAAATTAATTTAACACAAGTCCTAAAATTTGCCTACATAATATTTTCAGTATAATCAAATTATGCCAAATCAAATTTAACAAATTAAATTACCAACTTGAATTAAATTAAATTAAAATTTACCCAAACTTAAATTAAGCACCAAATTAAACTAGAGTGTGAACTAAACCATATTTTATCTTTTAATCCTAAACATGCATTCTACGTGATTTACAAGATAAAATAAATTCACAACACACTACATAGCGATGTAGGAGTAAAACCCAAATGGGAAAAATCTCGGACGACCCTAGCCTTAAGTCCACTAAGTACGAAATTTTACAAATACAAGACAGATGACTTACACAACTCGACTCGACTCCTTTCAAGCCCCTGACGTGTCTTCTTGTACTAACCTTTGCTTAGTCGACAATCCAGGACTCCACCAGAACCTTGGACTCCTCTAATAAAGCTTTTGGACAACCGTCAACCCACACCCGAAGCCTTTCTCCGAGCGGGAATGCCGCAGCAACAAACAAGTCTTCTTCTTTAAGGTATTTAGAAGCAATCCCAAACCACTCTTCAAACGGTAGAGTAGAACCCGGTGCCAAACAAACTCCAAGAAAGTATATAACAATAGGAACTTGGATTAATCTTAAAACTAATGGGTGTATCTATTTTGGTAGAAATTAATTCATGAAGAGTTGAAAACACAAAAACATGAACTTTTGATTTTGGAAATTCTCTCTCAATATTCCACTCTCAAAGTGTGTCAAAAGTTATCTGAAAAAGGTTGGTTCCAGCACATATAAAATATGAGAAAAAGTTATAGGGAACAAAGGTGCGAAAGTGGGATAAAACTGTCAAAAAACTGTTCCCGCCAATTTCTTTTGAACGATATTTTTGTTCGAACGACACTTCTAACGAACAAACAGAATGAAAAAACAATTCTCGTTTGAAAACTCATTCGAATAACTTTGGATATTATTCGAACGAGAATCAATAACGTTCGAACGACTGGCCATGATTGTAGATAATTTCGATACGAACAGGGGGCCACTAGTTTCATATTTTTCTGATTTTGTTTGGATTTGATATGATTTTTCTACAGAAAGGTGTCCGAGAACAAAATCTTTAGAACTATGAATTAAAAAAAATAACAAAAAAATACTAAAACCCAAAATAAATTTCCAATCTCCTATAAATATATATTAATGCATTCATACTTTAGGAGACATTGGAATCCACATTTTGATGATGAGAAACTTGACATAAAAATCGGCAAGGATATATTCTTTAATATCTGACCGCTACATCTTCAACATACACTTTTCATAGACTTGAAAGGATACAACATGAACACTATCCTATGACTCAAATGTTTTTGTCCGGAATTGAGCCAACACTACATAAGACTCAATTGAAAATTTGTGTCCTTACAAAGAGTTTGGAGAATTAGGTTGTGTAAGAAAAATGGTGTTTAGCTGAGCTTACTGCTACGACTGGTCGACCGCGTCCAAGGCACCGGTCGATCGGGCCAAAGGGGAAAATCCTATTGGTTGGATCGCAAGGCAAAACCCAAATGCACGGTTGACCGGGGGTTAGGGGTCGATCTATCGGTATTCTATTTTCAGTCAAAGAATAAGATTTCTTTCTACTCTTTTATTTTGGGTTTGACATTTAGGGACCTTCTTAATTAATGTAATATAGAGGGTCATGTTATTATAGGTTGAGATTGATATATTAGAATAGTAGGATGGCGTTTGGGTCTATTTTAGGAATCGCTGACGAGGGTATAGTGCCTCTTTTATTAAGGAAATGATTGTAGGACAAAAAGATAATTGGATTATATTAATTTGATTATGGTGGAATATCAGGAAGTGGTTATACTTTATATTAATAGTTCCTTTTTACATATGTGCTTTCGAAGTTAAGTGGTATCACATTATATGTTTTAGTATATCACCTACTAGAATAGTTTGTGTTTGTACTTATAGTCGGGATAATTATTATGTACATACAAATATAGAGGGCGTTTATAATGATGATTGTATATATATATATATATATATCGTGTATATGATCATTAGGTAGACATACCAAGCATATGCTATCATGGGAAGTTACGTGATGTGGGTGAGGCCTCTAGCTTGAAAAGAAGGAAGCGTATAGTCCCTAGGTCATAGTCATCCATTATTTGTATCTTGAACTGTTATTTCAGGGGTAAGACGTCTTTGGTATAATTCGTCTTATTTTCCAGTGAAGGACTATGACCGCTTCCTATACGTTGTGATTTAATTGTTTACCAGTGCGGTGTGATAATAGTCTGGTGGTTGGTAACCTAGGAGAACGCGAGTAATTCCTGGAAGATGATAGCAGTGATTGCATAAGTCTTATAAGTGAATGTACTATGTGTAATACCCCGCATTTTTTATTGAATTAAAAATTGAACTAATTGAAAAAACAAAACTATGCCATTATATATATTCAAAATGTATGGAAATGAAAATTTAAAATGAATTAATTGGGATACGAATGTGCGACTTAAATTTTAAAAGCGAATTAATGCGTAAAAGGATTGAGAGGGTTAAATTTGGGGTAATGTCATTTTTGTAAATAAACTAACCCTAGGTATAAATAGAAAAGAAGAGAAGAAGTTTTCATTTTATCATTTCACAAAAGGGGGCTAGGGTTTGGTAGAGAGAGAGAGAGTAAGAAGAGAAGAAAGCTAAGAGGATTTCAAGATGATTCAATTTCTCCATACAATCCAAGGCAAGTTAATAACCTATATGTGTAGAATATGTATCTATAATGAAATTTCACATGAACATTTATTTGGATACCTAAATTAATATGAAATTGATGTCAAAAATGATATGCAATGTATTAGGATCATCCTCCATGTAGATTCAAATGCAAAAACATCATTATAGGGATTCAATTGTTGAACAAACTCTTGAATTTGAGAAATCTATGAAACTGAGTAAATCGTCATATTAAAAACTGTTTTGAGCTGTTTTAGTTCCAAAAATGGATGTTTCGATCACGTAGCCTGGTAGAAAATCATATTCTGGACAACTTTATAGTTTTAAGTTTTTACAAAAACGGATCAGAAAATCCTCGAATATGCGTTTTAAAATTATGTGCAGAAAGTTATCGTGAACAGGTCCGAACTGTATATGTTAGTTTCGGGTCTGTTTTAAGTAGGCTACAGTAGCGTTCCCATGTATCCTTGTAGAAAATCACGTTCCGAACAACTTTTTATTTTTAAGTTTTTCCAAAAATGGATCGGAAAAGCCTCAAATCGGCGTTTTAAAATTCTGGGCAGAAGGTTGTCGAAAACAGGGGCGAATACTATATGTTAGTTTCGGGTCTGTTTTAGGCAGGCTATGGTAGCGTGCACGTGTGTCCTTATAGAAAATCACGTTCCGAACAACTTTGTAGTTTTAAGTTTTATGAAAAACGGATCAGAAGAGCCTCGAATCGGCATTTTAAATTCTGGGCAGCATGTTGTTGAAATAAGAGTGATAATATTTTTTTTTCATGTTTCTAGTAAAATAATTGTGGTGTCGTGCCTAATATCCTAACTTTATCACATACTTATGGTTATTAGGGATATATAACCTTGAAATGATTTGATGTTGAATTTGTAAATTGATGATGTAAATTATGTTATATTATAAATAATGACTATTGTATAACTCGAGTAAGAGACTAGACACGATTGTATATATACATAAGCGTGAAATTGTTTTACATGTATATTGTCGAGTATACACTAGACTAGTCCTTCGGTCGACGTAGGCACATGTTGAATGCAATTTTTCTGTGATCGATCCGATTAGGTTCCGCTCGAGTGTCGTGTCGGAGATAAACCATCGGAACCGGACACATGGTTGTAATGCGGGTCGGATAGAAAGACCTTGAAACGCCATGTGATTAAGGACTTAGTATGATTTTCCTTTCCACGTAATATTGGGAAATATTTGTGTGTAGGCCTAGTGTTACGACTTGTTCCCCCGGGTAACGATAGTGGCCCGATATGACGTGTTGTGTGAGATATTATGTTTGTGTCTTAAAGTAATATCCCGAATCGATGCATTTGATATTATACTTGAAGGAAATATTTTGATACGTTAAATACAGAAATAAGATTAATAATGATTAATCATGATACGATATGAGGCTACATGTTACTCGAGTTTGGGTTGGGTAGTCACGACATAGGAGCAATTATTGGGCAATTGAACAACTTAATTACTGGAGATGAGTAATGACTAGTGTGCTTTCATTATAAGTACATCTTATAATCTTATGGCTTGTTTTCTTGCTTTGATGTTCGTCTATCTTGCTTCTTGCACCTCTCCCATATATATATATATATATATATATATATTTTACAGGTCCTCGCGCCGTTGGACAGTAGATCGTGAACCTGGATGACCTCGCATTTATTCTTAGGATCCTATAGTGGTGGGAGCTAGTCCTTATCCTATTTTGTCACTCTTCCTTAGAGTGTGGTATCAGAGTGTTCCCATTGTTAGGTATTTGATAGTTATGAGAGTTTTACATTACACACTTTACGTAGTTTATCTTTGGGCCCATATGTTTGGGCATTTTATATTCATTACGGATATTACTTGTGGATCATATACTTGCTATGATGTGATTTGGTTACACGTATGGGAGTGTACATGTTTACTTTACTGTATTTATTTAAATTATGTTTCTAATGCCAACATATTGACGCTCCACTTTAATTTAATTGGTCGTACCTAACCGAATTAGATAATAAAAAGCAGGGTTGTCACAGTTGGTATCAGAGCACGGTTATAAATCCTTTAGGGATCTGAGGGCGTCCATTACGTTTTTCGCGCATCGTTTCCTTGATACGTAGAGCCTTACGATTAGGTCTTGTATTCAATGACTTGGAAGATCTTCACGCTGCGATTTCGACGGGCGATTCGGAGCTAGCCTCGTGTATAGGGAGGGTTCCTTTTTTGGATTTCATTCGTAAGACGTCCCATGCATGAGGTGAATATCTGATCGACCACATGATAGTACACGTGAGGTCCATGTGTGAGTACTTGTTGTAATTATGACTAGTGCTTCATTTGAATAAATTATTTTTAGGATACGTGTTCACTTACTATCTTTTAAGATGGTGATTTAATGAGACGTGAACTCTGGGAGGGCATAGGGTCCAAGAATTTTATGAGACGGCAATTCACGTGCAACTATTGTAGTTTCATCGCCCACCAGTAGGCGAGAGAACCGATGTTGAACTTAAAGATTGAATTAAATTTTCCTGCTTTAAGGGGAGGAAACACTCGTATATTTTCTATACATTATCAACTTTGAATATCGTCGCTCTTATGTCTGTAAGGAAGTTGGTATAAGTTATAGCCCACCCTGTAGTACCACTGAGTTATTGGTACCACTTGCGTGTGTAGTTGTCTGAAGTTATTTCCAATGTGGAAGGGTAGAGCTTTAGATATGGCATACCTCAAAATAATGTGGTCCAGTTGTTGTTGTGACATTTTCCTCAGAATAAATTATCGCGTTCCACTCGTGATGGACAGTCTGTTGAGGCATTCGATGATGTATTAATCAATGAATGGTTAACGAAGTAAGTCTTGTGATAATAAGAGTATATTATTACTCATGAACATGTAATGTAAGGGTTGTGATTTGAGATAGGACTACTCCAAATCGGTGTATGTCCCACCCCGTCAAAGGATGACCTGAGGGGTCCAATTTTGGTGTACGCAAGAGTGTTATCGTACTTATGAAAAGCACGGACTAGATTCATCTGTTTGATGATGTATAATGAGAGATTCATGAGTTTGAATTTAGAATGGACAAGTGATTATCCTTGAAATATTGTGTTGGTATCAGGGAAGTTTGGTAGGCATGTAAACCTACACGTTGTCCACACAAGTGATAGATGTCGTATTGGGGTGACACAGTGGTTCCATAGTGTTCTTATCTGATACAATCCATAATGGAATCAACTTAAGGCCGATTAGGTGTGTGTTTGGTCATGTACAAGATATGTTAGTGGGTTGGGTACTCATATGTTCAGAGTGGAATGTTTTAGCCAGTTATCCCGAACAAGCTCATGAAAAGGTATCAGTAATGTTGTGATGCCTTGGCCATGGAAACTAGGGATGAGGAAGTCTGTATCGCAAGGTCATACGAGGATTGATATTGGAGAAGTCCAGAATTATCAACGGAGTCTTCTTTCCATATTTAGTAATGATTAGAGTTCAGTGTTCTTCGTAAAGCCCTAGATTAGAGTGGGTGTTCGATAAGATGTGGTTATCTTGTTTTGTAACATCGGTATATTTGTTAAAAGTTATCGAGAGCGAAACGTGAAGATGGGTGTGATAAGGGATGGGCTTGAGATGGAGTTACCAGTTGTGAACCCTACGATGAGTAGCGAATCTCTAAGGGACGAGTTGTCGAGTAAGAACATCACGAGGGAGTGTTCAATAGGCATTTCATTTTATGCGAGTGTGATCACTTGAGTTGGTGATATATCCATGAGTTAGGTTTTATGTTATCACCTGGTTATTAGGGGTGCTAATTTGTTGCATCTTCATAATGGTGTTGCTTGATTTTGAATCCATCATATCTGGGAATGTGGCTATGTTGTGTCCCTCGTTATGTATTAATGTGAATTAGAGAACGAGTGAGTAGTTAGTGATGTGATGTTTACTTAGACCGTGTGTGATTAAAGACGCGTTTCGAAACCAAGTGTAAGATGTTAGATTTTGGTGATGTATAGACTAGTGAGTAGTCATAGAATGGTCTTGACAGTCTTTTGATAATGGTAGAGTATGTGTGCACTGCTGTTAAGCCTATGGGTGCCGGATATGGATATATGTATTGTGATTAACATATATGTGTACTTGAGATAATCCACGGTTGCTTAGTAAATGAGAATGGCTAAGTTATTTATATTATAGCTCGGTGGATGGATTATTATACTTGTTGCATATAGTATAATGAATATATATGAGATAAGATATCATATATTTGTCTCTAGAGTAAAGGGATATAAGAATGTTGATTGAATCTCATTCCGGGAAATCAAATCCGGATTAAATTATGATGAATATATTAGAGTGAAAATAAAGCGTAGATAATTATATGTGTATATAGACTACTTTGGATATCGAGGGCATAATGGACCTCAACGACCAACATTGCCAAGGAGTAGTGTATCAGGGGGGGTTCCTTGTTTGGATTTCTCTTGCGAGACATCCCACGCACGAAACGCAGTGCAATGTTAGGAGTGAGGAGAAGTTAGTCCTTAGTGCTCATATTTATATATTAGTATATCTTGAAAATCGACACTGCCAAGGAGTAGTGTATCGGGGAGGATTCCTTGTTTGGATTTCGCTTGCGAGACGTCCCACGCACGAAACGTCGTGCACTGTTGAGAATTGTGAATAATTAATTATTTATATTATTTTAGTAAATTGGGGTTATACGCGTCACGCATTGAGGGCATAATGAATCTTGACAATCAATACTTCCAAGGAGTAGTGTATCGTGGGGTTCCTTATTTGGATTTTTCTTGCGAGACACTCCACGCACGAAAATTACCGAGTCGAGACTTAGGGGTATTGATTTTGGGGCCAGCTTGTAGTTCTGTTATGTTAGTCTTCGTGGTGAGAGTTCGGTTTTAAAGTTAGAAATGGAAAAGTATCTCCATGGATTTCATTGTTAGGTTGCCAAGATCACACCGCGGTCATGATTCGATTTGGGTCATCGTCGACAGATCGATAAAGGTGGCTCATTTCTTTCTAGTGAGGACAGATTATATGGCAGCATAGTATGCCACGGTGTTTATTAACGAGATTATGATGTCACATGGGGTACCGCGTGATATCGTGTCCGACACGATTGTATATTATAAATTAATATTATAAATAATGACTATTGTATAACTTGAGTAAGAGACGACACGATTGTATATATACATAAACGTGAAATTTTTTTACATGTATATTATCGAGTATACACTAGACTAGTCCTCCGGTCGACGTAGGCACATGTTGAATGCGATTTTTTTGTGATTGATCCGGTTAGGTTCCGCTAGAGTGCCGTGTAGGAGATAAACCACCGGAACCGGACACATGGTTGTAATGTGGATCGGATATAAAGACCTTGAAACGCCATGTGATTTAGGACTTAGTATGATTGCCCTTACCTCGTAATATTGGTGAATATTTGTGTGTAGGCCTAGTGTTACGACTTGTTCCCCCGGGTAACAATAATGGCCTGATATGACTTATTGTGTGAGATATTATGTTTTTGCCTAAAATAATATCCCGAATCGATGCATTTGATATTATACTTGAAGGAAATATTTTGATACGTTAAATAATGAATGAGATTAATAATGATTAATCATGATATGATATGAGGCTACACATTACGCGAGTTTGGGTTGGGTAGTCACGACATAGGAGCATTAGTTGGGTAATTGAACAACTTAATTACTGGAGACGGGTAATGACTAGTGTGCTTTCATTAAAAGTACATCTTATAATCTTACAGAATATTTTCTTGCTTTGACGTTCGTCTATCTTGCTTCTTGCTCCTCTTATATATATATATATATATATGTATTATACAGGTCCTCGCCACGTTGGACAGTAGACCGTGGAGCTGGATGACCTGACATCTATTCTTAGGATCTTGTAGTGGTGGACGCTAGTCCTTATCCTATTTTGTCACTCTTCCTTAGACTGTGGTATCAGATATTTCCCATTGTTAGGGATTTGATAGTGTTGAGAGTTTTACATTACACACTTTACCTAGTTTATCTTTGGGCCCGTATGTTTGGGCATTTTATATTATGAAATAATATTACTTGTGGATCGTATACATGCTATGATGTGATTTGGTTACACGTATGGGAGTGTACATGTTTACTTTACTGTATTTATTTTAAATTATGTTTCTAATGCCAACATATTGACGCTCCACTTTAATTTAATTGGGGTTAGCTAACCGAATTTGATAATAAAAAGTAGGGTTGTCACACTATGATTATTTGAAATGCACGCTATGTGTGTTATGTGTACGTGTTTATGACGGTTGAATGATCGTATTATATAACTAGGATAATGTTATATAGACCCTTAAGTTATTGTGACATATCTTATTTCTATACTTAGAGTTAGTCTTCATAATAAGTAACTGACGTTGTATGTGTTGTGTACCGAGGTCATAATGGATCTCAACGATCAAAATTGTCAAGAAGTAGTGTATCGGTGAGGTTCCTTGTTTGGATTTCGCTTTGCGAGATGTCCCATGCACGAAACGTAACACAATATTGGGAGTGGGGAGAAGTTTAGTCCTTGGTATTCGAGTTCATGTGTTATTGTTAAACACTGCTTTTTAAGATAAAAAGGTGATGTGTGACTATTCTGATGCTAGTAACTTGTTTAAGTTAATAATTAAAAACCGATGAATTCTAGTAAGTTATATTCTTTAACTTATAAATTTGGGCATAAGCTTATACACTGATAGAATATGAAGTTAATAGTTAGGTTTTAGATATTGGGTTATGTGGGTGTAGATCATGCGTAGATAAAGATTGAATTATCCTTAGAATGCGTCGAGTAGATTAATTGAGGTTCATGTGCATACGTTTAGGAGCGCGCTATAGTCGAGGGGTGAGTTTGAGTTCCAAGAGAGTGAGACTCCACTTTAATTATGGGATTTTGCATTTGTAATTTTTGTGCATATTAATGCACTTGATAAAATGTTTTCAAACCTTGGGCTCTCGCCAGTTTATATTTCCTTCTCGCTATACATATATTGTAAAATATTATAGGTGTCCCACCACAAGGACACCAATGATGCTTTTCTATCCGGTGTCTTTGGGGTTGTAGAAGATGCGGACTATTGTAGGATTTTTGTTATAGTCGCTTTCTATCCTTTGTAAATCTAGTTAAGGATTCATTTTTTTATCGGGTGTTCACCCAAGGGTTATATTTTTAGAACTTGAATATATTTCTCCTCAGATTGTTGTATTGTCTGTGACCCGACAGCATTTTCAGGTATTTCCTTTTGTTGTACTTATTATGTGTTAGAAATACCTTCCTTTTGTCACTGTACGTGTGTATACTTATTATATTCAGTTGTTACTATATTGTTGGTTTGTTGATTCATTGTATGTTTTTTTAATTTTTCTGGCATCCGCTTATTATAGTATTGGGTAGTTAGCTATGTTTATTTAGTATCGACAGTAGATGCTGAGAATGATCCACTTGAGATTCTTGATTTATTTTAGTATAGAGTTGGCCACCCGTTATTATTTTAAGTGGGGTGTCACAATTACATGCAACTCTATAATAATAAATATTGCTTTCAACTACCCTTAAAGTCTAAATTACACATCCTCATGAAATCCTCCACATCTTAGTCACATTTTTCGTCTGCCCATCAGTTTTCGGGCGATATGCCTTGCTCAAATGCAAATCCATCCTCATCGCCTCCTAAAAACTCTACCAGATGTGGGACACAAAGATCTTATCTTGATACCAAACAATGTTGGGAGGCACTCCGTGTCGGCTCATTCCCATTCTATAATGAAAAGTGTGGAATTACTGCCATGTTGAGTAATTAACCCAAATTTGAAAAATTGATCCACATCATCAATCGATTCTAATAACTCGGATGGAATCATGACCCCTTTCCACGTCAGGAAATGTACGAAATGAAACCCATTGGCATACACTCCCATTCCCTCACTAGAGTCTCAAATTATTGCGAAACTTTGGTTGATCACCTAGGATTAACCTTCTCCATCTAACAAGTGATGTACATGGAGATAAAATTTCGTATGCCTCTCTCCACACCACCCACATGACATGTACCCAACATTATATGTTACATATTTACCCCCTCATGGGGTACACCAAAAATCGTGACCCATGTGTCTGCTCTTGCACCGGGTTTTCATGAGTTCTCCTTGTTTGGGACAATCAACCTCCTATTGATGCACAATCAACCCTCAAAATTGTCTGAGTATGATCCACTCTACTTTTCCAAACTATTAGACCCTCCCTTGGTAATAAGGATCCCTTGCATGTGTCGTTATAGTCCCTTAACCCATCTCGAGTGTGATGGTTCTCCCTACTTTAAATTCCCGGACGGTCTTCTTTCCCAAATCAAGTTCATTCCACTTCACCATTCTAAATCTTCTGGTAACATTCCTATAGGCATACATCTCAACACATTTACCTCCACGTTACCTTTTCTCGGATGATACTGAATATCAAAATAACCATGTTGTCCACACACCCTATACCTCATGCATATATTCACAGATATCACAAATGTAACCCACATACATCACAATCGACCCCACATGCTCTGCATCACTATTCAGTAAGGCCAGACTCGATTACTATACTAATCGCGACTTAATTTTCCTTAATATTGCCCCACTTATCCACTAGTGTTATTGACATCCTCCAATTCTTTTTACATAGCATTTCTAGGCTTCGCTGGCCTTAATCGTATACTGGCTCTCTACTCGAAGTATAATCTACACATGTATAATGACTAAAATACTAAATCAATTCCCTAGAGCCCAAAACATATTCCAACTCCCGATGCTTACTAAAGTTAATGCATGAGACATATCACAAGAGAAATCCAAATAGGGACCCCCCAATGAACTACGACTTAGCATTGTCGGCCATCGGGATCCTTAGGCCCAAGACACATTATCGGGAAATTCAAAAATCTTGCCCCCAAAAGTCAGTAGATCTGATTCCCAATTCCCACATCTCTAAAGAAGTTATGCAATACGGCGCTCACACTATCACTAATTTTCTAGTGCTAAGTCAATGAGGAACTCAATCTCCTGGCTCGGTGATAACCCCGGTATCCCTTGAATCTCTTCAGTAAGTCACTAAACACAGGTATCAAATATAACGAGGTAACTATTATGGACATCCCTTGTGCGCCTCTCCCTTTCTCGGGGGTAAAAAGGGGGGAGAAAAGGTCTCACGCCCCTTCCTCTAGGAGCGCTTCGACTGTTGTCGATGTGGGGTAATGTAAAAATATGCAGTCACGATCCAATTTTTCAAAAAATAGGCAAAATAACATGTCGCCGCCTTGAGAGATAGGCATCAAAGACAAACCGATTCTTATAAAACCAATAGTTCAGATGTACAGGGACTAAGTTACAAAATGGGAAGGTGTTAGACACCCATATAGCCCTTTCGGTCTCTCATGGGGTTATGTTACTATTTTTCTTAAATTATCCATGAAGTGTGTGTGCATGCATATATAAATGTACATCGGAATTGCCCAACTCATGTTATGGAGAAGATAGAGTGAGGTCATCCATAGGAATGTGCCCAAAATAATATCTAGAAAATACTTTGTATGTGTTTATCGAGATATTGATCATTATGATGAAACGATAATATATATGTTAGATGAAATGACAATATTGATCATAAATATAACATGTACTAAAATAATGTATAGATGAAAAGGATGCAAATGCAAAAAATAAAGAACTGAAAGAATTAGAAAATTGGAAAAAATTAGAGTATCGGATTTTAATCTGAAATGCCTACGTAGCCTATAAAGGCATCAAAATCCATGTAGTTCGCATACGAAATAAGGGCAGGGTTTATACCATAGATTCGAATGGGAATTTATTATATGTTTGTTTGTAGAAAATGTATTTTTAGTTTTGGAAATTATGGAGAATAATCCCATTGGAATTTAAAGGTGTAATCCTCTTTTTCTTTGTTTTTGGTATTTTTATAGAAAATAAACAATGTGAAATATAACTAATAAAGGATGAGATATTAATGTGTATGAACTACGATAAAAGCTAGATTAAGAATTTATGTAACTAGTGCGAAAATAAAGAATTTAAAGAGAGAGAAGGATTTTTGGACCTTCTTTGGAGATTTGAGGCTTGATATTGATCCTTGATGAGATCCTGTGAATGTGGAGATGAATGTTGGGTGAGAGAGAATAAGATTTTACTAAATTGAGTATGAAAATGATGGGAATGAAATATGGAAAGGAATAACACACAAGGAAACTTCATTGATTGCAAGAGAATATTGCTGAGATCACTGATATTGATGGATTTGATGTGTGTCTTGGGAGTGTGGTCATGCCCTATATTTATAGGGTAAGGGGGTACCGATAATCATATACCTAGACCTTCCAATCGGCAGGTAACCAAGTCACACTGCCGATAAGCAGGGAAATGGACCTTCCAATTGGCAGTCTTGTGAAGATTTTTTTGGAAAAATGGTCGTAGAACGCAATCCGTTGATCCAAAATGCGCACGGGGCATACTGTTAGAAATTTAATTCTTATACCTTTAATAGTACTTTGGGCCTCTCTCAGATTCGGGAGTTGACTTTGGGTCAAACGGGGCTCAAAAGCCCTCTTCGGTCCTTTGGACGGAATATTGTCGAACGGTAATGGATTGTTCGTCCAAACCGTAAGTCAGAATAATGCATGGGGTGTTCCATTAGAAAGGTTACACGAGGTACTTATACATTCCAAATAGCTTTTCTCGGTTTGTAATGTTCACTTTGGTCAACCGGGGATCAGAAGCTCTCGATGACCTTTCGGAGTAAAACGAGTCGTTAGTCCATACCGTAAAGCTGATTCACGTACGGGGTGGACCATTTGAAAGGGTATTCAGTTATCTTTCAAGGATTCATTCAGTATCATTCAAACTAAAGATTTGACCTTGGTCAAATGGATATCGGGAGCGCCCGGTTGCCACCGGATTAATTTTTGAGGGAAAATGGATCGTTTGTCTGAACGATTATGCCATTTGGAGGACGGGGTGGACCATTGGAAAGGGATTTCAATGAATTTAAAAGATTCAAATATATTTCGCTCTGACGATGAAGTTGTCTATGGTCAAATCGGGGCCCCTGAGCGCCCGGTGGCTTCTGGATGAATTTTGTTAGTAAAATGGTTCGTTCGTCCGAACAGTTTTGCTGATTCATGTACGGGGTATATCGTTGGAAAGGGGATTCAGATCCCTTCGAAGATTAGTTTATCAGAGACAAATGGGGCCTGAGAGTGCCTAATGGCCTCTAGATCAGTACTCGGAGTATGACCTAGGGTTTGTAGTGAATTGGGGTGGTGTTAGGGACCTAAGGAGAGAATTAGGGGGTCCAAGAATGTGGTGTCTACAACTATTCTTCCCTAATTCTCCTCTATAATATAAAATAAATGCGATCTCAACCCTCATTTATGACGAGGCATCACAAAAGAAACACATCTTGTCCTAGAATAGCGAACACGATAGCCTTACTGTAATATTCCACGATAGTTATACGCATCACTAACCAGTCCATACCCAGGATAACATGATACTCATACATATCTAAAACAATTACATCCACTAAAGCATAGCCTCCCAAATGTCCACACACTCTACCCTACATATGGAACGAAAGAGAGCCACGTTAACCAATGGTAAATATATACTCATAATAATAACTAATGTTATATCCACTAAGCCAATCTCATACATGAATCTTGTGCTAACAAAAGACTGTAACACACTCATGTCACACAGAACTCAACCTATGTTCCCATGGATAGAAAACATGCCTTCAATTGCTAATGGCGTTGGTTGTTCAACTGGTCCACGAATGTGATACACATCCCCAAACATCCCAACCTCTGCCCCTGCCCTGTAGAGGAGGTAATACTAGAACTACTGGTGGGGATGGAAACTATTATAATGGTTGACCCTACTAGGCACCCTACTCTCGACCCCTATCCCTTTGTAATTTTTTGTTCTCCAGATAAAAATCTTCTTGCATAGTGATTTCAAAGGTCGTGTCCCAAGACCCTTCAGGTATCCCGACCTCTTTCCAAGTACTTTTTGACAGATTGATGCTTCATTAGAATCTTCCCAGATTTATTATAATTCAACCATCTCTTTATACAAAGAAAAGGAAAATAGTATGTTACACTATCGGTTTGACTATTTTTTAAACTTTAAAAAAAATTGATAGAGATTCCTTTATTTATTTATGAAATCCAACATGTTGTGACACACAAATCACTAATCCAACAACTATACATACAAGTAAATCATTAATGCGTCCCTTCCATCGATTTCACTTTATTTTTTTAAAAATAATCGACGGAATTTCTTTTGTTTATTCATGAAATCCAACCTGTTGTGACACAAATCAATAATCCAACAACTCCCATCCACCTATATCAACAAAAATCAATCCAGCCCGCTTGCTTTCAGAATAATACTTTATGTTTAAGGATGTAAAATTATTTTCTTTTATATTCTTACATAGTCAGACTCTGCTTCTTCACTAATCCACATGTTGTCCTTCGTCCAATGGGTATCATAAAATACTCATATTTGTCCATCCAGCGTGTTATATGCATTACCTGCCTATGAACATACTTGGCATTTGAGAGACTAGTAGAGCAAGCATCAGATTTTTTCTACCAAGAAGTGATATACTTCAAGTTAATTTAGTGAAACTTACGAAAACATACAATTTTAACATAAAACATACATCGAAAATTATTATCTAATGTTCATCTGTACTAAAAAAATGAGTAAAGACATTTCCAGTCTTCGTCCTTTTCCACGTCGCAAGGTTTGTACTTGTTCGCCTCCTCAATATTCAAAAATTTTGGCAAAATGTTTCTTCAATATGTTACGGAATCCACTATAATGTGCGAACATTGATGTATGCAAACATCTCACAACCGCCGAATTTATGATGTCTAACTCAAATTTTGACTGCACAAGTTTTAATGAGTTTAGAATATAAAATCATAACTTTTTTGGGGAATAGAACACAAAATTAAATATACCAAAACTTGATCAATCATTGATGTCTTCTCATTCTCTTCAATCTTTCCTCATTTTTCCACCTTTAACGGACCAAAATTTCGTATGACAAAGCCAATTTCATTAGCCAAAGAGGTAGCAATACGTCCAATCAGTTTATTATGCATAGAGTCCCAATGAATTGGAATTTTAGAACACCCAAAACTTTTAAAAAGGGCATCAGTTGCTATCCCACGTGTTCTGCCACGGACTTTTTGCTTAGAGGTGGATCCGAATTCTTAAAAACACCACAAACTTATCTATTGGGTTAATTATTAGAATTCATAGCAAGTGGTTACTATTTTTAGCAAGTCTGAAATATTTTTATCAAGTGGTTATTATTTTTATCATCAATTTGACAATTAGTTGTAAATCATAAAAGCTATAATAATCTATATATTAAGATCTAAGCTTATACCAAGGACTATTTATACTAAACATTCAGCGATCCTAGATTCCCGGACACATTGAATGTTAGATAGATAAATCATTTTACACATTGAAAGTTCATAATTAAACATTTCAATAAATATTTTTAAAGTACCTCTTAAAAGGGAACATCCATCGCGTATTTACTGCGCCGGCAAGCATAGCCTCGCGTTGTAAGTGAAGGGCCAAATGGACCATAACATCAAAAAATGCGGGCCAAAAAATTGTTTCAAGCTTACAGAGTATAATAACAATTTCTTCCTCTAGTTTGTCCAAGTCCTTTACATTCAAAGTTTTTGCACATAGTTGTTGAATGAAGTTTGACAACTCAATTAATGCAGTATTAACATCCTTCGACAAATATCTACGTACTCCCACAGGGATAAGTCGCTGCAGAAGAACATGGAAATCATGAATTTTTAAGCCCGATATCTTTCTATCCTTTATACTAACATTTCTAGATATATTCGTTGTGTAACCATCTGGGAATTTGACCGAGTTTGAGAACGCAAAAAAGTCCTTCCTCTCTTCTGATGTTAAGGTATAAAATGCATGTTGTTTCAACCATCTATTACCTTCTTCTCATAAATTCAACTCCTTTCTTATCTTCATATAAGCTAAATCCAGATGAGAACTATCTGTATCTTTTTTCTTTCCTTCCATGTTCATCAATGTTCTAAGAACGATATCACTTATGTTCTTTTCAATATGCATTACATCGACATTATGTCTTAATTTCAGCTCTAACCAATACTCTTACTCAAAGAAAATTCCTTCTTTCACCCAGTTTAGTTCCTTTGGGGTACGTTTTCTCTTCCTATCCTTATTATTTGGATGCTTACACGATTTCGGAATTTTCACCTTCTTTAATGCTCCAATATGTTATCTCTAGTAAAATCCCTCGATGTTGGTCTCTCTTCTTTTCTCCCATCATGTAGTCTACTCTTTTCCAAGAATGGTTGGAAGGAAAATTATGATGATAGCCCATATAGCATATTTTACTTCTCAATCATTGCGAAGAGGTGTCTTCATTGCATACTGGACATGCATTGTACCCTTTCGTGATCCATCCAGAGAAATTACCATATGTCGAGAACTCATTAATCATCCATAATATAATTGCATGTAAATGAAAATATTCCTTACTAAAATTATCCCATGTTTCTACACCAACATGCTAAAGATCCTTCAACTCATCTATCAAGGGTCGTAAGAAGATGTCCATGTCCTTACCCGGTGCTTGTGGACTCGAAATTAACAAAGCCATCATGAAAAATTGTTCCACTATACACAACCAGTGCGACAAATTATAATGCAAGATTATTATCGACCACATGTTGTATGAGTTACTCATATTTCCAAATGGATTAAAACCATCAGATGCAAGGCCTAACTTCACATTGCTAGAGTCGTCCGCAAACCAAGGGTACTGCTTATCAAAGTCTTTCCATTCCTCGGCATTAGCTGGATGTCTCAAAACATCTTGCGTATCGACTCGTTTTTCCTTATGCCACCGCATATCAACCGCTGTATGATTTGACATATATAATCGTTGCAACCTTGGTTTCAATGGGAAGTAGCGTAGTACTTTATAAGGAATATTCTTACCTTTCTTATCATCATACTTGTAGCTAGGCTCATCACATACTACACACCTATCCTCATTTTGATTCTTTTTCCAAAAATAATGCACAATCATATCTGCACACATAAATCGATTCCTAATCAAGTCCCAAATCTTGTAACTTTTGTTATTGTTCATAATACGAAGAGGGGATATTTGATTTTGGATAGGGTTTCTTCAACAGTTGGAGTAGCATATCAAAGGATTTGTTACTCCAGCGATTAATAACCTTAACATGCATCAACTTTTTAAGAAACTGAAACGAGAATAATTTTTTACATCCCCGATATAGCTCTTCTCTGAGTTCACCAAATAATTTATTATATATACTAGCAGCATTTTCACTATGCTCAGGAGAACCATTAGGGCCAAACATATCATTTAAGATCCCGAACATGTCGTCATCTTACGCCCTTGAAAAGTTTATTCATCATTCACCTCTTCTTCGCGATTTATCAAGCAAGTATAAATATAAGACATTCCACAACTCAACAAATGACTTCTGATAGTTATCAGATCATGGAAATATGCGTTTTAACAATCTCTACATGGACATCGTGACTTGTTATTTTCATTAACGTGGTTTCTTACGATCTCGATTAATGAATCAACAACGGATTTATATTTCTTATACAACCTGTTAGGCAGAAACATCCAAATATTATCCATCTTTATCTTCCTATTACTTCACACCAACATATCATTACTTGTTTTGTTATTTGGAAAAATAAATTTTGCTTGTCGTAATTAATCCTTATTAAGATAAATAGCACAACATTATAACAACATGAGTAGTAGGACAAAATACCAAATATCCCAAAGCAAAGGTATATATATATAGCTCTTAACAATGCATATGTGATGGAAAGAATGAACTTTTTCCAAAAGGCTGGTTATGCAATGTATTTAGCACTGTGACTACTAATGTTATTATCACTACCTAAAAAGCATAAAAGAATTAAAGTTTGTGTATGGTCTTACCGTTAAAATTATATTGATTACCCAAACCAAACCGAATACGAAAACATGCTTAGTTATGCCCGAAATTTCAATTACATCTCTCGTTTTTTTAATTCTTTTCAACTAAAGACTTCAACACATAAATTCACTATCTCTCACCGAAATTTGAAATCCATAATTCTAATTACATCTCTGTGAATGATTTTTTTCCCTTTTTTTAATCTCAGAACTTATTCTCAATGTTTCATGCTCATTTATTGATCTCTCAATATCGATAAATGAAAAAATATTGATTGTATAATTATTTCCAATACCCATTAGTAGTTAGGGATGAAACCAGGATTTATTGTTAAGGAGGGACATAAATAAATATGTAAAACATTATTTTATCGGAAATATAATATATATTTATTAATTTAAAGTTAAAAGTTGCATTATATAAAAAATAATTTTTTTTTCTAAGATAACGATATAATAGCCTTCACAATGATAATAGGAAAAAAAGTGAAAAATTATTATCTTTCAAGTCAATCTCCTATTGGCGAAATCAAATTCTAGCCAATAGTCTTCACCAAATCCCACTCTCCTATTAGCCAAATCAGATTCTACCCAAAGATTTTTCTGATGAAAATTATATTACTGAGTACACCAAACAAATCTGACCTTGCAATCCCCACATAACAATGTAAGAATAAGTGAGGAGATAATGCCTTATGCAGTCTAAGCACTTCTAACATGTCATTACTATTAAATTTGTTAAGCACCAAAGACCATAAAAAATAATTTTATTTTATGGGAATTTTAGCTTTCCAAATAAAATTAGATACCTCTTAAGTCTGAATGGCTCAGATTCATACTTAAGAGATAAAAACAAACAACACTTTAGACTTGATAAAAATCCCATAAAAAATTATCGTAAATATAGATGAAGAACTTTTCGAAACATAACAAAATAAGGTGGACTAAATGCAAAACGTATTTTTCTCGTAAGGCTAATAATTAATTATCCCATTTTGTAAAGGGTTATTTGGGGTTCAACTCCATTAAATATGCCATTTTATTATTGACTCCCACAACTTTACCTATTGTATGTTTTTTCCCAATTTTTTATAAATGTAATATATTTATGAGTATGAATTTCCTACTATAGATTATCTACAGTTTTCTGTGTATCAGAAACAAATTCTTAGCCCACATTCTACTTTTAAATAGTTAAAAATGGGGTAATACATTTTAATTATAGTTATGACCTACAAATTTGTTTATATTGCACAACAAACTGAATAAAATAAACAACAGGGGAGTGGGTTCATGTGCGTGTGCATCTATCAATATAATTTTCTAAGAAAGTCTAAGAATTCCTTCAAAAATCAATAAATGCAATCCTTATTTTTGTAACGCGTTGATGGTAAAACCTTACTATCTAAATCTAAGGTCAAGTGACATTAATTAGGAGAGATTATATTCAGAACGTCCACGGATTCATAGATTAAAATTTTAAGAAATGAAGATTCCAAGAAAGAGAGATGAACTAAGAAATCGTAGTCATGAATAGTAGATAAGTGATACAAATGAGAATGAGAGAGATGTTGAAATCGATTACCTGTGTTACTAATTAGGCATAAATTCTTCCCAACCTATCCCTTTAATTTAGTTACTTTCAGCACCTCGATCAGCGTAATCGATTTGATTTTATCTCATAATCTTGCTACTGACTTATTATAATGAATACCTCGAGTTTCTGGTATTTTGTATTGATTTTACAGGCATTTGATGTCAATTAAAGAAAAAAAAACCGAAATTATTGAGAAAGAAAAGAAGGAAAGTCAAAAGGGCAAAATTGTATTTTTTACCTGGAATTCGGATGAGGCATCTAAAGATAAGTTGAAGAACCTTCAATTACAAGTACATAGAAAGAAATGGCACCTCAATCAGAGTCCCAGTGTGAAAGTTATCAGCAATCAAAGTTTGAAGAAAAAGTCAAAGGAAACCCGGACCGATCCGGGCCGAACCAATCCGCATTGCCAAATTCCAGAGAACCCCGTACCGAAGATGGATCAAAGCTGAAAGAAATTAAAAGAACCGATCCGTTTCGGATCGATCTGCCTAAGAAATAAATGAACCGGTCCGGATTCCAGCCAGACCGAACCGAGGGAGAATCGGACCGGTCCGATTGTCGAATTTTAATTTTCTAAACTTCCTCTAATGGAGAGTCCTAGTGCAGCTAAAATTCTAGGAGTTTTATAGGGTATTTAAAACCGTTTTATTATCATTCTTAATACGGAGAATTTATCTAATTTTCCATTCCCTTCAGAAAAACCCTAGTTTGGAGATAGCTTATTATTTTAATTCTAAGATTGAAGATTGTTCACATTTCAGTGATTACCATTAATTGTAGTTAATGCTCTGAGTTCTTTGGTAAGATTAGTGAGTAATATCCTCTATTTAATTTCCCGTTTACATCATTCTACAATTTTTCCTTCGTTTATTTATGACTTCCTGCAATTCCAAAATCGTTTTCATTAACTTCATCATGGTAGGCTAGACTTTTAAGGGTCGGGATGCATGAACCCAACCCGATGTGGTAGTTGTATGTGCATAAAATTAATCCTCTAAATTTAATGGTCTGATTATGACCGTATTGCGTAGAAACACGATAATTGTAGATCTTTGGATCTCGTTTGGTTCCGGGTTACCGGGATGCTTCATAATACAATTCGAGTGTAACTATTGCAATACTGATTTACTCGTCCTCTGATTAAGTATGGTGCAGACCACAACTCAATTACACCACTATCGAGAAAGAGTTACTAGCGGTAGTCTTTGCTCTTGACAAATTTCGGTCGTACCTTATCGGTTCTCCCATTACTTGCTTCACCGACCAGGCGGCATTGAAATACCTACTTGCGAAGAAAGACGCAAAGTCGTACCTCATAAGGTGGATTCTACTCCTACAAGAGTTTAATCTTTCCATTAAAGATCAGAAAGGAGTATAAAACATCGATGTCGACCACTTATAATGGCTCTCGTCCGTCGTACCTAGTGATCCAATACCCATAGATGAATAATTTTCGAATGAGCAACTCTTTGCTGTAACACCCCGTACTTTTGGCTATATTTATTTATGGGATTAATTAATTAAATGTGAATTAATTGGAAATTAATCCGGGTTAAAATACTAACGAGATGCGAGTTGGTATTTGATTATGTGCATATATGATTTTATATGAATTTGGAATTTGGAAATTTGTCGTGAGATTTATATACGATATTTTGGAAATTTCGTTGAGACGCGTGTGACCGCCGCGTCATGATATATTATTTTAATTATAAAAGTGATTTTTATTTCTATTATCCGTATGGTCGTTTTGAGTGCGCCAACGCGTCCGGAAGGGTCGAGATAGTCAGAAAACACTAGCCGGGGGTGTAGTTTGGGTCCCGGGGTTTTTTAGGCCATACCGGCATCATAAAGGGTATTTTGGTAATTTTACATTTTGAGGAATTAAAAGTGACGAAAATTGGGAGTTTTAATCTGATGTGGATTTAACCCACTAAACCCACTAACCATCCCATATTAACCCATTAAGCTACGGAGGCTATCATTAGGTTTACAACTCTCCCAAAGAAAACCCTAGCCACCTTAAGCCACCATTGGAGAAGGAGCTTGGAGAGAGGAAATTCTGCAAAAACTTCATCAAACCTACACCAAAATCAGAAATCAAACCAAGGCAAGTGACTTTATTCCATTTAATTTCAGAGAATGTTCTCTCCATGTTAGATAATTCGGATTTATGGTTTGTTCTTGATGAAATATGAAAACCCATGTAGTTTAGAACATAGAACTTGAAAATATTGAGGAGAATTGCATGTAGAATGTTAGGTAGATAATTATTCTCATGATATCTGTGATAGGAAGGATTTAAAATGGATTTATAGTGAGTTAATTCATGATAGAAAAGTTAGGGTTCATGTTCTTGAAATAATTGGGAAAAAGTGTAGAGATTTATATTTTGATTGATGATAAAGAGATTTAATCCTTGAAAACATGTTAGGAGTTGACTTGAATATGTTTAGGATGAATTAGAGACCCTAAAACGTCATGGGGATGAACTTTGGAAGAGATTAGGAGTGATTAAAATGGATAAAAATGAATTGGGGAAAAAATCTGGGCCGAAACTGGTCAGTCGTTAGAAGCAGTCCCCAGGTCGTTCGAACGAGCTCGTTCGAACGAGCTTCTAACGAGTTGACCACTCTCTTCTAACGAGGGGTAGTTTCGTTCGATATCTCGTTCGAACGAGATATCGTTAGAAGGTAAAGTTCGTTCGAATGAACTGGATCTCGTTCGAACAGTCTCGTTCGAACGAGACTTCTAACGAGCTGACAGTTCAAACTCGTTCGAACACTCGTTCGAACGAGAATTCTAACGAGCTGGCAGTCTGGGCCTTTTTGGACTGTTTTTATTTTTGGAGTCCCGTAAACTTGTTCGAGGGTAGAGTTAACATTCCTTTGATGATGTATTGAGAGATTTGGGACTTGTGGGATATTATGAGGAGTAAGATATATACGAGTGATTTAAAATCAATGAACCGTTTGGGTTGAGACGTGAGTGTCTACTACGACGTGAGAATATTATGACGCGTATGAGTACAAACCGAAATAGTATAAATTTGTGATAATTATCGTTAGTACAAGAATGCGATACGTACTACGATTAAATTACGGTATTACTAAGACGTGTGTTTACTTAGTATTGGTATATGAATTGTGTGTATGACATACCTACCATACTTGCTATCACGGGAGGTTTGCGTTCGCTTAGGGCCCTCTAATCCTTGTGTTTCTCGGATTTAGACTGGTTACCTTGATGAACATAGGTCATAGAACGACTTATTGAGATATTAATAAGTCCGCTGATCGTGGGAGCGTAGGTATGTACGTGACCCATGTGATGTGACTGTGTTCGCCTCCACTATTTGTGATTTTTGTTATATGGACTATTCCTGAGAGATTCGGAATATGTAATCCTTATGTACGTGATGTACCGGGATGGATAGCAGAGTATGTGTGCACCGCAGCTTAGTCCTCGGGGTGCTTATATTGTACATTTATGATGTGAATAATATACACTTAATTAATGGGAACCTTCATGTTAATGTTGTATAAATAATTACGGTATGGTTTCGAGAAACATAATGAGTTAGCTGATGGTGTAATATATTGCATATTGAGCATCGGAGTTTACGTTAAACCCCTATTTAATTACGAGCGTTATAATGTTAATAGAACCGAGTAATAAGGGTAGGGCATATGGCAGTCTAGCTAGATATGTTGTTACTTAGCTAGTGGTTTGGGTCATTATAGATGGGTACTTACGTTAGGAGTGCACAGTTAGACGAGAGGTGAGAATATCATGTGAGTGCACGTCCTAACATGTACTTTGCATTTAATGTTTTAAATGTTTTTAAAGCACTTGCAGGTTTTTAAATATAACTCCACATTCGGGCTCTGACCCGTTTGCTTTTCAAATATACTTTTCTTGTAAAACCATTTTAGGTGCCCAGCCACAAGGACACCAAGCATAGGATACTTATTCAGGTGACGAGATGTAGCTGTTTGTGGAAGCTACAGGGATTTGCTTGTAGACGCTTCTATCTTTTGGATTCCAGAGTCACTATCTATCAGTTGTAGGGCATGTTGCCCATTTCTATTAGAGACATCTTTTACATTTCAGTTTTCAGACTTTGGTTTGTATTGTTTTAGTATTCGGTTATTTATTTCAGTTATGGGATTGTAGTGAGGAGTTTTTCCTCCAGACTTTATTTACATATTGTGATGGATATTCGTTTTACTTCAGTATGGTGTATGGTGTTATTTAGTTATTCATTACACTTGTTTCATGTTAATCAGACTTAAATTAAAATTTGGCAACTTGCTTTTTAAATACTAGGTGGTTAGTAATCATTAAAATGTTTTCGACGGTGATGCTATTAACTGGACCAACTGAGCATTTTGAATTAATTTAATAAAGGAGTATCTACCCGGCATTTAATTAGTCAGGGTGTCACAGGTGGTATCAGAGCATCAGATTCTAGTGTCCTTTAGGATCTGTACGGCTATTATGTTTCCGCTACGTTTCTTTGATATAGAGCCCTATATTTTAGGACTGTTGTACTCTTTTTCTGTATGCTTCATTCTTCAGCTATTTTAAGTTTATAAACAGCGAACTTATAAACTTTGTTCTTATTTCAGATGCCTCCACGACGTGCACGACGAGTTCCCAGGGATGCAACGCCCGAACCCCAGCCCGCTCCAGTTCAGGGCATGATGAACGCCGCTGAGGTTGCTGCTATAGTAGCCCAAGCGGTAAATGCCGCAATTGCCGTTGTTCAGCAGGCACCACCTCAGGCATCGGTTGCCGCGCCAGTACAGGCTAATGCATTCCCGTCTGCTTGGGAGCGTGTACGTGACGCTTTTCAGAAAGCGCATCCGCCAGAGTTTGCAGGTAGCTCAGATGTGGTAGTCTCGAGCCAATGGAGGAAGGATATGCAGAGGCACTTGAGGATGTATGAGTGCTCGGACGTTCAGAAGCATGTGCTAGCTACTTTCAAGCTAGTTGGATCTGCCCTACAGTTGTGGGAGTCTATTACCACCATGGAGGAGAGGGATACTCTCACCATTCAGGACTTCTGGGTGCGGTTTGACCGCAAGTACTTTCCGTCGGCTGTTCACACGGAAATGAGGAGGAGATTGATGAGTCTGAGGCAAGAGGGTAAGACTGTGGCCGAGTATGAGGCCGAATTCACGAACCTGTTGAATATCGTTCCAGATGAGATACCAACAGAGAAGAAGAAGATTGATAAGTTCATGGACGGGTTGACTTGGAGGATCCGTCAGCATCTGCTAGGGAACCTATCGTTAGCCACTTATTCTGATGTGGTTAACGCTGCATTGTTACACTGCCAGGACCACCGTTTTCTTATGGCCGAGGGCAAGAGGTCAGGAGAGTCTAGCCATCAGGGCAGGACTGGAGGACATGGTGCCAGCGGGGCACAATCTGGTCAGGGGCAGAGACAGAATGAGCAGGGCTCCCAGCAGGGGGATAATAAGAGGTTCCGGTCAGGGAACTACAGACAGGGACAGGGAGGTTTCCGTCAGGGCCATCAGGGTCCAAACGGTCATCAGGGCCAACAGGGGCAGAATGGGCAGCAGTTTCACCAGGGCCAGCAGGGCCAAGGGAGGAACGGTAACGGCCACCAGGGCCGGGGGCAGCAAGGGCAGAGAGGAGGAAACTTTCCAGGGAAGTGCTTTGTTTGTGGCAAGACTGGCCATAAACGACAGGATTGTCCTGATAGGGGCAGGGCCCCACAGCAGCAGCAGCAGGGTGCTCGCCAGGAGCCACAGAGGCCCATGTTTCCCGTCGCTCTTCCCGCACCGCCACAGATGGCAGCATTGCCACCCATTCCAGCAGTCCCAGTACAGCAGGGGCAGCTACAGTATGGACGTGTCTACAACGTTCACCAGGCTGCAGTTCCACAGGCACCGCCCGCGATTGAAGGTACGTTTCCTATCCATGGCACTATGGGTCAGGTATTGTTTGATACGGGTGCTACACATTGTTTTATAGCTACACACTTCGCGAAAGCTTTAGGATTGTTAGCTACGGCAGAGAGCACAGTGACGTGTGTCGACTCACCATTGGGGAGTGGGTCACTTATATTCTTTATATGCCGGGGAGTGGGAGTAGGGATTGGTAGTCTGGTATTACCTGAGGACATGTTGGTATTAGATATGCATGTTCACGATGTGATTATCGGTATGGATTGGCTCATAGCATATAGGGCCATGATTGATTGCTTCAGCGGGAGCATTGTTTTTGCCATTCCGGGGTAAGAGATGTTCGTAGTGGCGATGCCTCGCCCAGAGGGAGGATCGAACGCTCATCTGTATTACATAGAGGAGGATACCTCTAAGGAGGTTGTGATTCCTTTAGATTCTATCCCAGTTGTTAGGGAGTATTCGGATGTATTTCAGGAGATACCAGGCTTACCACCCATCCGAGAGATAGACTTTGTTATAGACCTATTGCCAGATACGAGGCCTATAGCACGCGCGCTGTACCGTATGGCTCCGGCAGAGATGAGGGAGTTACGGGATCAGATTGAACAATTGTTGGGCCAAGGGTTTATACGGAGGAGTACTTCACCGTGGGGTGCCCCTGTGTTGTTCGTGAAGAAGAGAGATGGTTCACTGAGATTGTGTGTGGACTACCGAGAGTTGAATAAGGTCACGATACGAAATAAGTATCCGTTGCCTCGAATCGATGACTTATTCGACCAGTTGAGAGGAGCTTCTTTCTTCTCGAAGATTGACTTGAGATCGGGATACCATCAGTTGCGTATCAGGGAGGAGGATGTCTCGAAGACTGCGTTCTTGTCGAGATATGGCTCTTACGAATTTCGGGTTATGCCTTTCGGCTTGACCAACGCTCCAGCTATGTTTATGGACTTGATGAACAGAGTGTTCAGGGATTTCCTAGATCAGTTTGTCATTGTCTTCATTGATGACATTCTGGTTTACTCTCAGACAGAGGAGGAGCACGCCGAGCATTTGAGGCAGGTTTTGCAGACACTTCGTCAGAACGAGTTGTATGCAAAATACGAGAAGTGCGGGTTTTGGTTGAAGGAAGTCCAGTTTTTGGGACACATCATTTCCGACCGCGGAATATCTGTGGATCCGGGGAAAGTGTCCGCGGTGAGGGAGTGGGGACAGCCCACGACACCAACGGAGATTCGTAGTTTCTTGGGCTTAGCAGGATACTACAGGAGGTTTATTCGGGGTTTCTCGGAGATAGCGGGTCCTTTGACACATCTGACTCGTAAGGGTGTGCCCTACATTTGGAGTGATGCCTGTCAGTTGGCATTCGATGAATTGAAGGACAAGTTGACCTCGGCACCTGTGTTAGCATTGCCGAGACCGGGAGTTGAGTATTTGGTTTACACCGATGCGTCTTTGCAAGGACTTGGAGGTGTATTACAGCAGGAGAGACACGCCATAGCTTATGCTTCCCGTAAGCTTAAGCCTCACGAAAAGAATTACCCCACGCATGATTTGGAGTTGGCAGTAGTAGTTTTTGCCCTGCGAATTTGGAGACACTATCTTTTGGGGGAGAAGTTCCAACTGTTCACGGACCACAAGTCCCTACAGTACCTGTTCACGCAGAAGGAGTTGAATATGCGGCAGCGTAGGTGGCTTGAGTTTGTGAAAGACTACCAGTTCGACATCCAGTACCACCCGGGTAAGGCTAACGTGGTAGCAGACGCGTTGAGCCGTAGACCAATAGATGAGGTGGCAGAGGTGTGGAAGGCAAAGTGGAAGGAATTGGGACACCAGGATGCAGTTGCCCGATCTTTCATGTCTGTGATGACCGTTACACCGCAGATCTTCACGAAGGTAGTACGGGCACAGGCTAATGACTCGTTCTGTCAGGAGCAGATAGTTCGATTACTTGCAGAGGGAGACGAATCCTATACCGTCAGCTCAGACGGGGGATTACGCTTCAATGGGAGATTGGTAGTTCCGGAAGGAGAAGAATTGCGACACGATGTGATGGCGGAGTCGCACGGCTCACGGTTCGCGGTACATCCCGGAGGGGACAAAATGTACCAGGACATGAGACGCCAGTATTGGTGGAGCGGTATGAAGAAAGATATCGCTGAATTTGTTTCGAAATGCGCCACTTGTCAGCTTGTAAAAGTGGATCATCAGAGACCGGCAGGATTACTACAGCCGTTGGAGGTCCCGGTGTGGATGTGGGAGAGCATATCCATGGACTTTATCACGGGGTTGCCTACATCGCAGAGGGGTCACGAAGGTCGCTCACTTTTTACCTGTAAGGACTGACTACACTACGGGACAGTATGCCCAGCTCTTTACTTCAGAGATTGTGAGACTTCACGGTGTGCTCCTGAATATCGTGTCTGACAGAGACAAGATATTTGTTTCGAGGTTTTGGGAGAGTTTCCAGGAGGCAATGGGCACGGAATTGCGGTTGAGTACAGCTTATCATCCGCAGACCGATGGGCAGACCGAGCGAACCAATCAGATGTTGGAGGACATGCTACGCATGTGCATCATTGACTTTGGGGGTGGATGGGAGCAGTATCTTCCACGGGTGGAGTTTGCTTACAACAACTCCTATCAGTTCACTATTGGCATTGCTCCGTTTGAGGCATTGTACGGTAGGCATTGTCGTTCCCCAGCATGTTGGTTGGAGGTGGGGGACAACAAACTACTTGGGCCGGAAGTGATTCAGGATACTTCGGCAAGGATTGAGTTGATCCGGAGTCGCATTCGGGTAGCTCAAGACAGGCAGAAGAGTTATGCTGACGCGAAGAGATTTTTCAGAGAGTTCCAAGTGGGGGACCAGGTTCTGCTCAGAGTATCTCCTATGAAGGGGATTATGCGATTCGGGAAGAAGGGGAAGTTGGCACCAAGGTATGTGGGGTCGTTTCCTATTATTGAGCGGATCGGACCGGTTGCGTACAGACTTGGGTTACCGGAGCATTTGCATCGGATTCACGATGTGTTCCATATTTCCTCGCTAAGGAAATATCATAGAGATAATCTGGCTCATTCTCACATTGCTGTGGAGGACATCGATCTCCAGCCGGATAGCTCCTACGAGGAGGGGCCGATTGCTATTTTGGACCGAAGCGAGAGGAAACTGCGGTCAAAGGTAGTCCCGTTAGTGCGTGTTCAGTGGCGACATCACAATGTCGAGGAGTCCACATGGGAGCGCGAGGATGAGATGCGCGAACGTTATCCAGAGCTATTTTTAGCAGGTACTTTCTAGTTTCGAATTTCGGGACGAAATTCAGTTATTAGGGGGGAAGTATGTAATACCCCGTACTTTTGGCTATATTTATTTATGGGATTAATTAATTAAATGTGAATTAATTGGAAATTAATCCGGGTTAAAATAATAACGAGATGCGAGTTGGTATTTGATTATGTGCATATATGATTTTATATGAATTTGGAATTTGGAAATTTGTCGTGAGATTTATATACGACATTTTGGAAATTTTGTTGAGACGCGTGTGACCGCCGCGTCATGATATATTATTTTAATTATAAAAGTGATTTTTATTTCTATTATCCGTATGGTCGTTTTGAGTGCGCCAACGCGTCCGGAAGGGTCGAGATAGTCAGAAAACACTAGCCGGGGGTGTAGTTTGGGTCCCGGGGTTTTTTAGGCCATACCGGCATCATAAAGGGTATTTTGGTAATTTTACATTTTGAGGAATTAAAAGTGACGAAAATTGGGAGTTTTAATCTGATGTGGATTTAACCCACTAAACCCACTAACCATCCCATATTAACCCATTAAGCTACGGAGGCTATCATTAGGTTTACAACTCTCCCAAAGAAAACCCTAGCCACCTTAAGCCACCATTGGAGAAGGAGCTTGGAGAGAGGAAATTCTGCAAAAAACTTCATCAAACCTACACCAAAATCAGAAATCAAACCAAGGCAAGTGACTTTATTCCATTTAATTTCAGAGAATGTTCTCTCCATGTTAGATAATTCGGATTTATGGTTTGTTCTTGATGAAATATGAAAACCCATGTAGTTTAGAACATAGAACTTGAAAATATTGAGGAGAATTGCATGTAGAATGTTAGGTAGATAATTATTCTCATGATATCTGTGATAGGAAGGATTTAAAACGGATTTATAGTGAGTTAATTCATGATAGAAAAGTTAGGGTTCATGTTCTTGAAATAATTGGGAAAAAGTGTAGAGATTTATATTTTGATTGATGATAAAGAGATTTAATCCTTGAAAACATGTTAGGAGTTGACTTGAATATGTTTAGGATGAATTAGAGACCCTAAAACGTCATTGGGATGAACTTTGGAAGAGATTAGGAGTGATTAAAATGGATAAAAATGAATTGGGGAAAAAATCTGGGCCGAAACTGGTCAGTCGTTAGAAGCAGTCCCCAGGTCGTTCGAACGAACTCGTTCGAACGAGCTTCTAACGAGTTGACCAGTCTCTTATAACGAGGGGTAGTTTCGTTCGATATCTCGTTCGAACGAGATATCGTTAGAAGGTACAGTTCGTTCGAACGAACTGGATCTCGTTCGAACAGTCTCGTTCGAACGAGACTTCTAACGAGCTGACAGTTCAAACTCGTTCGAACACTCGTTCGAACGAGACTTCTAACGAGCTGGCAGTCTGGGCCTTTTTGGACTGTTTTCATTTTTGGAGTCCCGTAAACTTGTTCGAGGGTAGAGTTAACATTCCTTTGATGATGTATTGAGAGATTTGGGACTTTTGGGATATTATGAGGAGTAAGATATATACGAGTGATTTAAAATCAATGAACCGTTTGGGTTGAGACGTGAGTGTCTACTACGATGTGAGAATATTATGACGCGTATGAGTACAAACCGAAATAGTATAAATTTGTGATAATTATAGTTAGTACGAGAATGCGATACGTACTACGATTAAATTACGGTATTACTAAGACGTGTGTTTACTTAGTATTGGTATATGAATTGTGTGTATGACATACCTACCATACTTGCTATCACGGGAGGTTTGCGTTCGCTTAGGGCCCTCTAATCCTTGTGTTTCCCGGATTTAGACTGGTTACCTTGATGAACATAGGTCATAGAACGACTTATTGGGATATTAATAAGTCCGCTGATCGTGGGAGCGTAGGTATGTACGTGACCCATGTGATGTGACTGTGTTCGCCTCCACTATATGTGATTTGTGTTATATGGACTATTCCTGAGAGATTCGGAATATGTAATCCTTATGTACGTGATGTACCGGGATGGATAGCAGAGTATGTGTGCACCGCAGCTTAGTCCTCGGGGTGCTTA
The DNA here is from genome assembly GCA_949130495.1 of Sambucus nigra. Classification (NCBI taxonomy): domain Eukaryota; kingdom Viridiplantae; phylum Streptophyta; class Magnoliopsida; order Dipsacales; family Adoxaceae; genus Sambucus; species Sambucus nigra. The sequence continues at coordinate 1,563,928 of CASBWL010000100.1, forward strand.
TATTGTATATTTATGATGTGAATAATATACACTTAATTAATGGGAACCTTCATGTTAATGTTGTATAAATAATTACGGTATGGTTTCGAGAAACATAATGAGTTAGCTGATGGTGTAATATATTGCATATTGAGCATCGGAGTTTACGTTAAACCCCTATTTAATTACGAGCGTTATAATGTTAATAGAACCGAGTAATAAGGGTAGGGCATATGGCAGTCTAGCTAGATATGTTGTTACTTAGCTAGTGGTTTGGGTCATTATAGATGGGTACTTACGTTAGGAGTGCACAGTTAGACGAGAGGTGAGAATATCATGTCAGTGCACGTCCTAACATGTACTTTGCATTTAATGTTTTAAATGTTTTTAAAGCACTTGCAGGTTTTTAAATATAACTCCACATTCGGGCTCTGACCCGTTTGCTTTTCAAATCTACTTTTCTTGTAAAACCATTTTAGGTGCCCAGCCACAAGGACACCAAGCATAGGATACTTATTCAGGTGACGAGCTGTAGCTGTTTGTGGAAGCTACAGGGATTTGCTTGTATACGCTTCTATCTTTTGGATTCCAGAGTCACTATCTATCAGTTGTAGGGCATGTTGCCCATTTCTATTAGAGACATCTTTTACATTTCAGTTTTCAGACTTTGGTTTGTATTGTTTTAGTATTCGGTTATTTATTTCAGTTATGGGATTGTAGTGAGGAGTTTTTCCTCCAGACTTTATTTACATATTGTGATGGATATTCGTTTTACTTCAGTATGGTGTATGGTGTTATTTAGTTATTCATTACACTTGTTGCATGTTAATCAGACTTAAATTAAAATTTGGCAACTTACTTTTTAAATACTAGGTGGTTAGTAATCATTAAAATGTTTTCGACAGTGATGCTATTAACTGGACCAACTGTGCATTTTGAATTAATTTAATAAAGGAGTAGCTACCCGGTATTTAATTAGTCGGGGTGTCACATTTGCTACCTCTTCTTTGCCCTGGTTTGTGAATATTGTGAACTACCTTATCACGGTAGGCGTCCCTCCCTATTGTAAACCACAAGATAAGAAGAGGTTTATTACTTGGTCGCACATATTTTACTATGACAATCCCTTCCTATTTAAATATTGCGCAGACCAAATCATCCAACGATGCGTATTGGATGACGAGATCCCAAAAGTCATCCAATTTTGTTATTCGAAAGCTTGTGGAGGCCACTTTTCGACGAAAAAGACGGCCGTTAAAATTATGCAATGCGACCTCTATTGGCCCACAATATTCTGGGATGTGAACAATGCTTGTAAATCTTGCAATAGGTGCCAACGGATGGGAGCTATTACCCGACAAGACATGATGCCTCTTACCCCCATATTCATTATCGAGATCTTCGATTGCTGGGCTATTGACTTCATGGGTCCTTTCCCCCCGTCCTTTGGTTTCCTATACATCCTTGTCGTGATAGACTAAGTTTCTAAATTTGTGGAAGCTATAGCTACCAAGACAAATGACAACAAAGTGGTGATTATGTTCCTACAGGAACACATATTTTCCAGCTTCGGTGCTCCGAAAGCGATAATTAGTGATAATGGCAAGCACTTTTGCAATAGGCCATTCGCGAAGCTCCTGAAAAAGTATGGTGTCGTTCACAAGTTTGGAACGAATTATCACCCTCAAACAAATGGGCAGGCCGAACTAGCGAATCGAAAAATCAAGAACATTCTTAAAAAGACCGTCAATCCTACCTGGAAAGATTGGTCACTTAGATTAAAAGATTCACTATGGGCCTATCGTACAGCATACAAAAATCCGCTCGGAATGTCCCCTTTCTGCTTTGTGTATGGCAAAACCTTGCCATCTTCCCGTGGAATTAGAGCACAAGGCGTATTGGGCAATTAAGGAGTTAAACTATGCCATGGATAAGGCCAGTGAAGCTCGCAAGCTTTAAATAAATGAGTTAGAAGAGATACGCAATGATGCGTACGAGAATGCAGAAATTTGTAAAGAAAGGATGAAACTCGCTCACGATAACATCATTCGCCTCAAAGAGTTTCTTCCTGGACAAAAAGTGATTCTCTATAACTCTCGGCTTCATCTCTTTTCGTGCAAGTTGCGGTCACAATGGTTTGGCCCGTTTGTTGTGAATAATGTTTTCCCTCACGGAGCTATTGAGTTAGACGATTTGAAAGGCGAAAATACATTCAAAGTAAATGGACAACACCTAAAGCCATATCTAGAGGCGTGTGTGGAAGAAGTCGACACCGTTTGGTTGTCGGACCCCGTTTATGGGCTAGAGTGAGCTACTACAGCGAGGTCGCCGCACCCCCTGACGCGTATGGGGTGAATTATTGTGTATAGTAGACGAGAGTCGTGGAGTAGTGAGAGTCCATAGGATTAGGGTACAATAAGCTGAGAGCATTCACATGTTTCGTGAAATTGAGTCAAGTTTCGTTGACCATAGAAATCGAGAGAATTTTGAGTCCAAACTGATAGGGAGCATGATGAGAATTGAAAACTTTCAGAGGAGAGCGATCGCAATTAAGTTAGGGGGAAATCCAGCTCAATGCAAGAACTCGGATCGATTCTTTTCTTTTTAAGTCGGACCGATCCGGCCCGGATCAGTTCCTTTCTTTTAGAGTCGGATCGATCCGCCAATTGAAGAACTCGAAAATTAAAGGTCCGCTTTCTGCAAAATTTCTCCTATTACCTAGGTGCACTCCCCCCCCCCCCCCCCCCTTCTCCACAATCCCTTCCCTTCCCTCCCAATTCATTCCCCCATAACCAACCCTTCAATTTCCCTCCCAAATATACTCCCTCTTTCCCTCCAAACCTTTTCCCTCCATTTGCAAAACCCTACCCACCCCTCCATTTCCAAAACCCTTCAATGTTTCTTTTAATTATCGCACTTCTTATTTTGCCTTGTTTAGCTTTTCGTCCTTTTTTCTTGAGGACAATGAAAAAGTCTAAGTTAGGGGGGTCACAAGTGTGTATTTCTAAAACTTCAATAATTTTAAAAAAATGCCCAGAAATTTCCAAAAAAATCATAAAATTTTGAAAAACCCAAAAAATATTTTTGTTCAAAATAAATAAAAATTGGAATTCAAATTTTTAAAAAATATCATTCGAAGTCGGATTAAAGTCTCAAGTTGTAAAATTCAACATACACAAAGCCAAAATTGACCAAAGATGGAAATTGAGCGAAAATTGACGACTTAACGAATAAGTGTGGAGATTAACAATCCCGGTGAGATTCGAGCCTTTCATCTTTATGAAATTTATAAATCAATCTGAGTTAATTGTTAACTAAAAGTTCTTTTTAGCGCCTAAAAAGTCGTCGTGGATCTCAATCGTTTCATTTTGATCGGTTATGGAAACGTGTGTGGTATTGCCTTAAAAATCGTTCTACAAATCTCTAAACTTAATTAATCTCTAGACGCATACGGAAAATTAATAAGTAATTCGGACAATGAAATAGGCCATCGTTTGTCACCCAAAAATATTAGCCATAAAAATATGTGACAAATTATTCCTTTGATAACCCAAATTGAGCCGAATAACAGTTATCCTTTTCGTTTGGTACCCCAAAAACCCAAGTAGCCTAGAATTGCGAAAAGGGAATATTCAATAAAGTTCGGAAAGTGCATAAAAAGGGGCAAGAAAAAAAATAGAAATTCTCAACAAAAATAGCAAGAAAAGAAAAGAAGTGAAAAACAGAAAAAATAGAGAAAAAGAAGAAAAAAATGAGCAATATCCCGAAAAAAGAACAAATGGACATCATAAATGACTTTTCCAATTCCAACCTTCTTTATCATTTTCATTTTACCCAATACACCTTAAAATCCAAAAAAGTCCTAACCGAGTCCAAATTGCAAAATTAGTTACCGCGTGGAGAGCTAATACACCAAAAGATAATAAAAAAGATTAAATGCATAAATAAGAGGCAATGTTCCCATTTTTAAAAACCGTATTCCGTTAACGAGATCCTATCACAATAAAACTTTCGTCATTCTACTTGTATGTGTGACTTTGCGTCCATTATATTTACTCTTTATATCACGCATACCGAGAGAATAGCCACATTCCGAGTGATTCGTTTCAGAGAGCATTCCGGGAGAAATTGAATCAAAATTAATTTTCGGATAAGTAACGTAATGGTCAAGCGGTGGAAATTAGCGGTTAAATTGTCGGCTTCGCACACACGCACTATGATTTGAGACTATTGAGCATGACTTGAGGATGACTATTTTTTGGGAAAGTTTGAATTATACAATTTTTGCGTATTTTGAATTTTTCTTGAGTCAAATTTTGTGGGTATATTCACTGCAAACCCTCACGAGACACAACTCATCCTACTAGGGTAACCTAGGGGTTTAAAGGCTTGTTGCATACGTTAAATGCAATCGCTTGCCCTCGAAAAAGATATTATATCCCAATAAAATGATTTTCAAGAGTTAAGCCTTTCTAGGATTCTTTTACGTTGCTCGTGACGCGCAAAGTTCTAAGTTGGGGGGGTTTGATTAGGCATAAATTCTTCCCAATTTATCCCTTTAATTTAGTTACTTTTAGCACCTCGATCAGCGTAATCGATTTGATTTTATCTCATAATCTTGCTAATGAATTATTCTAATGAGTACCCCGAGTTTCTGGTATTTTGTATTGATTTTACAGGCATTTGATGTCAATTAAAGAAAGAAAGAAACCGGAAGAATATAGAAAGAAAAGAAGGAAAGTCAAAAGGGTAAAATTGTAATTTTTACTCGGAATTCGGATGAGTCATCTAAAGAGAAGTTGAAAAGCCTTCAATTACGAGTACATAGGAAGAAACAGTATCTCAACCGGAGTCCCGGTGTGAAAGTTATGAGTAGTCAAAGTTTGAAGAAAAAGTCAAAGGAAGCCCGGACCGATCCGGGCCGGACCGATTCGCATTGCCAAATTCTAGAGAACCCTGGACCAAAGACGGATCGAAGCTGAAAGAAATTAAAAGAACTGATCCGTACTGGACCAATCCGCCCAAGAAATAAATGAACCGATCCGGATTCCAGCCAGACCGAACTGAGGGAGGATCAGACCAGTCCGACTGTCGAATTTTAATTTTCTAAACTTCCTCAAATGGAGAGTCCTAGTTCAACTAAAATTCTTGGAGTTTTATAGGGTATTTAAACCCGTTTGATTATCATTCTTAGTATGAAGAATTTATCTAATTTTCCATTCTCTTCAGAAAAATCCTAGTTTGGAGATAGCTTATTATTTTAATTCTAAGATTGAAGATTTTTCACATTTCAGTGATTACCAGTAATTGTAGTTAATGCTCTGAGTTCTTTGGTAAGATTAGTGAGTAATATCCTCTGTTTAATTTCCCGTTTACATCATTCTACAATTTTTCCTTAGTTTATTTATGACTTCCTGCAATTCCAAAATCGTTTTCATTAACTTCATCATGGTAGGCTAGACTTTTAAGGGTCGGGATGCATGAACCCAACCCGATGTGGTAGTTGTATGTGCATAAAATTAATCCTCTAAATTTAATGGTCTGATTATGACCGTATTGCGTAGAAACACGATAATTGTAGATCTTTGGATCTCGTTTGCTTCCGGGTAACCGGGATGCTTCATAATACAATTTGAGTGTAACTATTGCAATACTGACTTACTCGTCCTCTGATTAAGTATGGTGCAGGCTTGAACCTCATATATGTAATGCTTGGGAGTACTAAATTCTGGGTCTAATTAATCATTTAAATTTATGATTAGTTTTATACCATCAATACACTAGGGTTGGGGGATTGCATTCCTGTCCTATTTTACTAACGGTCGACGGCTCCTTGGTACCACGGCCGACGGATTGGGAGAGGGAGAGAGAGGATAGTCGTTTGAGAGAGAATGGGAGAGATGTTGAAATTGAGTTATTTTAACCCTAAGCATTTGATAGTAAGAGCTTTTAATATTTTTTTAATGTATGTGCAACTTTTTGCAAGAAAATTTATCAAAACGTTGGAGTAAATGATATAAATAGTAAAAAAATGGAGGGAAATTTTACCGCCATAATTTTTAGCAAGAATTTTAAAATTTCCTTGCTAAAAATTATATTATGAAAAAAATATTTCCTCACAAAATGTTTATAACAATATTATATTTTTTGCAAAGTTTTGTTCATTTTCCTTGCTAAAAATATACTTTTAGAAATGAAAATTATTTCCTTGCTAAATAATTCCTTGCTAAAACCAAATTTTCTTGTAGTGCCTCATTCAAAAATATGATCAATGATGTCCTATGTTGGATTTACACAGCACTGGCATTTAGATGGACCTCTGATGCCAATAGATTTAATTTTATCATTAGGGTTACCCCATCTCTCTTACATGCCCTGATGGAGTGACTCTACCAAAACCTGAACCAAAGGGGTTCAATACCACGAAATGGACTTCGAGAACATCAGGATTAACTGCTATGAGCAAATGAGGGCGGTGGGAGCCGAATTCACCTATGCTCACTCTGGTAGGATTTGTGGCACCGATTGGTTGGCATGTAAAGCCAAGATGGAGGACTAGGCATTCGTGGAACTCAAAGAAGTCCTTAATGCTATGCAATTGATACTTGAAACCCCTATGATATAGCCTGATTATGCTTTTGGTGGACTCTAGAACTTTATTTCTTGCGTTGTCTTTTGCTTTGCCTCGATGGCCTATGTATCTGTATGATGTCAACCTTTAGTAACCTTTTATATTTCAATGTTTACCAAAAAAGAAAGAAAAAGAGAAGATGGTGAGTTACGAAATCTAATAAGGAAAAAGGGAGGGGAGGTGCTAATTAATAAGGGACATTATTTTCCACTCCAACACGGCCAATCATTGGCAATTATTGAATCCTTACCATTTCCAATAATTAATTTGCCAATCATTCTAACCGACATTTACTTTCCTACTCCTGTATTTCCAATCATTGGAGATAAAGTAAATATAAAGACCACCCAATAACCAAAGCATTACCACGTTTTCTCAAAAAATTTAACCCAATTCCTAGATTCAACCATCACCTAAGAACTTTCACACATTATAAATTTAAACGTCAACTCTATTTATATATTTTTTAGGATCTCGAGACTTTTGTTTATAAGGGTTTTTCAAGAGGTCTTTTCACTCTCTCAAAAACAAATTTTTGGATGCATTTTTTAGGCAAATAACTTTCCACTCTCCTCCTTTTATGTGCTCAGTTGGTAAATTCACCTAAATTAATTTTATGCTAAAAAATAATTAGTAACCCCTAAGAGTTTGCGTATTCCTAATTAAACCACAGATATGTAAATTTAAATTATTTGATGCACTTGAAATGACTTGTTGAGCCTTTACTTTAAGGAAATTACTTTTAGGCCCCCAGAATATGAAAAAATTAATATTTCAGATTTAGACCCCATTGTAGAATTTGACGATTGAGATTTGATAGTGTATTACACGAACTTAAATTTAGAGTTATTGAATTCATATTACACATGCTTAGTAGGGATTATACCTTATGCTTCGAGAATGGTACTTCTGGTGTTCATGACCCAAATTGATGAGATTTATTATGAGGACCTTATTCATATTATAAGAATTACTGTGAATACATTATTTGTAACTTCGTAAAGTCGGTACTTATATTATCCCTTATGATGTAATGCATGTCTCTTTCATCCAAAACATATAAGCCCTTACATGATATATTGTTACTCGTTGTATATATTTTTATCTTATAGACGACAGAAGGAGTACGAGATAATTGTTGGTTGTTGCTTTCATTGTTGGATATTGATGTTGGATTTATTGACTTAATGGCATAACTAGACATTTAGACTCTGGCCATAATCTCTCATAATAAACCATAACTATTTTTTCTTAACAACTATCTTATCTGTACGTAATTGTATCGGGGGTTCTTTATTTGGATTTCACTTCAGTGAGATGTCCCACCCATGGAATTTAGAGGAGGATAGGACTGACGACTTAAATCATTAATAAAATTTATATAGTTTTAATTTAATTCTTTTCGTTATGACGAATCATTTGTAGGATGATTGCCCTTTTAGCCTCTTATAAAGTGGATTAAAATGTATAGTGATTCTAAATTATACGACCCAGGTGGGGTACTTGGGTTTGAGTAAATTGCTCGGAGTGAATAAAGATGTGTTAAAATGTTAATGTTAAATGAATATGTGTAATGGGAATGAATGGGTGGGCACTGTCATGGAACACCCTGATATTATGATATGTGATTTCCTGGCCATGCGAATACAGGTGATGTCAGGGTGTAAAATGTGATGGTTAAATGAAATGAATGGTTGGGCACCTTGGAGGGACATCTTGATATTTTGATATATGAATTCCTATCCATGCGAATACCAGGGGGCATCAGGCCATGAAATGTGATTATTTAAATTTGGTACCACATTTTTATGAGATTGAGGAGAGAAGGGAACGCATATCGATTTGTGTTAATTAACTAATGAGTATAGTTAATTAATCAAAGTAATTGATATTATTTCTAAGACATTGTTATTGTTTGACATGGCATACTACGTGTTTATTAGATGGCAAAGATTAGAGGCGCATGTCAATTACATGTTGATTAAATGATGACATTATTTAATAAAATGAATTGGGATCATTATAATACAATGTGAGGATACATTTTTGGTAATAGACCGTTTAGTTACAATTCTATAAATTATGATTTTATCATCTACTCATATAACTATTTTGAGTTACATATATAAATTACTTGTTAGGGGTTTAAACCATCTTTTTACGTTGAACATAGGTGCTAGTGTTTCCTTGTTCCACGAGGCATTATTATTATTCATCTCTCTCACTCAGGATATCAATTTCAGAGACATTCTGGGTCTCTATTTTATTTATTTATTATTTTTACTTGTTTGCCTTAGATGATTATTGAGACACTCTATTATGTATTTTGAGACTTATTGGCTTGTAATATTAAAAAAAATGCTTTGGGATTGTATTGAGATATTATTATTGAGACATTATTGTATATCCTTAATGACTATGGATAAGTTATTATGGGTTTACATTGAGGATATTCATATTGTTTACATATTACTGGTGTTGTTGTTTGGCTTGATCTCTCCGTGTTAAGAATGGTGTTCGGTTTGTTTTAAATATTTCCTATAATTTCATATTTTGACTTTATCAACCTAAATGTTTAATTACATGGAGTATTACAAATAGTTGGTGCTTTAGGTACATAATGAGTGATAAGATGTATTTTATCAAACTTATGGGTCTCATGGAAAGAAACGTCACCTTTGGAGATGGGAATAGATCTAGCATTTTAGGACATAGTTGTGTTAAGATACCCACATATCCTAAGTTAGAAAATGTGTCATACGTTGAAGGTTTAAAACTGAAGCCTAAGCCAACTCTGCGATGTAAACTTTACAATAGAGTTCGATCGGTTCGAGTTTAATGTGTACGATCAATTCAGTGAACTATCACTACAACGAGTGAGGACCAAAGATAATTTCTATGGGATCATTCCTAAGTCCTTCTTTGTATGGAATAATACTAGGGTATCCTCTATAGACCTTTAGCATCAATGACTAGGCCACGTCAACTTTAGAAATATTGAGATATTAGTGAAGAAAGACCTACTTCATGGCTTATCACCTCTTGAGAGACCAACTTCCTCAGTTTGGGGTCCTTGCTCACAAGGGAAATAAAACTAGAGCCTCCATCGAAAGTTGAATACCATTACCACCTCTTGTGTGTTGGAATTTACATGAATCTTATAGGTCCTACACATATGAAAAGAATTGGAGGTAAGAAGATAATTCTTATGATGTTCGATGACTTTTCAAGATACTCTATCGTCAGGTTTCTTTGACAAAAGTCTGATGCAATTAAGTTCCTAATAAACAATTGATGTGTCCTATAAAACGAAGATGGTGTCACTATTAATCTAATGCGTCGTGATGAAGACACTTAATTTAAAGAGGCCATAATGGGTAACTATTGTGATGAAGTGGGCATCAAACATGAGTTTTTAGTCGTTCTTACTCCTCAACAAAATGGGATTATTGAGAGAAAGAACCAAACTATTCAAGAGATGGCTATATCCTCACTTCTTGGTAGAGATATACCTAGACATTTTTTACCAGAGGCGATTAATACTGCATACCATGCGATGAATAGGGTATATCTCCGCCCACATATGCCTTATGAGTTGTGGATAGGAAAAACCCAACTCATATTTTTGAGTTTTTGGAAGTCTTTGTTACATCTGAGATAGAGAGCATTTATGAAAGTTTGACTCCCTGAACGATAAAGGGGATATTTTTAGGATATTTATCGTCGAGTATGTATTATAGGGTGTATAACCTTGCAACCTATAAAGTTATGGATTTCATAAATATCATGATCAGAGTTCACGATCTGCTTACGTTTATTAATCCTAACCTCGAGTGTGAGAAAGATCCACCCCTAGTGATGATCTCATCAATCCTCATACTAACTTATTGGGTTTGAAATAGTGATGACCCCTACACCATACTTGATGATCCCATACTAGGTGTTAAGACTAGCGATCAACTTGAGAATGTGTTTAATTACTTTTTTTTACACCTCCTTAGTAGAGCCCAATAATGTGAAAAAATCACTCAAGGACGAGTATGGGACATGCGCTATACAAGATGAGTTGATTTAGTTTCGTAAGAACGATATCTCAGAGTTAGTTCCAGGACCTATCGATACAAATATGATTGGTAATAAGTGGATTTACAAGAATAAGATGGATGAGAATGGTAACATAGTTCTCAATAAGGCTAGGTTGGTCACTGGAAACTACACATAATTGAGAGTGTAAATTTTTAAAAGACATTTTCTTGTGATCATAGACTTGAGTCCGTCCTCTTACTACTCACCATAACATGACATCTACGATCCATGTAATACCAAATGGATGTCATCAGTGACTTCCTCAACGGCATTCTACATGAGTAAGTTTATGTGGAATAACCAAAAGGGTTAGAAGTCTCAAATCATTTGGGACACATCTTTTATCATAATAAGGACTTATATGGTTCAAAACGGTTTGAAGCAAGAATCCATGCTTGAAACGAGAGACTCACTTCTTATCTCTTATCTCGTGTCTTCAAGATAGGGGTAGTGGATAAGACGTTGTTTATAAAGAGAGAGATAGTTGTGTTATCTTGGTTGACCAAGTCTATGTGGATGACATAATATGAGGAGATGAAGAGTGAGTCTGATATGAGTATGGTTGGTGAACCTACATTCTTCCTAGATGTCTATGTGCATCAGCTTGAGGATGGGATATTCAGATCTCAATCCAAATATCCTAGGGAACTAGTGAAGAAGTTCGGTTTAGACTCTGCTAAGAACTCACGCGCCCACATTAGTACATCGACTAAGTTTAGCAAAGATAGTTTAGGGAAGGATGTAGAGCAAACCCTTTATAGGATCTTGATAGATAGTCTTCCCTACTTGACCATTAGTCTGCTTAACAATTCCTTTAGCGTTGGAGTTTGTGCACATTACTAGGCGTACCCAAATGATTTACATTTACTTCAACTTAAATGTAACTTCGGATGCGTGAGCGACACTCTTTTCTATAGTATTTACTAATTTTTTATACCGATGATCTTTTTCCACGTATTTAGATGCAGATTGGTCCGGGGCTACTGATGGTTATAGGAGCACCTTAGGTCGATGCTTTTACTTTGGGAGTGATCTTGTCTTTTGGTTGAGGAAGAAGAAAAACTCCATTTCTTTATCCAGGACAGAGACTGAGTAGGACCCATTAATATTTGTTGTATGCAAGTCTTATGGATTAAGTAAATGTTGTAAGATTCACAACACAAAAAATAAAAAATAATTACAGAAAATGGGTCACAGTCCAAATCCGTGACCAAGGGGTCACACTCCAAACCCATAACCCCTAACTATTTACGCTAACCAAATAAGTGACCATGCTTTAGGGTGACCTTATTATGTGATGGTCTCGGTCTAAAACCTTGACCAATGGGGTCACGGTCATCAATGGTGACTTACTCATTACCAGGGATGGAGCCAAGTGTCCGACACTTTTGGTACACTAGTCGTCACAGTCATGACCCGTGACCCACCAATGATCACTTAATGTGACCGAGGGAATTTTGGTGCCCAAATTTCCTCCATTTTGGTCACGGTAGTGGTCACGGGTCATCACTATGACCCAACGATTACAATTATCAGTGAACGTTGGTCACGAGTATTAATCGTGACTTTAAAACATGTTTTAATATGATCATGTTATGGTGGTTACGGTTCATAACCGTGACCCCAAAACCTATTTTAATATTGGTCACCGTTGGGGTCACGGCCGAAAACCATGACCCTTTTTAAGGTATAAATTAAGTGAGAACCCTACATTTTATTTCATTATTGCCCCCAAAAAAACGAATTATTTCAACCTCAGCAAAACCCTTTTCTGACGATTTCTATCTCTCCATACAAGGTACTCCTTTCATTTATTTAATATATTGTGTCTAGCGTGTGTGTGTTCATTGTATGTGTGTGTAAATGTTCAAAGTTGTGTTTTCTCTGTGTGCTTATATGTGTTCAATGTGTACGTGTTTTTTGCGTGTGTATTTATTTAGTGTGTGTGTATGTGCTCATTGTTTGTGTTATTTGTGTGTGCGTGTATGTTTTATGTGTGTGTGTGCCCGCTACGTGTGTGTTCCCTCTGTGTGTGCATGTATATATTGATATATAAAAAATATATTGGTTGTTGTACTAATATTCAAAAATCAAAATATATGAAATTAGTTATTGTCCTTCATTTTATTTTACTCTTTTTTCATATATTAAATATATTTCATACATTGAAATTTTTAACATGATCAATATTTTTTAATTATATATTTTAGTCCTTATAATGAATAACAACCAATTTATATATACTCACATGTTCTATATTGAAAATGACCGTATTTATTTTTAGAAATTGTATATAAAACCCTTGATGCAGAATTGTATATGAAATCTCAGGTTCTATAATTATTATCTTGGAAATCAATCGAGAAGGCAATTTATAAGGAATGCGGGTTAATCTTGTGTTGGAGTGTTGTGTTGATTGTTTGATAAGGATGAGAGATACTTAAAATGCTCACTCTATTATAATAACTTTGTAACTAATTATTTTTATTAATGATGACCCTATCATAGGAACTAAATATTTAGAATACAGTTATTTGGTTAACATGTTGTGGTTGTGTTCACACTTTTCATAGGATAAAATTAAAATCAATAAATTGCACTTTTTGTGTCTAATTGACCGGATGGAAAATCATAATTTATTTTTTATTAATCAGAGCAATAATTTTTTGTATTTTCAACCTTAAAACTCAATACAATCCCCTTCTACGTATATTTCTCATAATGTTTCCAGTCTTCTACCACCAACCTAGATATAATTGCATTTTTGGAGTTATGAATAAAGTTAAGAGCATTTATAGAATTGGTATACCCATATTTCCCCCCTCATCCCTCAAAACTCTCTATCCCACTCACACACACACACACAAAAATATATATACTTACATTGGATTATAGCTAATATAACCTTGTCAAACTAGAAATAGTTGATGAGTTTTATTTGAGTATTTTTTTAATGTAATTCACATCGAGCTACTTGTAGTTTTATGTATGAGTAGTGCTAAAACGCCTATTCTTAGCATTTTGTTGTGTTAGTTACTCAACATACAATGCATTGAAAAAACATTTAGGATTAGATTGGTATGAACTGTAGGTGTGTATATATACAATATTAATGTATATATTCTTTATATATCTACTTATCTTGTCTTTTCTTATTTAATGCAGAATTTAGATCCATACACAACACTTACCAATAACTTCAATTATTACCTACCTATTGATGTCCTTGAGTTTGATCAATTTCAATTTTTGGAACAGAACTACCTCATCACCGACTTAGAGGATATCAATAATTTCAAAATTGAAGAATTGCACATTTTTAGCAAAATGGAAGGGTTCCATGTTAGCAAACCTTCTCAGGCCACAATCACCAAAACAAGAAATTAAAAGTATCTTAAACACTTGCAAATGGCATTTCCAACGATTCAAAACACTTGAAAATTGGCGTGTTGGAAAAATTCTCCAAATGTTCAAAATTGTTACAAATGCTATTTGCAATGGTTTATTGGGAACGAATGTCCGTTCTAGAAAATCGTTATAAAAAAAATTGTAACGCTTCTGAACACTTGCAAATGAAAATTTTGTAAGTGTAAACTCTTGCAAAATTTTCATTTGTAACTCTTCAAAATCATTGCAAAATTTAGGAAGCGTTTTTGTTTTGTAACAGTTTTAAACACTTGCAAATGACAAAATATGTATTTTTTTGGTAACGGTTCAAAACACTTACAAATATCAATATGTAACAAAAAATATTCATTTTGTACGTGTTATGAACCGTTACATAAATCAAAATATTAAAAAATAAAAAGTATCCACTGCATGCCACCAACCTCACATATAGCAAACAATAAAAATGGCTAAAACACAACATAAATAATTATCCACCACATACCATCCTCCTCCAATAACATGTCCTTTTTATTTCAATCTCAATGATATACTCGTACTTATATATCACATTAAACTAAATAAAACAGTGCCAAAAAATCTAATAATTAAAAACCATAACATTAGACAAGGAAATAATAGTGTCTACCCAAAGTTAATCAGACTACTTGTCACGCACGATATAGATGTACGAGTGAAAACCTATTGAATTTTAATAATATAGTAGTGCTAATGTGGCAAGTCACATATATGTTTAGAACTTATCATATAGAGGTAAATTACCAAATGTTCATTAAAAGAAGTAGTTCCAAACATGTGCGTTAAGTGATTGTCTTTTTATATATTGATCATTAATGTAGATGATACATTGCAAATCAAAACATGCACAAACAGTAGAAGTGGAAACTCCATGTTGACCAGCACCAGTTTCAGCAATGATCATGATTTTCCCCAATCTCTTGCTTTAATTCAAAACAACAGTTGTTATTATTTTGACTAGATCCAGAATCCAAATAGCCCCATTGGGCCGGATCTGTGATGTAGAATAGAACATAAATTTTAACAATCCTATACAATTTTTTTTATAAGTAAATGATTCTATAAAACAAACCCGCATAAGGGGGTGGAAATCCGTATACTGGAAGTATACAAAAATAACAAGAAACAAAAAGAAACAGGTCCAAACCCAAACAAGACTATCCTCACGCATGAAACTCCTCCAAAAACTCAAGGAAAAGAGACAACGACGTGTCAACCCTTTTTTGATGCCAAGAGAGAAGAAGGCTCAGCAAACAGTATAAAATGCGGCAGACCAACCCACCCCCTAGGGCACCTCCAAGCCGCCAACACCTCACTCACCTTTTTTGACTTAAAGAGAAAAATAAATCCCAAAAGATCTGTGTCACCATACAAAGAAGAAGAAGGTGATTGATCATCTCTTCTTCCTTCTGCTGACTAACCTCCATCCTCTATTCTACAACCCCTCGATAGATAAGATGGCATGTCTGGCCATGGGCCACCAAAAGAATCTAACCTTTTGAGGAGCACGACTCTTCCAAATAGCCTTCCAACGAAGAGAGGCCCTCCCTCGTCCTCTAAGCACATTATAAAAATTCTTAACCGAAAAAAGAACATCCAGAGAATTCAACGACCTCAACCCATCTGCCCCAAAGGATGGAGTAGGCGCCGAATGAAACTACTCAAAGAACTCCTCCGCCTTCTCCAGCTCCCACTCCCGCAACCCCCTCATAAACTTCGGGTCCCAAATCACGCTATCCCCAACCGTCCTCCTATGATCCTCACTTGATCCCTCTCTATCCCCTCCAATCTGATACATCCCAGGGAAAAGATCCACTAAAGAGCCACCCTCACCCCATCTATCCTTCCAAAACCTTATGTGATTCCTCTGCCCGAGTTGTAATGAAGTGAACTTAGAAAAATCATCCCACACACATACAATATTCTTCCATAACCCCACCCTGTGCGCAGAACGCCCACCACGGGACCCCACCCAAACGGATCGGCCCCATGCCTAGCCATCGTCACTCTATTCCACAGTCTTCCTTCTTCCCTATTAAACCGCCACAACCATTTCCCCAACATAGCCTTATTGAAGTGAACTAACCTTCTCATCCCCACCCCTAAAAGAGAATAAAAAAATAAATAAGCAAAAAACAAATGTATTGAAGCACATAACTGATATTTTCTTCACATTCATTATTATTACATCTCCCATTATTCTCAACCAAAACAATAGGAATAAAAGAACCATAGGAGGAGGAGATGAAAGGCATAAAAATGAGATTTAAGGAGGAAATGCAGCAGATCAAAATGAGCAATCAATATATCAATTTCAAATAACTAAGAAATATGCAAAACAATTTGACGAGAGGATAAGTAATGGGGAATGGCATTATACTAATGAGTCGTGATGTACTATTTTGCTAATTGTGTAGGTTTCAAAAAAAGTAATGAACTGTGAGTTAGTAGTTTGGAATTCTATTATTAGACTTGATATCAAACTTATAGAGTATGGATTTATTTCGCGTCCACTTTTAACATTTTTATATATTGTTTTGACACTTGATCAACGAGTCCTTGAGTAAACCATATAATGATAACTATTCCAAATGTATGTTTCACCGATCAAATACATGCATCCACATACGGGAATGCAGAAAAATGCAAATCATAATTAAACTTAAGTTATTTTTTCAATTATCTCCAATGTGCGTTCGAATGGCGTGTAAAGCCATAAAATTTATAAAATACTATCCAAGTAAATATTTACAAGAGAACAAAATCTCCAGAAGTTAAGAACTCCTGATTAGGAAAGGAAAACTGCAAATTCTTTATTTCTACAACTTATGGTTTAAAACACAAACTAATGCTTTACTAGAAACATTAAAAATCAATACACTACTAAACAAGTAACAAAATAATGATACTCGCTATGACAAACTATTTTAGCACTTAGCCCCCTAAACAATCTATGAAAACAGGGAGGAGATGTCATAGGAAACATAGTAAACTAAAAACATTATTTTAAACATTTTAATTTTGAAAGTGAAAAGAGATCTAATCCACGGGTAAAGAATATTGGTTGTTAAAAAAAATAACTTCCACATTGTACCCTAGCAGATCATAACCGTCCATAAAACCTAAATGCAAATAAAACTTTGCAATAGACACTAACCTCATCAAAACCAAGTCAAACTCAAGATTTTTTTTTCTCAAACAACACTAATAGTTTGTTTGACATTTTAACAAACAGATAATAAACTGCAAAAAAGGTTAGTAAATATACCTAAAGAAAGTTTTATATTTGTAGTGAACATATACATACGTGTGTACCTACAAAACAATAGACATATCAAATCACAAAAATAACAATCATAATAACAATAAACCTAATTAGTATTGAAAAATATTAAGATAAATGTAAACTTAAAAGCATTAGGGCTTCTGGAGTATGAAAACATTAAATTTATGATGCAGAAGAAGCCTAAATAAGAGGGTAATGGATTCCACATTTCCATTGATGATAAAATATAAAAAGTTTTATTGTACAATAATAAATTGAACCCAAAACAAAAAATTTTAAGTCCAAAAACCTGGATTTAAAACCCTCAAAATCATAAATTAAATCCAACAACAAACAAAACTTGAGAAGCTCCAAATTTGAGAAGATACAACTGTAAATTAAATTCAACAACAAACACAACAAGATACAATTTATGTGAAAGTGAATTGAGTATCTGATACGGTACGTTGTTCGTTGTAAGGCCACATTCAATCAAAGCATTGAGAAGCTCAGATTTCTCTTAGATACCACATTTTGAATCTCTAAAACAAAACACACTTGAAACCAAAATTTTATAACATGAAATAAAAGATAAGAGACCTCTAAAGCTCCTTGTCTTAACAAAATATTTCTCATACTCAATAGATTTTTCATCATCACAAACCCTAATAGGCCTAATATCAATTATTCAAACGGACCAACTTGAAGTAAGTAATATGCATAAATTAGGACATACCCTGACCTTGTGAATTCATATAGTTTGCCATCGATTCCAGAATATTTTATTTGTACGAAAGAAATGAATTCTTGATTGTGCGAGGTTTTGTTTTGGAGGGGCTTTTGATGGAACCTAGACTTAGTAGTGCGATGTGGAAATATATGGAGCCAAATTTATAATGGGATAGTTCTCCATGGAAGTGTGAACTGACACACTCCTGATTTTCGTATAACCCTTCACCACGTCATCACAACATCAGACACAATCATATGATGTTGTGTTTAGGGTAATTTTATTATAGAATTTTTAGAAAGACTGGGATATTGAGCTTTTGTAAAGGATTTGATTTGAAGTATCTTTCCAAAAATATTATTTATGGCATGTTTGAAATTTTAATAGGATACATAAGTACAGGCTACTTTATTCTAGTGAATCTCATTCATCTCTTTTCAGAAGCAGATGTTGGTTTTTCTTCCGCGATTTACACTCGAATCTGCATCACATTAATAAAATCATTTTAGATTGAGTTTAGAATAAGATCTAGGGAGCAGCTATCGGCACTCCCTTAAATCTGAAAACACTCCAAATCTCACTTTAAATGACAACATTACCCTTTTTCATATATACCCTCTTATACCCTTTTTTTTAATCTTTACTTTAATTATTTAAACATAGCCTAAGTAAATAATAAATAATAGAATTTACACTTTAAACCTATTCATTTATTTGTGTTAATTTTTTAAATCAACATCAAGAACACGGCTTAATTATAACAAGACACGGCACAGAACGATACAAAATCTTATTTTATTTATTTGACTTGAAAACAATCCAAATAAAAACGACACCACATGACATAATATAAAATATATTTTTTTAACCAAAAAAAAGTGACACGACGGTACGACATGACGTGATATATTTTTTTCAACCTATCACGAACACGAACCAATTAAAAACGACACAATAAAAAATGTTATTTTGTAAACCAAAAATGAACCCGACCAAAATAAAATGACACGATGTGACAGGACACGACCAAACATGAAATATTTTTTTTTACTTATCACAAACACGACCAAAGTAAAAACAACACAATACAAAACGTTATTTTTTAAATAAAAACACGACACGAATTATTTTTTTTAAATGTTTACTTGAAAAATCCAGTGGGACAAAACATAGTCACATGAAAAAGAGTATAACATAACATGACATTTTTTTCAACCTATCTCGAACACGGCCGAATTAAAAGCGGCATAACACAAAATATTATTTTTTTAAACCAAAAATGAACTCAGCCAAAATAAAAATGGCACGACATGACACAAAATGTATTTTAATAAAAACATTTTATGTTATTACTTTTATAAATAAACTATGTTTTAAAAAAAAATATTTTGTGTTGTGCCGCTTTAACTTGGGTCGTGTTCGTGATAAGTAACCAAATATTTTATGTTGTGTCGTGTCGTGTCATTTTTATTTTGGCTGAGCTCATTTTTGGTTTGAAAAAAATAATATTTTGTGTTATGCCGCTTTTAATTCGGTCGTGTTCGAGATAGGTTGAAAAAATGTCATGTTATGTTATACACTTTTTCCTCTGATTAAGTTTTGTCCCACTGGATTTTTCAAGTAAATATTAAAAAAAAATATTTCGTGTCGTGTCATTTTTATTTTGATTGAGTTTGTTTTTTATTTAAAAAATAATATTTTGTGTTGTGTTATTTTTACTTTGGTCGTGTCGTGTCACGCCGTGTCATTTTATTTTGATCAGGTTCATTTTTTGTTTACAAAATAACATTTTTTATTGTGTCACTTTTAATTGGTTCATGTTCGTGATGGGTTGAAAAAAATATATCACGTCATGTCGTACTGTCGTATCACTTTTTTTTTCATTTTTGGTTAAAAATATATATTTTATATTATGCAATGTCGTGTCGTTTTTTTTTTGTTGTTTTCAAGTCAAGTAAAAACAATTAGATTTTGTATCGTTTTGTGCCGTGTCTTGTATAATTAAGTTGTGTTCTTGATGTTGATTTAAAAAATTAACACAAATAAATGAATAGATTTAAAGTGTAAATTCTATTATTTATTATTTATTTAGGCTATATTTAAATAATTAAAGTAAAGATTTAAAAAAATGTATAAAAGGGTATATATGAAAAAGGATAATATTGTCATTCAAAATGGAATTTGGAGTGTTTTCAGATTTAAAGGAGCGCAGATAGCTGCTCCCTAAGATCTATCTGTATTATGTATTACAAAAAAAATAATGGAGGCTCAGTTACACAGTTGAAAGAACACCGTGTGAAACTAAGTCTGGGTGAAAACATATTTTCTGGTGCATCTTAGATCTGTTATGAAATGATTGAGCATATTATGAATTTTCACATATAAAGCGAAAAAAGAAAAGAAAAATCACCGTTTCAAGTGAACACCAGTAAGGTTAGATGTCGCAAAGAAAACACAAGGGCTAAAACATCATTTTGATCATAGGATCAGATCATCTTCCATTTCGCTGATTACCTTTTGTACTTTATTCAATATACATGGTAGTAAGAGAAAAATAAGTAGACAAATTAGCATTTCAAATGGTAATTGATGAGACAATTTCAATCGAATTAAAGTTTGATCAGGACTTAGATGTAAGATATTTTGGAAATTAAAATATTTAACAGGATTTTATATGCATGTCATTCTTTATTGTGCCTGATCACATTCCTGCGTGCAAAAACACGAATGCATCTTTGTAGCAACAGCGAAATTTAAAGGCCAATGAACTTAAACTAGAAATTAGGTAATAAGTCTTGACCTAGCTAACATCTATTTGCATTTAAGAAATAAAAATAAAGGGTTATAATGAAGCACCAGCGGAAAAAACTTATAGAGTGGAACTAAGAGCATTAGCAACAAGGCATACCTTGGAAAGAAGAATACTCAAAATATCTCTGTAACCATAAACATAAAAATTTAAAACAACAAATAAGGATAGGAAATTAGTGTTAGGTGTTGGTAATAATATGCAATGCATCATCACTTGTAGAATTTTGAAAACCACAAAACATATTCATCAAACTAGTGGTAATCCTGCGATGCACAGGTCAGTGTAAGGCGGTTTTACTATTTTGAAGCTAAGTATAGTGTACTTGAACTCCAAGATGTAGTAATTATATTTGTAAGAGTTATTGTAGACACAAACTCATTACTCCTACATGAATGATTTACATAAATCAGTGGTCTTAAAGATGTATGTCACTTCTTAGTTTTAGATAACAATACTACTTTAGATTTCAAAATTAGTCAATAGAGACTTTATATGGACAATTAACAGTAATAAATATAACTTTTCCTGCATCCACCAAAAGACAGATTGATATTACCACCGACAAATCTTATATACGTAACAATTTACATTGCCATCCTGCCCTATGTCATGCCAAATGTAAGTACAATACAAATCATTTCCACTTAATGCATAGAAATATAATTTTATAATGATAATTGCGTGCCAAAATAGACATCAACTCGACAATTAAATACAACAACAAAACATCTATGATATGATTATATGACAACAATATACGTTTTTTGTCGAGCCACAACAAATATAATTTTTTATCAAACTCACATCTTGAAGATGATGCAAGACTGTAGAGAAAAAAATTAATGAGCGCCGATGACAAAGTACCAGCTGAATAACCATTTTTTTTTATTGACGTTGGATATAATACTAATAATATATATACTATTTTTATATTTCAATAATTGTCATTTTTGTTCTTGAGTTAGTTTGTATTATATTGCCTAACAACAACTTAACCTACCTTAACTGTTTATGGATAAACGAAATCAAAATAAGGTGTAGATGGTGGGAGACAGATTCAATTTACAATTGATATAGTGAAATGGAATTAAATATAGAGTGATAATAGGATGTTACTATCCGATCAGTGATATATCAAAATTTTCTTTTTTTTTTTGGAGTTTTAATAACAAAGCTAAAGAATATTTTCAGTAAGAAATGACAATACCCAGGCTTTCCATATAAAGTCTTGCACAATCTAAAACATTGACCTTTCATCTTTCCTTATACTGTTCCAATATAACCTCAAAGAACATCAACCAAAAAAATAAGATGACTGTAAAATTATACATCTTATAATGAAATCACATTTAAGACCCTCACGCACATTACAGTAGGGAGATAGTTTGGTAATTTATATCTCTCTCCCTCTCCTCTTTATGATTTTTTTTTTTTTTGGTTTCATACCACGTGGTGCCTGAACCAGCTATAAGCGCACCTCGACTAATCCCCGCTCGCAGTTCGGAGGTTCCACTAATCAAGCATTATTTTGACAGCACTGAGAATCGAACTATGACCAAACTCAATCCACTTTCAAAACGGCTCAGTGGCAGCGTTATACCACTGGACCAAGATGCTTGATTTTTATGATATGTTCATGTGTGTTATTTTAACAACACTACAAACTGTCATACGTGTTTCCTAAAACCAATAGATTTTCAAATTAGACAAAAAAAAAAAGTCATGGGCATGGCTCTGTTTGCAATTGGAGTTGACATGCCGACACATAATGGAGTAGGAAGGAATGAAGAACAAATTTAATACCATTAAAAAATAACACAGAGATCAATTGCACGTGCAAACACATACTCAGTCTCAACCTAATAGCATTAAAAATCTAACCCAGATATATGGTCTTAAGTGCGAGGGAAAATACCGTGTATTTTGTTGTGCGGAAGCGTGTCAACAAATGATATTAAGTGTAACTGTGATTCCCAAAACAAAGTGGCACACACGCAATAAATATAGGGTAGAGAAACACACATGGGAAGACACAATATTTACATGATTCACCAATTTGGCTATGCCCACAGGCGATTCGTGACACTAATAGAAGTAGATTACAAATGAAATGACAATATATTCCTTCCTCTCACAGTAATAATCTCTCTTCTCACAAATAAAATCACTCTCACACAATATTGGAAGACACTCACAAAAGTAATCTTACCACAAAAGGCTGCTAAAGCCTACCCAAAATCATCAATAGAGAATACCCAAAATTGGTCCTCAAAGACTTACCAATTTTATACCAAATGAATGAACCCCTAAAGTTGCACTCAACACAATTATTCTCTACATTGGAACACAAGACACTAAACTCACCCTGAATTTTGGTGTGTTTTCTCTTCTGAATTTATTCCCTTTCATAGGGCCAAAGGAGGAGACAAACTTCCTTAATTTAAGGGAGTAATGGAAAAAGTGGTGGAGTAGTTGGGAATCATCAACCGAAAGAGAAAAGCTCTTTTCAACAAATGATATTGACTGCAACTGTGATCCCCAAAACAAAGTGACACCCACATAATAAATATGGGGTAGACAACACACACATAGGAAGACACAATATTTAGGTGGTTCACTAATTTGGCTACGTTCACAAGCGATCTGTGACACTAATAGAAGAAGATTACAAATTAAAGGACAATATGCTCCTTCCTCACACAGTATTAATCTCTCTTCTCACAAATAAAATCACCCTCACACAATATTGGAAGACACTCACAAAAGTATTCTCACCACAAAAAGCTGCTAAAGCCTACCCAAAATCCTCAATAGAGAATACCAAAATTGGTCCCCAAAGAATGATCAATTTTATACAAAATGAGTGAACCCCTAAAGGTGCACTCAACACAATTATTCTCTACATTGGAACACAAGACACTAAACTCACTCTGAATTTTGATGTGTTTTCTCTTCTGAATTTCTTCCCTTTTATAGGGCCAATGGAGGAGACAAACTTCCTTAATTTAAGGGAGTAATGGAAAAAGTGGTGGAGTAGTTGGGAAGCATCATCCAAAAGAGAAAATCTCTTTCCACCCATTTTTTTCTTTTTATTTTTTTATTGCTTTTTTTCAACAATCTTCAGCTTGACAAAATTTTATTGGTCATCCTTTTAACTTTTATCAACCAAAAACCTGACTACTCCACTTTGGCGGACACAACCACCACACGACAACGAGTCTTCCGAAAATCCACGTAAAGTGAGGGATATCACCAAAATCATGATCTCCACTAACAAAACACTAATGAAGATTTTTTACTAGGTTTGAGGCCTCCTCAAACCTAACCCTCGGCTTTGTCTTCAACTGTTGCATACCTTGCGCAGCCACAAGAACGCCTACATCATATATGTCAAACCACAATGCTCTATAGCACCCTCGAAAACCCCTGGTTCGACATCGTATCTAGCAACCACCGCCAAACGCCCTCTAACCACCGGTTGGTAACTGAAAGGCATCTTCTCCCACCTTTGGCGAATACGATGTTCCTGACTTTCCCTAGAATTTTTATTAAGGACAATTGCTTGCCTCCCACGCATATTAATAGAACTCGAAGGACTATCATATTAAAATTAATATTACCGCAAGCCAAAGCCATGCCTGTCCTCATAGGTCTGCCTCCTTTTAAGGACTACTGTAATTTTTGTTGCCACCTCAAAACGGATTTCACTCTCCCAGAATGTTGTGTAGTCTTCCCAAAATGCAAGCCTTGCTTTCCTACTCTACTTGCCAAAGGCCAAAATTGTTCCTCCCATCAAATTTCTCCACATCATACCTCATCTTGGATGCCATAAAAATGATCATTGTCAAAAAAAAAAAAAAACGAACGAAAAACAAAATTATATTTTTTTCGGGCTGTGAATAGTAACCTTACGAAAGAACAATACCGTACGAATACAATACGTATGGAAATTTCTCCACCAGAATCCAAAAGACCTAGATCATGAGACCTAGGCTCTGATGTCAATTTGTTGTGCAGAAGCGTGTCAACAAATGATATTGACTGTAACTATGATCCCAAAAATAAAGTGGCACACACGCAATAAAAATGGGGTAGAGAACACACACATGGGAAGACATAATATTTACGTGGTTCAGTAATTTGGCTATGTCCACGGGCGATCCGTGACACTAATAGAAGAAAATTACAAATGAAAGGACAAAATGTTCCTTCCTCACACAGTAATAATTTGTCTTCTCACAAATAAAATCACCCTCACACAATATTGGGAGACACTCACAAAAGTAATCTTACGAAAAAAGGCTACTAAAGCCTACCCAAAATCCTCAATAGACAATACCCAAAATCGGTCCCCAAAGAATGACCAATTCTATACAAAATGAGTGAACCCCTAAAGTTGCACTCAACATAATTATTCTCGATATTGGAACACAAGACACTAAACTCACTCTGATTTTTTTTGTGTTTTCTCTTATGAATTTCTTCCATTTTATAGGGCCAAAGGAGTCGACAAACCTCGTTAATTTAAGGGAGTAATGGAAAAAGTGGTGGAGTAGTTGTGAAGCATCAGTCGAAAGAGAAAATCTATTTCCACCATTTTTTTTCCTTTTTTTATTTCTTTTTTTTAAAATATTTGTTATGTGGGTATATGAGAAAATCAAGAAAATAATAAAATGGAATGAATTGTCTCGATGTTAAGGCTTGTGTTAGACACACAGTCCTAAGACAGAAATATCGTTCGCCTTTTATCAGACTCGAGCCTCAGATATCTGTTCCCAGGATTTAACGGCACGGTTCATCCGATTGAAGCACGCAATGGAGAATTTAGATACACGCAAATGTTGCACAAAAATTAGAATATGGATGAAGAACAAGTTTTCAAAAGAGAGATAGAAGAGAGAAAAGTGTAACCGAATGTCATCTGCAGAGCCCTTTTTAAAGGGAAGCATGAACCACCCACTCTCCTAAAATGGTGGTTAACCACCTCCCCTCAAAACAACTCTCTAACGGTTATATATAAAAAAACGGATTTTAACAATAATTAAAAATGGATTTAATATTATTTAAAATGGATTTTAATATTAATTAAAAATGAGTTTAAAAATTAAGTAATTTTTAGTCTCAAGACCCAAGCCCCACTCCCAAGTCCCAAGTCTTTATAAATAATATAATATTTATATATAGTTTTAGTGTATAAATGCACCAAATCTTCCTAAATGCCCTTAGTGGGACTTGGACACATGACCTCAACCAAAGGAAACCCAAAAGTTATCACTAGGCTATAAGTGGTTGTTGTGAGTATTTCATTCAAACCAAGAAATATACACAAACACACAATAATCCCTCATATGAATGAAATACGAGAAGAAGGAAAAAAGAAAATTTGGGCAATAAAATGTCATTAATAGGCAGAGGTGTCTTTTGAACTTGAAGCTTTATTAGTGTATGTCGATTGGGCTTACAAACCATTCAGTGATTTTTTTTTAAGAAAATTTAATTTATTTATTCATAGTTGGTGATTAGAAAACATGCCTCTTCAAAATGTCTTACATCTCTGATTATCTCTAAAGAAATCAATAGGACTGAAACATAAATTAGGTTCTTTAAAGATTAGAACCCTTACAAGAGTTATGGAAATAATATAACATATTATTTCTTGCTTAAAACCAAAATTGGAAAGCATAAAACCCCATGAACATATATTCATTTATGAAATTTGGAAGTGCCCATTTGTCTACTTTAATCAATCCCTTTACTTGATTTGGAAAATCTTCAAGCTTATGAGAGAAGAGCTCTATAGCATTCATACTTCCCCTTTTGGCAAGAAAGTTTTCTACTTGATTGGATTCTTTATATATATGCTTGATAGTATATTTAATCCTCTTCCGACACTGATTGATTTCATGAATAGTCCAATTGATTTTCCAAGGGATCTTACATTCCTTTGCAGAATATCTACAAGAACTTTAGAATCACTTCAATATAAACCTCATAGTTTTTTAGATCCATAGAAAACTCCAAACCAATCTTTAATGCTACTGCCTTTGCCTCCATATCAGACATATCTCCAAATGATAGACAAAAATCCCACACCATATCTCCTACATGATTTCTCAGGATGCCTCCACCACCTCCCTTGTCTGGATTCCCTAGAGTAGTGACGTATGTATAGAGCTGTAATATACTAGTAGGAGGAGTCAACCACTTGATCTTAATCCTTGGATTATCCGTTGATGATTTAGTTTTGGAATATACAACTTCTTCAAATGGTTTAACTGATACAAAATAGAAAAAACATTAGTAGAAACTGCCTCATACTTGCTCTTATTTTTATGGAGCCATAGACACGAACGCACAATAGCAGGTATGAGAGAATTAGTGATAGGATTTTGCTTGTAGCCATGAATCCACCATGGGAACAATTGGTTTCTAACTCTGCCAGTTGCCCTCTTAACTCCATACTCCTGAGTTAGATTGTTCCGTACTTGAGTAGCTATCTCTCCTCACTACAAGAATTATGGCTTTTAGCAAGGAAAAAATCGTAGCAAAAGGTATGTTTCCGTTGCAACACACCTTTGGCTATGTTTTCTTTTCCTTGTAGCGTTCCTCGCATTAGCCATCATATTATAGATCTTTTGCAAGGAAATTTGGTCATCGTCGCTAAAAATATTTGCAATGAAAGTTTTCGTTGGGGAAAAAAAGATTTTGCATTGCAAAAAAGTTCTCATATCTTTATTAAAAAGCTTTTGCAATGAATATTTCGTTGCAAAAAATACAAATAAATTATTGCAGAAGATATTTTGAGAGAATTAAAATTCCTTGATAAATGTTAATTTTACATTGCTAAAAGTCTTTTGTAACACTCTTTTCCGTTACAAAAAGTTCTCGTATTTTGACTCAGGATCCTTTACAATGAATATTTCATTGCAAAAGATACTAACAGATCATTGCAAAAGATATTTTGAGAGAATTACAATTCCTTTTATAATGTTAATTATACATTGCTAAAAGTCTTTTGTAACACTCTTTTTAGTTGCAATTTTTTTTTCATATTTTACAAGAAATATTTCGTTGCAAAAGATACTAATAAACCCTCACAAAGGATATTTTGAGGGAGTTAAAACTCCTTGCCAAATGTCAATTCTTCGTTGCTAATAGTCTTTTGTAACACTCTTTTTCATTGCAACATTTATTTCGTTAAAGAATTATATTAAATAATGAAACAAATAAAAATAAAATTAAGTAAACACACATAATTAAAAGATGTTATATTATATTCAAAACATAAATGTTATATTGTTCTATTGTTCATATCACAATGAGTTTATACTAGTTTCCTCATCACAAACAAAAAGATAAAATCAACACTTGACATCAAGAAACTTGATTCAAAGGGACAGAAGATCCTTCAGGAAGCTCTTCCTAGGGAGAAGCATTTTTGTCTGGAAATAATGTGGCATTCATTGTAGCCATGTCAGACACAAGACCATGGACTAGGATTTTCAAATCTACGATTTATGGTTGTAATTTATTGTACTCCAAATAAAAATTCTTCTTGCATAGTGATTTGAAAGGTCGTGTACCAAGACCCTTCACATATCCCGACCTCTTTCCAAGGAATTTTTGACAGATTGATGCTTCATTAAAATATTTCGAGCTTTTTTGTAATTCAACCATCTCTTTATATAAAGAAAAAGAAAATAATATCACTACACCAAAATGACAAAATTGTCACCTTTCAGCCGACCACCCTTGTCAAGGTCATTGACCGTGATAAAAAACACGCGTTTTGTATCACGGTCATTGACCTTGACACGACCGTGACAAAGAATTGTCACGGTCATTAACCGTGACAAGTCCGTGACAAATTTACTTGTCACGGACTTGTCACGGTCAATGACCGTGATAATTCTTTATATATTTGTCACGGTCAAGGACCTTGACACGACCGTGATAACTTCTTCAGCAAAAACTCTTTCCCCTTCTTCCCCCCCCCCCCCCCCCCCGCCGTTCCCTCCTTTTTACAACTCTCTCTCTCTAGTTTCAGGTTAATTTCTCTCTCTCTCTCTCTTCCATTTATATATATATTTGTGTGTATATATATGTGTGTGTGTATATATATATGTGTGTGTGTGTATGTGGTGGGTGAGTATGTGGAAAATAGGGGGTTGTTATATTAGAGGCAAAACATTGATGATTATGTATATAAAATTAGCCTTGTATGGGTATAAGCTAATTTAGATTAATATTGATGATTATGTATATAAACATTAACTCATTTTTATTCGAATTAGACAATTCACATGTTAATATGTTGTTGCTTAACCTATACTTTTGTCTTAGGTTAGATATCGTTCATGAACTTTATAATATTAGTGTTATCAACTTAATTCCACATTGAAGATATTTGTACTTGTATATTTGTGTCTAATTTTAATTTCAAAGGTAACATTACGATATTTTGACTATGGTTAAAGATAAAAAATAATTCGTTGTGATTTTATTTCTATGTGATTCTAGAATTTTTATTCTTGGAGTCAAAGAAATCAATGCATTCTTTCTCTTGAAAGATATTTATTTTTTAATAATGCAGGTTATTTTGAACTTTCGTTCACCATTAAAACATTAAATTTGTAGCATTTTTCTCCTACCAATTTTTTTCATCGTGGATGTCGCCAAATTCTTAGTAGATTAGTATTTAACAAAAGCGAAAGAACCATTATTGTTCACTAAATGTTGGCAAAAGTCTTACTGAAAATGTAAACATTTGTATTATATATAAATTGGCTCTCTCATGTATCAAAACGTTTGAGTCTATCAAGTTAAATAGACTTGGTTCGTTATGAGTGAGACACAATCTAGTTTAGGTCAGATGAACCTTAAGGACTAAAGATTGAAGATCATGCACTACCTCTCATTGGAGCCTTCCATGATTGAATATGAGGACTATATCCTTTCGAGAAGTTTGATATAATATTGGATAATTGCACACACTAAGATGTTTTTTAAATTGAGAGAATTTTTTCATAAAATGTGTTTTAAAAACCTTTTGAAGTATTAAAGAATTTTTTTGAGTTGTGTATTTACCTTTTGAAGTATTGGGATCTAGGAACAAGTTTTAAAAATAATTTTGGAATTTTTTTATTTTGAGGCATTCGAACGGACATAATATATAATATATATTCCATGCTTTACATCTATTCCGACATATATAATATATATAATAATAAACAAAACCTCTTAAAAATAATAGATAACATCATCCCATTGTAAAATATATAATATACAATAATGGTAATAATAATTTTTTCAAATATAAGTAAAATCTCTCTACACAATCAACAATTCTAACATCATATCCACCAACCTTAATCAAAGTTACTTCAATCAAAACATTAATGGTAATAATAAGTTTTTCAAATATTTCACTCGTCCCAATAGAAAAAATACATAAAAACCTATCTACTCCTAACATAAAATGATATCACCGAAGTACACCTGCGATCTTGAAGCATATGACCTCCAAAAAAATGACTTCAATGATTTTTTTTGTCCAAAAAATATTTTCACTTGCAATAAGATTTATTAAGTGTCAATTACCTTAAACAAAGAAGAATTTTTTTTAATAGTTCCAATAGATGACATAAAATCTCGATACATATATCCACGTTAGATGTTTTTAACTAATTTAGACATATTTATGTGTGTATGTGTATATGTGTGTATATATGTGTGTGGTGGTGTGTGGTGGGGGAGGGGGGCAGGGGGTGTGGTGGGGGGTGGGGGGGTGTACGTGTATGTGTGCGTGTGTGTGGTGGGGGTGGGGTGAGGGGGGAGGGGGTGGGGGAAGGGATGGGGGTGGGGTAGGGGTGTGTGTCTATGTGTACTAATAACATTTTTTTTATCTGTACTAATAACATTTTTTTACAGCAAATGTCTCCTTCAGGTATTAAGGCGAAGATGATGATGATGTTTATGATGATGTCGTTTGGATTGGTGGTAGCGGAGGCGACGAGGGCTCCTCTGCCCCTAGGCTCCCCAAATATGGCAAATTTGGGATTACCATCGAGAACAAATCGGAGCTATTAGAGAGATCCCTCGAGCTACTAAAGACGGTCATCGACCCGGGGTTTATGAGTTGGAAGGAGGTGCCATATGAGATCAAGTTAGCTGTTTGGGCGGCACTACAGGCAATATATTTCAATTTCAATTTCAATTTCAATTTCGATTTCGATTTCATTTTATATTTATATTTATTCACAACTAACATTGTATTTGTTGTACAGGAACAATTCAACTTGGATCCACAGCTACGCGATTCCGTCTTGGAGCAGTTGAAGGAGCAACACAAGACATGGAAGAAAAATATGCGGATATGGTACTTTGGGAAAATACGAGAGTCCATTATCCAATGGCATGGATCTGTCCCGCCCAAGGACCCGATCTCATTGGCACAATGGCAAAAGTTCATTGACAACGAGATTGAGGATCGACAATTGGCATCTCGCCAATCGGGGAGGGAAAATCGGGCAAAAACGACGGATGTGCACTACTCCGGTCGGACGTCTTACGCCGAGGTGGAGCATAGGATGAAGGTAAGATTTAATTTTTCTATAACTACAGAAATATAGTATTCTTCATTATTTTACTTTGCGGGGCCGATACTAATTTTACTTTATTTTATTTCAGGGGGTAGGGAGTGGCCCAGAGGGTAAGCCACATAGGCTCGATACTTATGTGGCTCTTCGAACGAAGAAGGGGATGGACAAGGAGGTGTCCCCGAGCGTTGCGGCCACGATTGTAAGTAATCCGATAGTTTAATTTTTGTTAATTACGTTATAATTTTTAAGTTTACTTATTTTACTAATCATGTGCTTTTTGTCGTTTCAGGCAAAGCTTAAGGAAGTGCATGAGTCGCAGTCTGATGCCGACAAGGCGTCTTTGTCCACAGACGCACTCAGCCAAGTGCTTGGCTCTGATCGCAAGGGGAGTACAAGGGGGTGATCTCGCGGGTGGTGCCAAATCTAGGATCATCGGATTGGAGACGAGCGACACCGGGTTGGCTCGAACGGTGGATTCACATGACGCGAAGCTGTCCCGTTTGGAGGCGACGGTCCAAGATATGTACTCATTCATGAAGCGTACGTTGGGCGGAGACCGTAAGAGGAAAGGGAAGGAGAAGGCGGTGGAGGAGGAGGAGGAGGAGGAGGTGCGAGAGAACGAGGCGCAGGATGATGAGGATGTGGACCTCGCTGCTTCATCACCGACACATGCGTACTTCGATGATCCACTTCCTTATTTGGCTCCCTTCCCCAGACCGATGTCGATAATTGGTTGGCTGAGCGTGTTCATATTGGACGTATTTGATGGCCAAGGGATAGGGCGGGGGTTCAGGGACCCGAATATCGTCCAAGGTGGAATAGTTCATGGACGTGCGCTTCAAGAGATCAACTCCAAAGTGCTCGTCACGTATGTGATACCCGGGAAGGAGAACTCCCTATTGTGGTTGCGTGAACAATGCGGCACGATGTATATTAGTGGGTGTGTCAATTCGTATATCATGTGGCCTACTCACATTTACCCCAGACATGTAGTGACATTATTTTTAAGTTGGTACATTTTAATTATATTTGGATTATATCGTCATGTATGTTGTTTCTATTTTGAATATATATTTGCATTATCTTTAGTTTGTTTGGATATATGATGTTTGAACAGGTACATCGTTGCTATAACAGGTATAAATATACTGCTGGGCAGTGGCAGTGGCCATACTGCCCAGCAAATTTTTTTTAAATTCTGCCCAGAATTGTCACGGTCATTGACCGTGACAAGTCCTTGACAAATAACTTTGTCACGGACTTGTCACGGTCAATGACCGTGATAATATTTTTAAAAAAGGTCAAGGCTTTGTCACGGTTATGATCCGTGACTAAACTTGTCACGGGCCATGACCGTGACACGACCGTTAGACTTAAGGGAAGGATCTGCCTAGTCGCGACCAGCTGCTCGTCAAGATAGATCCTAGGAAGCCACATCAACGCGATCAGTTGCTCGAACCTACAGGCCCGAGGAAGGAAACGATGCGTGGAAAGGCTCTATTCAGAGGATGGAGGATAGATTAGGGGAAATGGCTAAGGCTAAGAACCCTCTACAACGAACTTTTGTTCAAGGGACACCTTTTGTCCAAGCCATTGTGGATTTTTCCACACCGTCAAAGTTCAAAGCACACTACACCAAATCTGCCCATTTGTCAAGGTCATTGACCTTGACAAATTCACCTTGTCAAGGTCAATGACCGTGACATTTCGAGGCGAGACAACTTTTTTTATCACGGTCATTGACCTTGACACAAAACTCGCGTTTTGTGTCACGGTCGTGTCAAGGTCAATGACCGTGACACGTTTGTCACGGTCAATGACCGTGACAAAGCCGTGACCCTCACAAAAAAAATTGTCACGGTCATTGACCGTGACACGACCGTGACAAAATTGTCACGGCCTTGTCACGGTCAATGACCGTGACAATTCTGGGCAGAATTAAAAAAAAACTGCTGGGCAGTATGGCCACTGCCACTGCCCAGCAGTATATTTGTACCTGTTATAGCAACGTTGTACCTGTTCCACACATCATATATCCGAACAAACTAAAGATAATGCAAATATATATTCAAATAAGAAACTATTTAAAAAGAAACAACATCACCATCATTTTATCTCAAATCTACAAACTATTTGCATGGAAAAGAGATTTTGTACCGCGACGCTCGGGAACACCTCCTTATCCTTCCCTTCTCGTCCGAATAGCGACATAAGTATAGAGCATATGTGGCCTACCCTTAGGGCCACTCCCTGTCCCCTGAATTGAAATAAAGTAAAATTAGTATCCGCCCCTCAAATATAGATAAATATAAATTATAATTGAAATCGAAATCGAAATTGACATATAAATATAAATACATTACCTGTAGTGTCACTCAAACAGCTAACTTGAGCTCATATGGCACCTCCTTCCAACTAATGTACCCCGGGCAATCGTGTCAATTATAATTCTCTTCATATCTAAACACTAAGAAATACCATAATCCTATGGAGGTATGCGTTGCAAATTCCTTCCAACCGTTGTGTAGCCAAAAATCAGCAGTTGAAGTTGTCAACTCCACCTTTGAATGGGGTATGGAAAGTGGTGGGGTATGGAAAGTGGAATTGACAACTTCAACCGGTGATGTTTGGCTACATAACGGTTGGGAGGAATTTGCAGAGCATCGCTCCATAGGATTATGGCATTTCTTAGTGTTCGGATAGACGAAGAGATTCAGTCTCCTCTCCACAAATAGGACACCCCAAATAACTATGTACTAATCACCTATTAAAGGTAAGAAGCGTATATTCATGGATTAGTATAAACAAAACTTAGATGTAGTTGGAATATTTATGTATTAATCTCCTCTCCACACACGCACACTACACAAGAGTGAAAATGATAAAGTGCAAATCAAGTAAAAGCATTAAAAATGGATGTTTCGGTACAAATTGAAATAATTATTACAAATTGAAAAATTGTTTCAAATTCGGGTTATCATCAAAAATGGATTGATATTCGGTAGGAGCAGCCAAGTCATCCACACTACTATTTAGACGCCTTGGCGCGTGTTGGACAATTGACCACGGCTCGTTGTTGATATACTCCGAGTAAAACACTTGCTTAACCTTTTGAAATGCACAAACAAACGGCTCATCGCTCACGTGGTCGTTGCTCTTCAACTTGGACAAGTCAACCATGATCAAATTGGTGACAGGATCAACTTTAGAAGCATTTTTATCCTCAACTCTTACCCATTCACAGTAAAATACAACCTCTTTGAAGCTTATATAATCCAATTCAAATATATTTTGAATTACACCATAGTAAGTCATTTCAGCTTCAACGAGGTTTTTATCTTTTGCGCTTGCTCGAAAGAAAGTAAGAGCCTTGTATGAAATACCCGAGTTCTGTACATTTGTACTTTCCTCGTACACTTTAGCGCCGAAAATGTAACCGTTCAATCGATATTTTTTGTACTCTTGTGCCACGAACAAGGGTCCAGTGGCTAGACGAGCAAGCCTTGATGTCGCATCACCCATCTTTAGGAGCTGAGAATATAGATAAATTAATTATATTAGTGGTAAAATATGAGTGTAATGTAACGTTATATAACGACTGTTTTCATTGTAATTACCTCTTGTGTCAACCATAGCCTAAATTCGCTGTCTGATTGTACCACTGTTTTTCGTCTTTTATTGTTCTCACAGGCTTCATATTTACTGCATATTACAAAATTAATCATGTATAAAATAATCTAAAATAATGTTAAACATTATAATATTCGAAACTTACTTTTTCCATTCTTCGACATCTTCATGTGTGTCAAATAGATAACGAGCTACTTATTCATGTTGCAAACTCGTTAATTTCACTCGTTTTCCCATCACATTACCACCATCATCGAGGAATTCATCAGTGTCATCAACGCTGGTAGAGTCAGTCATATATTCCCGAGTATATATTGATGACTCCACGGTGATGTATTCCTCTGCAATTGATCCTGCAATATATCGCGTATTCTTGACGTAATCTTTAAAAACTTTCATCAATCTTTCAAACGGATACATCCACCGATATCTAACTGGACCACAAAGAAGTGCCTCGTCGCATAGGTGTACCAACAAGTGAACACTTATGTCAAAGAATGCTGGGGGAAAGTACTTCTCCAATACACAAATCGCTTCGTTCACAGCCAATTTTGCGGCCACTATGTGTTCTCGATTCACTACCTTCTCACACAAGAGGGAGAAGGTAATACTAATTTGCATAATAGCCCTACGCAAATCCTTGTGCTTGGAGAAACAGTGCTTAAACAATAGAGGAACCAATTGCATGATCACATGCCAATCGTGGGACTTACACTTATGTAAATCATGAGTAGCATAATTCACAATCCTTTGCAAGTTGGACGAAAAAGTAGATGGGCCCTTCAAATTATATATTGTGTCTAGAAGCACCTTCCTTTCCTCACTCGTCAAAGTAAACGCACCAGGGGGAATTATTGTCCTTCCCCTACTATCTTCTTTTAACCATAGTTGTGGTTTAAGTTTTAACGTTTTAAGGTCTTTTCGTGCATTTTCTCCATCCTTCGAATGACTCCCTCCAAGGCAAGTACCCACAATATGTTCAGCGAAGTTCTTCTCTGCATGCATCACATCCAATACATGGCGCACCGGGTTTTTCTTCCAATAAGGCAAGTCAAATAAAATTGACCTCCGAGACCATGCCTTTCTTATCTCAGTTTCATTCCCAGTTGGGGTCTTCTTATGCTTGACATTCTTAAATTTGGGATTCTTACCTGGCATATTTGGGCCATATTTAGAAGATTTACTTTCAATTTCTGAACCCGAAAGTTGTCTCGGCGGTAGCCTATGTTCAACTCCGCCCAATAAAAAATTGGAAGCTTTCTCAAATCTGAAACTATGAGCTGGGGGTAAAAACCTCCTGTGGCAATGGTATACATTTTTTAAGCTGGAGGATAGACGAAGAGATTCAGTCTCCTCTCCACAAATAGGACACCCCAAATAACCATGTACTACACATCCAGATAATGTCCCATAAGCTGGAAAATCATGAATTGCCCACATCAACATAGCTTTCAGCGTAAACTCTTCTTTTCTAAAAGAGTCAAATGATTGCACACCATCTTCCCACAACTCATTTAATTCTTCTACCAAAGGAGCCAGGTAGATATCAATGTCTTCACTTAGTGCCTTTGGCCCAGGTATCAATAAAGCCATCATCGAAAATTCAGGTCTCATACACTGTGAAGGAGGGAGGTTGAGTGGGGCTAGGATCACTGGCCATACACTCTGATTGGTTCTTAGATTTCCAAATGGATTGAAACCATCTGTTGATATAGCCAAACGAATGTTGCGTTGTTCTCGAGCAAAATCGGGATACTCATAATTCATCCTCCGCCAGGCAGTAGAATCAATAGGATGACGCATGATATTACCCCCTACTTCTGCCCTAGCATGCCAAGTCATTGCCTCTGCAATCCATGGTACTGTGAAAAATCGCTTTAATCTAGGCCCAACGGG
The DNA here is from genome assembly GCA_949130495.1 of Sambucus nigra. NCBI lineage: Eukaryota > Viridiplantae > Streptophyta > Magnoliopsida > Dipsacales > Adoxaceae > Sambucus > Sambucus nigra. The sequence goes on from CASBWL010000100.1 coordinate 1,600,984, forward strand.
AAAATATTTCAATACTTTTTGAGGCACTTTTGAGCTTGTGCCTTCCTTACTAGTAGATTGGACATATCTAGGTTCATCGCATACCGGACAACGATCGAGATTTTCATACTCCTTTCGGTATAGTATGCAGTCATACACACAAGCATGAATCGATTTATACTTCATTCCCAAACCTTTCAAACTGTTCTTCATAACAGGATAGCTATTTGGAAGTGTATTCACCTTGGGTAATAAGCCCTTCACCCATTTCAGAATTCCCGTCACGCTATTGCCAGACAAACCGTACTGCGTCTTCAAACTGTGCAAACCAACCATGGCATGTAAAGTTGTTTGATCTTTCTCACAGCCAGAGTATAACGGTTGGGTCGCCTTAAATTTTAAACTTTGGTAGTCATCGTCAAGTTTTATCGTGTTATCTTCACGAGCACTTGAATCTTCTACATCATCAGTAACCTCATTCTCCTCAGCTTCATAAACTCCGTACGCATCATCAACTAAATCCTCTAACATATTATGATCTACATCGTCCCCTTCTTCATCTATTCTACTTGTTGAAGGATGTTGTGAAGGTTGGTCAGGGACAAAAGGAACTTTCAATTCACCGTGAAAACTCCAAAATCGATAACTATCTTGCATACCCGATCTTAACAAATGTAGTTCAACTGTTTTCCACTCAAACACCTTACCATTCTTACACCTAGCACACGGACACGGAAACTCTTCATCATTACGACATCTCTTTGCATATTTCACAAATTCGTTAGCACCTCTTCGAAACACATCCCCCATTCTATTAGTCTCACCCATCCACTCTTTGTATTTCGGATATCCCATCACAGCTACCACAACTAAACACCTATTAAAGGTAAACAAAACTTAGATTTATAGTATGTTTTTTTTAATTATCCCATCATTTAATTATCCTATTAAAGGGTATGTGGTCCTATCCCATTCAAGAATGCATTTTTCTGTAATATACTTAACAGCTCATGCACATTGTTACGATTTGAAAAAAATTCGACAGCATATCCCCTAAGTTCTCCAAGTACACGACGTAGATTGGCAGGTGTGAGTGTTATTTCAATTGGTCAATTAAAATAACAGTCACACTTGTCAATCTAGTATGTACCCAGAGAACATTAAGATACGACTGCAGAACTTCCTCCAAAAGTAACAACTTTAAGCCAATAAGAATATTATACAAAAATTATACAGTCTCAAACTGTCCAAACGGGACAATTCGAGAGATCTCATTACAGGGGTAATGACTCTCGAACGGGTCTAAGGGTTATTGAATGCGTACGCATAAGAACTAGAATGTTAGTATCTATGAGCACTATATTTAATTTCAAGTATGTTTCATATAATGGGTTAATTCAAATACACAAATAAATTCATGGGATAATTCAAATACAAAAATAAATTCATGGGATAATTCAAATACAAAAATAAATTCATGTATTGACCACATACACACACACACACACACACACACACACACACTATCTAAGCTGTTCTATAGGTACAAAAACAATTATTATCCAATTATTATCCAACTATTATCAATTATTTATTTTGAATGTAAATAATATTCAAAACCCCACCCACCCCCACCCCCACCCCCTCAGATTAATTCAAGACATAAGACCCTAAAGGGAATCCAAATTATTTCTTGGACGTGAATTCCTCCAAATTATGATCTCATACCTATTCACACAATGATGGGGGAGGGGGTGGTGGAGGGGGGCAGGGGGTGGGGTGGGGTGGGGTGTGTGTGTGTCCGTAGGTGCGTAGGTATGCGTGTGTGTGTGGCGTAGGTGTGCGTGTGTGCGTAGGTGTGCCCACCCCACCCCACCCCACCCCACCCCCTCCCCCCCTCCACTACCCCCTCCCCCACCCTGCCCCATCCCGCCCCACCCCCACCACACACCACCACACACACCACCACACACACACAAACACACACCCACCCCACCCCACCCCCTCCCCCTGCCCGCCTCCACCACCCCCTCCCCCACCACACACCACCACACACACACACACACACCACTCTACCCCACCCCCTGCCCCCTCCACCACCCCCTCCCCCCCTCCCCCAAAACACACCACCACACACATACACACACTGCACCCCACCCCACCCCCTGCCCCCTCCACCGCCCCCTCCCCCACCCTGCCCCACCCCGCCCCACCCCCTGCCCCCCTCCACCACCCCCTCCCCCACCCTGTCCCATCCCGCCCCACCCCCCACACACATACACACACACATATATATATATATACACATACACACATAAATATACAAACAAATATATATATAAATGGAAGAGAGAGAGAGAGAGAAATTGGACCTGAGAGAGAGAGAGAGAGGGAGGGAACGGTGGGAGGGAAAAAAGAAGGGGGAAAGTGATTTTGCTGGAAAAGTTGTCACGGTCGTGTCAGGGTCATTGACCGTGACACGAATTGTCACGGTCAATGACCGTGACAATTTGTTGTCACGGTCGTGTCAAGGTCAATGACCGTGACATAAAACGCGTGTTTTTTTGTCACGGTCAATGACCTTGAGAAGGCTGGCCGGCTGAAAGGTGACAATTTGCCCATTTTGGTGTAGTGGCACCTGTTGTAACCCCCAAATATGATGGAAAGATCGACCCTGTCCTTCATATAGAACAATACCAAGCTGCAGCCAACATCTATACTGTTCCAGATGAGATAAGATGCAGAGCATTCTCGGGAACTCTTACCGGATCTGCTCAAATATGGTTCAATAATCTTCCTCGGGGTAAGATCTCAACTTTTTTTCAACTGGCTGAGTTATTCATTGGGAATTTTTGTTTTGGGGCAAAGCCAATTAAACGAGTAGCGCATTTGTTAAGTGTTAGACAAAAAGCTGGTGAGAGTACCAGAGATTATATAACTCGTTTTAATAACGAGAAACTCGATGTCATTGATTATGAGGAAAAGACAGCGATTACCGCCTTGATGAGTGGACTGCTGCCCAACAAGTTGTACTACACTTTGGCCAAAGATCCACCCAGAACCATGTCAGAACTGATGGGAAAAATGGCCAAGATTATGAATGCCGAGGAGGCTATGGCTGCGAAGAAGAATATGGATGCCAAAGAAAACAAGGTGGAGGGTGATAAAGCTAAGAAGAAAGAGCATAAGAACAATGGTGGTGACAAACAATCAAAAACAAGGTTGTCATGGGAAGTATTGAAGAAATTTTATAATTATACTCCTTTGAAGAAAGACATCAACCACATTCTAGAAGAAATCAAGAACAACGATGAATTAAGATGGCCAGAGAAAATGAAGACAGATCTTGATAGGAGGAATAAGGCATAATATTATGAGTTTCACAAAGATCATGGCCATATGACCAAAAATTGCATAGCTCTTCAGAATGAGATCAAAACACTCATCAGACGAGGAAAACTGGAAAAGTATGTTGATCGTAGAAATGAAAGAAGGAACAACGACAGAACGAGAGAGAGGTCTAGATCTCCTCGTCGAGCAGAGGAGAACAAGAAAAGAGACCATGAAGATGATCTAGAAGACGACCCCGATCTTACCAAAAGACCAAGGAAGCCAGAACATGAAGTGTTTTCAATACGTTTTAGGTCATTTGATTGTAATGTTATTACAGGTGGAGATGCAGGAGGAGGATACCTTACTGCAAAGAGAAAATCTTACCTCTGTGAGGCTCAAGCTTTCTCATACATTCAATGAATAAATCTAGCTGAGGAGGATCGTCCTAGAAAGGTAAACAAAGAGAAATTGGTCATTGGTTTCTCAAAGAACGACCTCGCAGGTGTTCTATATCCTCATGATGACCCATTGGTGATCAAAATGAGGATGAAGGAAGTAATAATTTCAAGAGTACTGGTAGATAATGGTATCTCGACAGACATCATGTTCTACTCGTGCTTTGACAGTTTAAATCTAAAGTTGTCTCAACTGGAGCCTTATCACAGACCCTTCCTCGGTTTTGCTGGCGAGAAAGTTTTTCCACTTGGCACGATCAAATTGGATATATTTATTGATACATGGCCTGCTTGTCGAACAGAAAGAATACGCTTCTTCGTGATGGATAAGAATGTTCAATCAGCCTACAATATCATCATGGGAAGGGTAGGATTGAAGAAGTTCGAGGCAGTACCATCTACGTTACATCAATGCCTAAAATTTCCAATAAATTTTGGAGTAGGAGTTGTGAAGGGTGATCAAAAGGTAGCTCGAGAATGCTACTATTCATCTGATGAGCAAGAGGAATTGGAGGAATCAAGGAAAAAGAATACTACCTATCAAGTGGATGAAGGTACAAAAATTGAAACATTGGATCCTAGAGATGAGTCGCAACTCGTGAAAGGTCAAGTAGTGGAAGCTACTGAAAACATTATTCTGGACGATGAGCATCCCGAATGAACAACTCAAATAGGTTCGTCGTTGGAGGCCTCACTAAAACAGGAATTGATAACTTTTCTAAGAAGAAGAAAGCAAACTTTTGCATGGAGTCGTGAAGATATGCCCGGAATAGACCCAAATTTCTTATGTCACGAGCTCAACGTGAATAAGGAGATCAAGCCTATGAAGCAAAGAAGAAGAGTATTCAGTCTCGAGAAGAATCAAGCCATACAGGAGGAAGTCGAGAAGCTCCAAAAAGCTTGCTTTATTAAAGATGTTAAATATCCAGACTGGTTAGCAAATGTGATGATGGTGAAGAAGAAGAAGAACAACAAATGGAGGATGTGTGTAGACTTCACCGACCTCAACAAAGCATGCCCAAAGGATCACTTTTCGTTGCCCTGAATTGATCAACTAGTGGATGTTACCTCTGGACACGAGCTGCTGAGCTTCATGGATGCTTATTATGGCTACAACTAGATTAAAATGAAACCTGAAGACAGGGAGAGTACTTCTTTCATTACCCCCAGGGGAACTTATTGTTATAATGTTATGCCTTTTGGTTTGAAAAATACAGGTGCAACATATCAGCGGCTGATGAACAAGGTGTTTGTAGAACAAATCAGTTGCAATATGGAAGTATATGTTGATGATATGCTGACAAAGAGCAAGAAAGCTGCTAATTATCTAGTTGACTTTGGCCAGACCTTTGATCAATTGGATAAATATCAAATGAAGTTGAACCCGACCAAGTGCATATTTGGAGTACGAGAAGGCATATTTCTCGGGTACATTGTCAATCAACGAGGCATTGAAGCAAACCTTGAAAAGATCAAAGCTCTGTTAGGGTTGCGATCTCCAACGACGAAGAAAGAAGTGCAAAGTCTTACAGGAAGAGTAACATCACTCAATAGATTTGTATCGCGAGCAACTGATAGATGTCTCCCATTCTTCAAAACGCTCCGAAAGACTTTTGAGTGGAATGATGAATGTGAGAAGGATTTTCAAGACTTGAAGAGATATCTGGGAGCACCTCCACTATTGTCCAGGCCAGTGATGGGAGAAAAATTATACTTGTATCTGGCAGTGTCGGAGAATGCAGTTAGTTCGGCATTGATAAGAATGGAGAATGGAGTGCAAAAACCGATCTATTACACAAGTAAGGCCTTCCGAGGAGCAGAGATCATATATCCAAAGCTGGAAAAATTGGCATTAGCATTGATCGAGGCAAGTAGAAGAATGAAGCCATACTTCCAGGCTCATACTATAGTAGTATATACTAATATGCCGTTGAGGCAAGCCCTTCATAAACTAGAAAAATCAGGGACGTTAATGTACTGGGAAATAGAACTTGGTGAATATGATATAGTTTATGAACCCAGATCATCGCTTAAAGGGCAAGCAGTAGCAGATTTTATAGCAGAGTTCACCTATCCTGATACCCCCGAGGAGCAAAAGTTGCTCACTGATCAACCTGTGGATGTTACAGGATCATCAAACCCAAGCCCAGATCAACTTAGGTTGATAAAAGGGCAAGTAGATGTTATAGAATCATCAAACTCAAGCCCAGACCAACTTAGGTTGGTAAAATGGCAAGAAAAGATGATCGACGAACAACAAGGAATATCAGGAGAGGGTAAAAGGAAGCAACAAATTGTCCACCGAGGAACTCTGTCAGATCAGAAATTTAAAGACGAGTTACCTATATGGCGTCTATATGTGGATGGCTCATCTTGCACAACATGTTGTGGGGCAGGGATCGTTTTGAACAGTCTGGACGAGGTTGACGTGGAATACGCCCTACGCTTCCAATTCAAAGCTTCGAATAATGAGGCTGAATATGAAGCCATGATTACAGGTCTCAGCTTGGCAAAAACCATGGGGGAAGAGCAGGTTATTGTCTTCAGTGACTCGCAATTGATCATAAATCAAATGATGGGACTATATGCAGCCAAAGGAGAAGTAATGATCAGGTATCATGCAAAGGCAAGGGAATTAGTATCGGAATTTGCTGCTATTCAGCTGGTCAGAATACCAAGAATGGAGAATGCGAGAGCAGATGCCTTAGCTCGATTAGCATCAGCTACCCGTACTGAGCTACGAAGAACAATCCTAATTGAAGTTTTAGCTGGTCGAAGTATAGATGAAGGTCTGACGATGAACTTTATTACCCTTGATTTAGGATCATCATGGATGGATCCCATCAGGGCATATATTGAGAAAGGGGAATTACCAACTGACAAACTTGCAGCCAAGAAATTGAAGTTTAAAGCAGCTCGTTATGTACTGACTAATGGTATTCTATACAGACGAGGAATTATAGCAGGATTACAAAGATGTGTGCATCCCACCGAGGTGAAAGATCTGATTGAAGAGGTCCATGAAGGGTCCTGTGGAGCCCATGTAGCAGGTCGAACACTTTTGCAAAGAATGATGACTCAAGGATACTACTGGACAATGATGAGGGCTGATTGTATAGCTTATGCCAAGAAATGTGACAAGTGTCAACGGTTTTCCTCTATCAGAAGAACTCCTCAAGCATTATTGGCACCCATTACTTCCCCTTGGTCATTTGCCATATGGGGAATAGACTTGGTCGGGCCACTGCCAATGACCAGGGGAAGATTTAAATATCTCGTGGTCGTTGTCGACTACTTTAATAAATGGGTTGAGGGTGAGCCTCTCATTGACATGACGTATGACAAGGTGTACCAATTTATTTGGAAGAACATCATTTGTCGATATGGTCATCCTCATGCCTTCATCACAGACCATGGAACTCAGTTTGACAACGAGGAGTTCCCGACTTACTGTCATCAGTCAAATATCTTGAAGATTCACTCAGCTCCAGGCCATCCCCAAAGAAATGGACAAACTGAAGTGACAAACAGAACGCTACTAAATGGTTTGAAGAAAAGACTGAATGACGCGAAAGAAAACTGGATCAACGAGCTACAGTCAGTACTATGGGCTTATCGTACTACTCCCCGAGAAGCAACTGGAGAATCCCCATATATGCTAGCATTTGGAAGTGAAGTTGTTATACCTGCCGAGTTGGGCCTCCCAACACACAGGGTATTGAATTTCAATTCCCCGGTCAGCGATTTAATGAGAAGATTGGATTTGGACATGCTCGAGGAAGTTAGAGAAGATGCAGCTATTAGGAATGCTACTTACCAACAATGAACAACTTTGTTCTACAATAAGAGAGTGAAGAAGTGCGACCTGAAAGAAGGAGACTATGTGCTAAAGAAGGTGATTCAAAAGCACAATAAACTGGAGGAAAACTGGCTTGGACCTTACCGAGTTACAGAAGTTGTTCGACTAGGAACCTACAGAATAGCAACTTTAGAAGGGGAGGAGTTTAAGAATGCATGGAATGCAGAACACCTGCGCAAATATTATCAGTAATGTAAACTCTCATGTAATGCAGTTTCATCAGTATGAATAAAGTGACGACATTCTGCCCAATTCTCTCCTTTTATTGAAGTTTTTTTGCAGAATACTAGTACTACTCAGCAAAAGTACTACTCAGACTACTCAAAACAATTCCTAAAAATGCCAACTAAGGTTGGTTAGGAAGAAAAATATTCCCAAAAATGCCAACTAAGGTTGGTTGGGAAGTAAATCTATTCCCAAAAATGCCAACTAAGGTTGGTAGGGAAGTAAATCTATTCCCAAAAATGCCAACTAAGGTTGGTTGGGAAGTAAATCTATTCCCAAAAATACCAACTAAGGTTGGTCGGGAAGTAAATCTATTCCCAAAAATTCCAACTAAGGTTGGTTGGGAAGTATATCTATTCCCAAAAATGCAAACTAAGGTTGGTCGAAAAGTAAATCTATTCCCAAAAATACCAACTATGGTTGGTCGGGAAGAAAAAATCCACCAACTCAGGTTAACTACAGCTAGCCGGAAGCATTTTATTTGAACAAAGTATGAGTATGTGAAAATGATCAAGCAGAATTTTTTGATACTTGTAAATTACCAATAAGTTGGTCGAGAAACAAAATATCATCAATTTTGGTTAGTCGTCAAATGACTACCACAAATTCAAGATGGTCGACAATAAGTTTTAACAAACTCTAGTTGATCGACAAATAACACAATGTTGTTATCTTTTAACAGATATACATGCACAGATGTAAAGTGTTTTACAATTACAAGACAATGGCAATCATGATTTGCAAAGAAAATTATTTCATTAAATCTAGAGCAAAATACATCAAGAATGATATACAAAATTATTATTACATCAAGATCCCTATTCTATTGGTTTCTTCCCCTCTGCTTTTGAAGCGGGTTCCTCGCCAGCAGGTGGATCATCCAAAGCATAAGGGGAATTTATGAAATTAAGATCTTTAAGCATCCTGATGTTCATCACAGATGGTCGATCGAGTAGGTGCTCGGGGCGAGATATCTCAGCATTGGAATGGAGACTGTAATCGCTAAGGTATTTGGAAATTAAACACTGAGGGATAGCCCGAGCAGGGATCCAGCTCATGTCGAGCTTGAATGGTGGCACTGGTAGGTCGAGCAGCCCAGGATTATGGTAATCCCACAGGTAGTGACCCTGTTCCAGCTGCAGTACACCCAAGGCATTCAACCATCCTTGTTTGTAACCCTCATTATTCACGTTTTGGATCCGATCATCCAAATGATAGAGAGCCTCATTGTATCCAGCCATCCAGAATTCTCTGGGTTGCTTGTGGAATTGATAAGTCAATCTCTCCAACTGCTCGTCAAGACTTTTTGTAAAAATCTCTTTATTCTCCAATGCAGACTTTTGTGCAGAGAGCTGCTCCTCGAGATACATGATCTTCTTGGACATCTCAGCCAATGCCTGGTTCTTTGCCATCAGTTGGAAGGCTTGGTTCTCCAGAGCTGATTGAGTTCTTTGTTCCTCGACAGTAATTCGAGAAGCTCTTTCTCGTCCCCGAGGAGCTCTGGCTCGTCCCCGAGCAGTGGTAGGAGGCCCAATCCTCTTCAAGGTTTCTAATTCATCTCTAAGATTAGCATTTTCGACCTCCAAGAAAGAGAATCCCTCATCATTCACAGGGACCAAAGCGCTTGATGTAGAGGTAGCAGATTTCAACTGAGATACTTCTCTTTGCAAGTTATTATTTTCCTGCTCCAATAACTCAGCTATCTGCCTGTGCTCCTCGACCTCGGTTTTCAAAGTCCTCTCTCTCACTTCATAAGATGCAAACAGTTTATCGTATCCCTTATCAGCATTCAGTTGCTGATACTTCTTCTCGTATCCCTCGTGCAAAAGGGATGTAGATTCTTTATATTGTTGCTGAAGCTCTTCAAGAGTGACCTGGAGATCTTCAATCATTTCATAGTATGCTACATTGTTAGCCACTACACGGTCGAGCAGGCACTTAAAATACAGATAGGCTTCAATTTCTTGCTCTGAAGCACCTTGACCGAGGATGTCAATGATTTGTGTTGCACTCATGTCTGTATGACCAGCTTTGAAGTACTCATTGCATTGCCTTAACAGTTTTGTATCGTGAGCAGATAGTAATTCCATCCTGGCTATAAACTAGTAAAGGAAAGAGAAAGCAAGAATCAATAAGAGTGAAAACAAAGCAAGAGGATGAAAGAAAATATTATGCATAATCAAAATTTCAAATTTTATTACATCATAAAGGAGAAGTACAAAGTTCAGAGTTACATTTGATAAAGAAAAATAAACATAGAGAAAAATCCGAACAACTCTACACCTTTTCCTTGTCTCCCAAAACTTTCTCGGGAGGTTGGGACGAGGAGGTAGGTTGCTCGGATGGTACAGAGAGTTGCTCGGGGGGTGCTGAGAGCTGCTCGGATGATGTAAGGGGTAGTTGAAGTTTCTCGCCAGTGGACTAGATAACTGGGGGAGGAGGAATTTGATCTCCCATCACCATGGAAGACTCCTCAGAGGCAGCTTCTTCCTCTTCTTCTTCTTCAGGAGTTGGAGGGGGGCCAGGGATGTGTCGCTGAAACAGGTCAGAATTTTCATCGACCTTCATCTCTTGCAGAGTAGCGACCCAGCCATCCCTAAAATACTTGAGGCTACCATATTCCACTTGGGACATCATGGCAGCCAGACCTTTATTCCACCCCTTATCCCATCCAGCGCTGAAAGATTTTTTAACAACCAATTTCCTTTTTGTCTTCTCCGAGGAAAGCTTCTCGGAAAGAAGATCATTGGCAGCCTTCAACTTATTCTCAACTTCCTCCTTCTGACGACTTACTTCACGAAGTTGGACTAACTCTTCCTCAGCAACCTTGAGCTTATTTTTAATCTCCCCAGCATTTTTGAGCTTCCCATTTAAGCTCTTTATTCTTCTCCTCCAAATCTTTTATTTTCTTCTCCAACCCCTTGGAGACCTCAACAACCTGAGCCTTCTCCTGCTCAGTCGAAGTGAGCTTCTTCTCCCAAGTGGCCTTATCATCATCATACTTCTGACGAGAATCCTTCAGAGATTGCGTCAGGCCCATCAAAGCTTCCTCTACACTTCACGAGGAGCTTAAAGCTTTAATAGCTTCATCTTTCTTCAGAATTGTATTAAAATAGGTCACCAACTGGGAAAAAAAAAATAATAGCAAGTCAGTGCATAGATATAACAAGGGAAAGATGAAAGTTTAGGAGAATAAGGATTATAGAATTAATATGACAAGCTGCTAATGTGATAACCATGTCCCGAGAAGATTTTTTTCAATACCTTGGATCTCGGGAATGATCCAAGTCTTCACCGAGCTCAAGGCAGAGCTCGGGGCAACAAAAGTGGGAACACCACTAGTCGGGGACTGAGAGATGGATTCATCCAAATTGACAAAGGAGCTTTTCTTCAGCCTCCTCAGAGGAGCATCAACGGTCTCGACTAATGATATAGTCTTAGTCGGAGAGATGACAATCACCTCGCTTGGAGAAGCAGCCTTGCTCGGGGCCACTGGGGGCTTCTCGGCAACCTTCATAGGAGGTGCATCAATTTTCTTTATCCCCTCTCCCGGGACATCATGCTTACTTTTCTTTGCCTCTCCAGTAACAGAGGCAGATTTCTCAAAGAGAGTAGGATGTCTTCTTTTCTTCATCCTTTCACTCAAGGGAATATGTGACTCAGGTGAAGAACTTGTAGAAGCTGGTATTGGTTCTACGCCGCTTACCACCGGACGAGCAGTGAAAGATGAGGTGTAACTCTTATATTGCAGCAAATATGAAGCTTATCTAATATGCTCGTCGGTAATAGTCTGATGCAAACTCCATATAAGTTTTAAATGCTTTATGTTAACTTCTGTCTCTTTTGGAGATTTTCTTTTGCTGTCAACTGCAAATAAATGAATATGAAAATATCAGTGACACGTTTTATCAAACACAAAGGAAGCATGGTTAAAAAAAGAAAATAAAAACAACCTATCCCATTGCCATAGGGAGGACATCTAGGGCCCTGGTAAGCATCATCTCCAGTTAGTGGAGGGTGTTACCAAATTTTTATAACAACCCCGTGCTCGAAGTAGTCCCTATTGGCATCTTGGAGATTAACCACTAAAGCTCTATTTAAAAACCTGGTTTTTAAATAAAAAGTATTATCACCAACAGCCCATCTATAACAAAACATAATTTCTGGAATTCCTATATGAGTTCCATGAATTTGATTTAATCTATGAACCCCGTTAACTATCCTCCAAGTATTGGGCGCTATTCTTGCAGGAACCATGTAAAAATATTGATAGAATTCCAGACACAAATGGTTAGGGGGAAAAGAAAAATCGCATTCAGCCACAAATAGACTATGGAACCAATGTCCCTCAGCCAAACGGAAGTAATCTGAAGGTTCAGAAAGTTCCTCCAGAACAACCCATGAAGGAATAAAGAAATCAAAACGAAACTTATCAAGCGACTCTATAGGGTAAACCATGATGAATAAAGGAAATCAAAGAGAAAGAAGGAGATCTTACAGGAAAAGGATGAGTCTGTTGACAACGAACGATAGAAGGGATGAACGCACAAGAGAGAGAGACAATGGAAAACTCAAAGATACAAATTTGAAAAAGTAGAAGACGATGGGATTTTTTGCATTACTTAAATACCTTGCCTTGGGAAGGGGTAAAGATAATGATTACAAAAAGAGACGGTTACGCTACCAGCGACTAAAAAGACAAAAAGGGCGCGGGAACCGAAGCGGTCATAAAAATTCAAAAAGTCCGATTCTACAAATTTGGAAGGAGAAATGAATACAAAAGAAAGTACTCCAAAATTTCAGGATAATCATTTAAAACCGCCATATTTCGAGAAAGAATGTTCCACACTCCTCAAATCTCGAACTGTGAAACATTGGGGGCTTCTGTTGATACAAAATTTAACCTGCTGACGTGGACTAATCATAAGAAGACACGTGTCAATCTACGTGGCACGTACCAACATTTTTACAATCATATTTGCAACGAGGAACTCTGCCTCCCCGATCAACTCAAACGCTCCGACCAATAAGAGCTCTACGAGGAACTTTACTGCACCGAGCAACTTTTGAGTATCGAGCAACTTATGAGTACCGAGCAACTTATGAGTACCGAGCTACTTAGGCGGTCCGAGCAGCTTAGGCGGTCTGAGCTGCACCTCAAACAAAGCATTAATAGCAGGATAACCAACAGATTGACTACGCATTAAATGCTTAATTATTATCATACAGATGTATACCCCTAAGAGGCATTATGTATTACCCTTTCACATGTACAACCTGAGGGCTATAAATACATTGTATCATCCTCATTGTAGGGAAATCGGAATTTCCTGAGGATACTCTTACTTTGAGAATTCCTAAACACTCAGCAATAACAAAACAGTGGACGTAGGCCATTCTTTTAAGGCTGAACCACTTTAAAAATTCTTTTGTCTTCTTTATTTTTATCTGTGATTAAATAATTAGAGATAATCTAATTTTTTACATCAACAGTTGTGTTGAGCCATCTTTATTTCGCATCTAAAAGGAAATTGATTTTAAAGTGAAAGATTTTAAAATTGGGGGTCTACATTTCCAACAGTTTTCGTGTATAGCTCTTGTAGATCTGGAAGATTATCGTCGAACTCAGTAAGTGTAGTGTGTGTAGTGTCCCATATATCGATTATTTCTTCTATGGAACTCACACACTCATTTGATTTGTTGACAATGTTCTCAGTTTGACACAACCGTATGTTATCACTTTAACTCACATTTAGACTATCGATATCTAACTTACTTTTAACAACAATAGGAGCAGTATTATCACAAACAGAATTAACAACACTATCAACAGGCATCACAGATTCATGAGTAGAAAAGCCTTTAATATCATCAGTATACACAATCTTAACTAAGAATAACATGAAGGACTCATTAAAGTGGTTTGACTCAGTTTCATCTTCGTCAGAATCACTAGAGTCATCCCATGTTTTACACATATGAGCCTTGTTATTTTTGTTAAGATGAGTTGGGCATTTGATGGCATAATGCCCCATTTTTTCACATATGTGAAATTTAACATCTTTCACATCTATTTTAGGTCGATCATTGTCATAGGTCCTTTTATTGCCATGTCTTTCATGAGGTCTGCGATTTTGATTACCATAATAATCTTGTCTGCCTTGTTTATAGGCTACTACATTTCTAAATTTGATAATCTTTTTGAAATGCTTGCTCGTTAGAGCTATTTGATTGTCAAGATGATCGAAATCACAGTCATCATTCAAGTCAAGGACAAAGTCTAAGGGGCTGACTTTAGGCGAAGTCAGTTGTCATGAAAACGCAACATTAGAAATAGTGGGTCTCATATTTTGGGCAGTAAGTTGTTTTTCGAACTCTAAATCCCTCCCAATAGTTCTTAGTTTGCTACTTAGCAACTCAGGAGTCAGGTTTGGCTCGTCCATTTATTCTATGGAATATCTTTTATTATCAAATTTGGCAGGTAATGACCTAAGAATCTTTTTAAATATTTCCTTTCTATTGTAGGTTATACGATTTTCATGTAGTTTTATGAAAATATCAGTTAACCTTATGTATAAATCTTTAAAGGATTCATTGTCATCCATAATCAGTGTATTATAATGCCTGACTAACATTTGGGTTTTTTCGGCCTCAACACGTTCATCACCCTCATGTGCATTGACTAAAGTGTCCCAGGCCTCTTTATAGGTATAGCAGATAGAGATTCTCTTCAACTCATACTCATTAATTGACATAAATATAGCATTCTTGCCCTTATTATTATTATTATCCAGAGAGATCATTTTCTCTTCCTTAGTAAATTCGCTAAGACGTTTCTTAACCCTTGTGGGATCAGTTTTAGATAAAGACTTAGTTGGATGTTAATACCCTTTTTCAATCATGTCCCAGACATCATCACCAAAGGTTCCTTGAACGAAAGCAACCATTCGTACTTTTTAGTAAGAAAAGTTGTTTCCATCAAAGAGAGGTGATCGAGAAAGATTACCTAACTTCTCAAATCTTTCATCCATATTCAGAACTTAAAGATTTTAAAAACAATTTCTAGAGTTTCACGATAAAAAAATATTTGATAAACCCACTTTGATACCACTTGAAAAACTTACTTATTAAGTTAATAAAAAAATACTATAGATTAAGTAAACTCCGATAACAAACTCCTTGAACAAAACTCTTTTCAAAATACAACACAAGATGTGTTCAACTAATTCTGAATATGTCCTCTAGATTTGTTAGTTTGATTACCTTAGGTTTTTAAAACTCAAACCTACAATTATGTCTTAAGTGAGAAACCATTCACAGAAGAAATTAAGAACATTCAAGAAAACTTGACACACGATTTTTAACGTGGTAAAACCTTAAAATAAGGGAAATATCCACGACCCCCTCAACGGAGCAAAACAACAATCCACAAGAAACAGTCACAATACAAGTTAATACACTAAGCATGCAAATCAAGATCCTAAATATAAGTCAGGAAAATATACCTACACGAGTTACTCCACTCTCAAAGGTTTTTAACTTGATTTTGATCTCCTTCCAATAGCTTCCTTGCTTTCTCCTTATCCATTGATTGTTGCAGAACTTACAACACCAGTTGTCTCAAAAAGAACCACTATACTAAGTGTTCGTTGAGTGATAGTGTTTTGTTATGTGAACTAAATGCAGAAATGCAACTCACACCTCTCAGAATAGTTATACAGACAGAATCCTATAAATCATAAACGTCTATATGACATGCAAGAACTATTTCTGAAGATTTTTTTTTAATTTCTAAAACTTATACTTCTTTTTCAAATCGAATCAGAAAGACAATCTTGCTATTAAAACGATCCAGGATCCTATATGTCTCAACTTTTATTTATATACAACTTTATTTCATAAAATGTGAAATACAGTCTTGAGAGACATGAATGTCTTTAATATCTCTTTGAAAAATCATAAGTCTATTTTTCAAAATAGAGAAGGATATTTTAGGGAAAAAAAACACCAAATATAAAGATCCAAGAGAGGAAAAAACCTATAAATGGTCATGTGATTTTCTCTTTAGAAAACCTCAAGATTTCTACAAAGAATCTCGATCTTTTCTTAGAGATGGGTTCTAAGAGAGACAACTATTTTGAAGAGGTCTTCAAATGTCAAAATAACCCAACACCCTTACCCACAGAAACCTTAGATCTAACACTCAAGTTAGGGTCTTCTGGTATATGAAATTGGAAGGTTTAGATGTATGGTGTTTAGGAGGAAAACTCTTGAGTTTTCAACTTTGAACGAACAGGATTTCCTAACTTCTCTCTTTTCTTTCTCTCTTCTCTCTCTTCGCTCTCTTCTTTATTTTTTCTCTCAATTTAGATGAATGAACAAAAGTTCCAAAATGAAGACCAAGGGCCTTCTTTTAAATTGGTCGAAGAAGGATTGAGAACACCGAATCAAATCAATGGCTGAGATTAAAGATGACCATTTGACTTTAAATCTAACGGATGAACACAGGCGGTGATTAAACGATTGATGATTAGTCTATTTTAGGTTCACTTGGATTAACTTTGAACGCATGTAGAACATTGATTAAAATGATTCAAAGGCCACGATCGCTACTTATAACTGAGTCTTAAAAGAAACACAAATCCAACTGTCGAATGACCAACACGTGTATGGTTGTGATGAGAGAAAAAACGCGTCTTTTATATTTATTAAAAATATGAATTGGACCCCCAGAAGTCTCTAGCACTTTCGATTTCTACCCTAAGCATGTTTTTAGGAAAAATAATATTTGCAAATTAACCTCAAACATTTAAAATCACAATTTAATTAATTTTGAAAAATCATTTTTAATTTTCAAAAAACAGTTTAAGTGAATATAAATTTTTTTTAAAAAATCCTAAAAAAATTATATGACCCTTGTGCACACATAATATCAATAAGATGCAATGTAAGTGTCCTAAAGTGGTCATAAGGTAGAAATAACTTCCCTTTTAGGTGGATCATGAGTTGTTGGACTGGTTTCTTCTTTGATGCTTGAATACCTTGAGAGAGAGAGCAACTCTTAAAAATCTAACCTACTTTGTCTCAATATCCAAACTATTTGGAACTACTGTATAATATAGACTCAAGTAAGTCAATCATATAATGTGTTCTCAAATTTCAAACCTACTTTGTCTCAATATCGCATATATACTGAGCTCAAAATAAATGGTTACCCACATAGGGCTGAGATCGATTGTCTGCAAATCTAACGAATCAGATATGTGGGTTTTTTATTGGTTGTTTGGAGATCACAAGGATCGAGAGTGAACGCGTTTGAATCATCGATTAGATCGAGATCAAAGGTACGAGATGCGACTTGAAGAAACACATATGCTGACTTAAAAAAAACGCAGATGGATGACT
This sequence comes from Sambucus nigra, assembly GCA_949130495.1. Lineage (NCBI taxonomy): Eukaryota > Viridiplantae > Streptophyta > Magnoliopsida > Dipsacales > Adoxaceae > Sambucus > Sambucus nigra. The sequence continues at coordinate 1,618,240 of CASBWL010000100.1, forward strand.
GTATGTGAGGCACGCGGATTAAGTACCTGAACAGTATGGTCGTTGATTAGATTACAATCCAAAGGCTTAAAAACAGTGGAGAAAAACGCTTATGGTTGGCTGAAATAAAAAATACACGGATCAAGGCTAAACTGATATGGTCCGTATATAAGCTCCGGATCAACGGTCACGGGTTACGATCCATCCTCAGCTCAGATGGAAAAGAAGCACAAATTGCTGAGTAGAGATCCCAACATGCGTTCAAACACATGGGAAATATCTAAGGCTTTAAAATTTTAATTTTAAACCCCAAAGATTTCTATTGATTTCAAAATCCTACGCAACCAACTTTTTAACCACAAAAAATAATTTTGATTAAAACCTCAAACATTTTAAAAAATTAATTTTAATAAAATGAAAAATCATTTAAAATGATTAAAAAATATATTCAAATGTATTTCTTCTTAAAAAGTATTTGAAGCAACAAAACCACCATAAAAAATATTGTGCACACATGATAAATATGTATATGCATTGTGTGTGTCCTAACTGTGGTTCAAAAAAAAATTCCCTTTATAGTTTATCTCGAGGTGCTTGGACTTGGATTCATTGGAGCTTGAATGCCTTTTTCGAGATAGAGTAACTCCGAAAAAATCAAATCATATTTTGTTTCGATATCCAAACTAGCTGGAACTCCTATATTGCACAAACTCAAGTAAGTCTACCATATAGTGTGTTCTCAATCTCCCCCTTTGGATATTGGAGACAAAATTCTCTTGAGTATCCTGTACTCGTGGGTAAAAATGAAAAATCCTAGATTTCCGATACAAAAGTTACATACTACCCATTCCCATCCTAGAACTGAAAATAAGATAAGAAAATTCATCACTCAACTACAATACAAACTAATACCCTAATAAATAAGACTAGCTATACAACTCCGGGTCTGAAAAATGCCTGAAAAAGATAAACACTCAATGGCATATTAGTTGAGTTAGTACCAAAAAGAATATCAATCGCAGCATTGGCACTCAAGTTCTTCTCCCCTAATTTTGCTCAAATATATAACGGGGTATATAAATAAGGAGAATGTGATATAATATGAAAAACACAAACAATCATATACAAGGGCACATACAAGGGTCTCCTACTTTAAAATAGATATTAGGAGGCGTCTTTTGTCATTTGAGAAACGTCCATGCCCTAAATCCTTAGAGACCAATTATTAGCGTGCAACTGCCGAGGATATGAATGATGTATTTGAATTAAGTGAGAACTATCATACCAATGGCATTACGAAGATACTCAAATCTAATATTGTCAAGAGGTTTTGTAAACAAATCAACTAACTGCTTTTCAGTCTTAAGATATTAAATGTCTAATTCTTTAGACTCTACAAGATCACGAATGAAGTGATGTCTGATTTTAATGTGCTTAGTTCTAGAGTGCTGGACAGGATTTTTAGAAATATTTATGGCAATCTGATTATCGCAGTACGTAGTCAATTTTTCTTCGACTCTACCGTAGTCAGTAAGCATTTGCTTGATCCATAACAATTGGGAACAACAACTAATGGCTGCAATATATTCGGATTCAGCCGTAGAGAGAGAAATACAATTTTGTTTCTTACTAATCCAACCTACTAAATTATATCCAACGTAATAGCAGGTGCTAGAAGTACTCTTACTATCGTCTGAACACCCTGCCCAATCAGTATCAGTGTATCCTACAATAGCACTGGTGGTGTCTTTAGTGTACCAAATACCATAATTTTGTGTACCCCTAACATATTTAATGATACGTTTTGCACATAAAAAGTGGGATTATTTAGGTGCACACTGGTATCTAGTTCAAACATAAATGGTGAAAGAAATATCGGGTCGGGAAGCAGTAAGATATAACAAACTCCCTATCATACTCCTATACAAGGTCGGGTTAACATCTATACCATTGTCTTCTTTAGAAAGTTTGGTTGACAAGATCATGGGTGTACGTGCAGGTTTAGAGTGTTATAATCCAAATTTCTTAATGAGATCAGAGGCATATTTAGATTGTGTAATAAACAGACCATCATTAAACTGCTTGACTTGTAGACCTAAGAATCATTATAATTCACCTATCAACGACATCTGAAATTCAGAATGCATTATATCAGAAAAGTCTTTTACTTGATTGGGACAGGTTGATCCGAAAATCATATTTTCTATGTAAACTTGGGCAATCAGAACATGTTTGGCTGATTTTTTAACAAATAAGGTTTGATCGTTAACACCTCGAATAAATCCGTGAGAGACTAAGAATGTAGATAAACGCTCATACTAAGCTCTAGGAGCTTATTTCAAACCGTTTAAGGCTTTCTTAAGACTAAACACGTGGCCTGGATATGATGGATCGATAAAACCTTTAAGTTGTTCTACGTATACCTCCTCAGCTAGAATTCCATTTAAAAATGCAGACTTAACATCCATATGAAAAGGTTTAAAGTGTAAATGGCATGATATGGCCAAGAGGAGACGAACTGACTCAATAAGAGTAACAGGTGCAAAAGTCTCGTCAAAGTCAATTCCCTCTATCTGAGAGTAACCTTGTTCTACTAACCAATCTTCATTTCTAATGACCTCCCCATTCTCATCAGTTTTGTTTTTGAAAATCCACCGAGTGCCAATAACCTTCTTTTCTTTTGGCCTAGGAACAAGATAGCAAACATCATGACTCTTAAACTGGACAAGCTCTTCTTGCATAGCGTTGATCCAGAATGAGTCACAAAGGGCATCATTTATGTTTTTTGGTTATACAAGAGAAACAAAACATGCAAATTGTGCCACTTTTTGAAGTTGTGATCTAGATCTAACGGGTGCCGAAGGATTACCAACAATCTTTTTAATGGGATGGTCTTTAGAAACCCAAGTTGGTACAGAAGGACTCTCAGGTGGCAGGGAATCAGTAATTTTTGGAGAGTCTAAAGTAAAAAATGTTTCTTCCTCATCCAAGACAACTAGTTGACTAACACTACTCTCAACACTAGTATCATTTACCATTACATTAAAAGATGTAATAGTGGTGATCACTTAAATAAGTTCTGATACCAATTTGAGAGTGCGCTTTTGTTTAAACAAAGAAATTATTTAATTAAACTCAGTTTTTTAATTAAATCCTAAAACATGCATCTAGGTGTGATTGAAGACAGTATAATCATGCAAGAACATTCAATCACAGACAAATACACAAATGACGAAAAATCCCCCAAAGGGGCAAAACCTTTTACTTTCACTATAATTTGTAAAGAACGGTTTACACGAATTACAATGAAAATATGAGTGACATATGAAATACCCTCAGGTGTCGGATCCGATGTCGTCGGCTGGAATCTCCCGTAAGAACTCATGATGGGAAGCAATGGAAAAGAGTCGGCTTCTCCACAAGTTACTCAAGATGAGTAAAAACGATCCTCTTGAAGGTTTAAAGATTCACATACATATATGGGAGTGGTTATGTGAATAAAGAAGGCACGAAAACTTAAAATATGAAGTTTCTTTTCTGGAATGTAAAATGCAGAAATCGTGTTTGAAAAAGACTTGGAAAACGTGTAGAATGTACCCAGATATTTATACAAAAATCGAGGCAACGACATCGCTCGAACGAGATCGTGCGACATCCTCATGTCGCTTGAATGACAGAGAGATGTCGTTCAAACGAGTTCGCGTGAGCTCAACGACCGAGGCAAGTCCGCTTCTACACTTAGAAATTCTTTTGCTTTTTGATAAAAACAAATCAGACTTCGAAAAATATTTTCTAAAAAATTCCCAAATATTTATGCAAATATAAACAACTCCAATAAATCATTTTACCAATAATGCGAAGTGGAGTAGTGGGAACGGTTGAGCAGCACATCGCATGAAGCATAATGCACATGTGAAGATGGTGAGTGCATGGATTTCGATCAAGGCCGTTGTGGATGATCGTGTTAATGTGCTGAATGTAGCGGTATCAGACATGCATACTGTACTCTAGGATAAATAAAAAATTCCTAGATTCTACCCTAGACATTTATAAAATTATGTCCTTACAAATATCCCCCTATGTCTATGCCGGTAGATACATAAAAAATCTTAATTATGCAATCTCCATAAAATAAATGACATATAAGATAATATCCTCATTAAACCCTCAAACTGAGAATACCAATTGACATGTCGTCAATCAAATTTCAGCATCGTCAAGTCTGCGTCTTTTCATAAACTCTCAAAGCTTTTTTCATCAGGGTGTGCAATCCAATGATCATCAATTTTGTACCTACACACATGAGATAAAGCAGATACCCATGACACACAACAGTTTGAAATATAATGATATGAAAAAATCAAAGATCAATTAAGCTTAAGCAAATCATTGATAAATCAACCAAACAATTCTCCTCCATAATTCATTCTCCTCCTTTTTATGATGTCCCCAAATAGACAGATATGAGAAGCATAAATAAATGTAAATGGAGAGTGTCACAAGAAATAAACTTTCTATTTTTGAAATTTCCAAAAATTTTCACACAAGATATACAACAAAGAATCACACCATAAAAGAACACAAAAATAATCAAGTCGATGATTGCGAAAATGTAAGGGTGTGATCAAATTCGATAGGAAAATCAACTCAATCAATCATATGTGCATGTACCCCTAACGAATAAACATAAAAAATGTCCTTAAGTGTAAAATTGTTGAATTTAGATGACATCGTCTTAATCAAATCAACAAATCATAGTCTAAATGATTTCCACACCAATAACGTCCAAAACTATTTAGTGTCGTTTCGAGAACTTTTCAAAGGACGTGAAAACCCATTAATATATCCATCCAAAACTCCCTCATATATAATAATGCAATTTTATTTTTCTAATGAGGTTCTAAATTCTGAACTTAGAGAAAACCTATTGGCCCAAATTTTGGCATAGTTCATCTTTTTATTGCCTTAATTTTTTTGTGAGAGCTTATTTCAAGCGGTGGCTTTCACGACGTGATTATTATTCACTCGCAGCCCTTTCCTGTGTTCACTCATCATTTTTTATCTTAAACAAATTCCTCACAAGCAATGGATCTTACATGCACTAATTTTATTACTCTCGTATTATAGCACTTGGTTCGTTTCAAGGACAGGATTGAGATGAAAACATCCAACCAACATGTGATACCACAAGCACAATAATCACACAAATTCGTGCACGTGTGCAATAAATGAAATTATGAGTCAAACATGTAGGAAGTAACACTTAATTAGATCTTAATGAATTAACACATTATAAAGCACATGGATGAATTGATATATTGTCTCAAAACACTATCAAATAGTCACATGGATAAATGGAATGAAATTGTGACTCGGTCATCCTAAGTGTTTATCCATAAATGGTGCTAACAAAATAATAAATCTTTTCGTATTTTCAAATTTGACCAAAAAAATATGAATGGTCACTCAAAAAAATACAAAATCTTTTTGCATTTTTCAAAAAATTTCAAAAAGAAAAAATAGCTACAAAATGATACATCCAGCAATAGGCATATAATATCGATATGAGCATCATCCTATCCTAGAAAATATTAATCACACAAATGAATCAAGAATGAAATCAGGTGTGATAAACCAATAAATGCAGTGTCAGCAACTAAGCATATATAGCAAGAAAGACTGCATATAAATTGTCAGAAGCAACCCAGTAGTACCAAAACATAATCATATGAACATTGGGTACTAAAAATAGACGGGAAGCAAAAATTCTAGACATATCGCTCAAACGACTCAACTCTGTCGCTCGAACGACAAGGGCATGTCGCGAGAAGCGACTTCGCACGAGACAGAGTTGTAGCTCAAACGACCTATAGATATCGCTCGAACGAGAAAACCAAAACTTCCAAGAATGCCCAGAAAATCATACAGTTTTTCCCAGTGCAAAACTTTTGTGAAAACAGTACATGTAAAGGGAAAAAAGGTCCAAAATAGTGCTAAAATGGTAGCGAAACACACAAACGCAAGAAATAAATCAATGTGCACTACGTCAAAGTGAGTAATAACACTAGAAAGAATATAACATGATGCATTGCTAGTGTATGACAAACATCCAACACAATCAACCAAACGATCTCACATGGGGTGAATCATGTGTTATCAAACGAGAATCATGAACAAATAGACCATAAGCCTCTAAATCCGATTTTCTAACTCTAATGGATTTATAAGGAGATGTGGGGGTCGAGAAATGGAATTTATTCTTCTATTAACCTGCCTAGGTCCTTTTAAAAGCTTGTAACAAAAGCGCCTAAGATGACCTTACCTACTGCAATGTGTGCAAGTGTAAATCGAGCGTTGTGTATTACCTAAAGGTGGCCCTCTCCTTAAATTTCTCGGTCGTTCTCTCCGAATTTGCCTAGGTGACTCTCTCCTAATGATCCTAGGAGGTTCTCTCACGATGTTCCTAGGGGGATCTTTCCTAACAAACTTAGGTGCCTCTTCCTTAACAATCCTAGGAGGCTCTCTCACACGTGTGGGAATGGGTGAAACATATTTTTCAAGACCAATCCCACCCCTATCCTTTCTTATATCCACGGTGCCTAAAATCTTATCAAGTTTTTCAGACCTAGACTCCAAATCAAATTTCACTTTACTTGAATCTTTCAATTTCACCTCAAGTTCACCTATCCTAGATTCAAGCACTCGCCTAGAGTCTTCAAACTCTAAAAGTTCCTTTTTCATAACTTCCATCACAACTTGAAGACTATCTCTCTCACCCTCAACATATCCTAATTTCTCTTTAAGCATCTCCTCACGTGCCCTAAGTTCCTTAATAAAAGCATCAGTATTATCATTATCTAAAGAACGTTTCTTCAATTCATCTTTAAGTTTCAAATTTGACTTTTTTGTCTTTAAAGATTCAAAATACAAATTATCGTAGGCAACTTACAACTCACTTAATTCTTCTTCTCCCTCCTCACCCTTTTCACTCTCACTCTCATCACTAATCACACGGATCAGAAGCTCTCGCCTAGAAGCATAAAAGACTTCTTCTTCCGAATCACTATCACTAAGGGTAGAAACATGAGAAACCGATTTATTCAATTTCTTCTTTAAATTTGTGGTACACTCATCTAACGTGTGACCAACACCCTCACAACAAGAACACCTCTCAGAGTTGTTTTCAAAAACAAGAGTTCATGTGAATTTTCCAATTAACCTTTTCAAAAAGTTGACATCGAAAATCATAAAAACCACCAAAAGCCATTTTTTGAAAAATCATGATCAAAACACAATAACTTAGTGCAATAGGCTCTGATACCAATTTGACGACGTGAGAAGTCAAATTGTATAAAAAAAATCCTTGAAAATCAGGATCACGCGATAAATTAGCGTAACCCTCTCTGATACCAATTTGTAAAAGTGGTGATCGCTTAAATAAGCTCTGATACCAATTTGATGACGTGAGAAGTCAAATTTTATAAAAAAAAATCCTTAAAATTTCAGGATCGCGTGATAAATTAGCGTAACTCGCTCTGATACCAATTTGTAAAAGTGGTGATCGCTTAAATAAGCTCTTATACCAATTTGAGAGTGCGCTTTTGTTCAAACAAAGAAATTATTTAATTAAACTCAGCTTTTCAATTAAATTCTAAAACATGCATCTAGGTGTGATTCAAGACAATATGATCATACAAGAACATTCAATCACAGACAAACACACAAATGAGGAAAAATCCCCCAAAGGGGCAAAATCTTTTATTTTCACTATAATTTGTAAAGAACGATTTACACGGATTACAATGAAAACATGAGTGACATACGAAATACCCTCAGGTGTCGGTTCTGATGTCGTCGGATGGAATCTCTCGCAAGAACTCCAGATGGGCAGCAATGGAAAAGAGTCGAATTCTCCACAAGTTACTCTAGATGAGTAAAAACGATCCTCTTGAAGGTTTAAAGATTCACATACATATATGGGAGTGGTTATGTGAATAAAGAAGGCATGAAACCTTAAAACATAAAAACTAATTTCTGGGCTGTAAAATGCATAAATCGTGTGCGAAAAAGACTTGGAAAACGTGTAGAATGTACCAGATATTTATACGAAAATCGAGGCGACAACGATGCTCGAACGAGATCGCGCGAGCTCGACGACCGAGGCAAGTTCGCTTCTACACTTAGAAAAATTTCTGCTTTTTGATAAAAAAAAACAAATCGGACTTCGAAAAATATTTTCTAAAAAATTCCCAAATATTTATGCAAATATAAACAACTCCAATAAATCATTTTACCAATAATGCAAAGTGGAGTAGTGGGAACGGTTGAGTAGTAGGCCGCATGAGGCATGATGCACGTGTGAAGATGGTGGATGCATGGATTCGGATCAAGGCCATTGTGGATGATCGTGTTGACGTGCTGAATGTAGCAATATCAGACATACATGCTGTGTTATAGGACAAATAAAAAATTCCTAGATTCTACCCCGGACATTTATAAAAGTTTGTCCAGACAAAAGATCCCATAATAACTTTGGTTCCATAGTTGAAAACACGAAAAGCCCTACTATTTTGGGAATAACCAAGAAATATTCCCTTTTCTCCTCGGGTGTCAAATTTTGAAAGTTGTTCACGATACTTACAGACATAGAAGAAACTCCCGAAGGTTTTAAAATATTTTAAGTTAGGATTTTTATGGAACCAAAGTTCATATGAAGTTTTTTTGGAATTCTTCCTAAGGTATACACGATTAATGATATGACATGTCGTTTGAACAGCTTCAATCCAAAAATACTTAGGTAGATACTTTGCATGGAGCATAACCATAGCCACCTCTTGTATAGTTCTATTTTTTCGTTCAGCAGTGTCGTTCTGCCGAGGTGTCTTAGGCGAACAAAATTTATGTTTATAGCCATTGCCTATACAATATTCTGCAACACCGAAATCTTTGAATTCTCCACCTCTGTCACTTTTGATGCGACATACTTGGGTATCCTTCTCGTTCTCTATTTTTGAAAGTATTTTTAAGAACTCATTGAAGGTATCAGATTTATTTTTCATAAAGGCTACCCATGTATATCGTGTGTAATCATCCACAATAACAAACTGTTACCACAGAAGGTGATAGTTCTAGAGGGACCCATAAGGTCCATGTGGATTAATTCCAAATCTTTTGTAGTTAAAACATCACTAACTTTCTTGTGAGGGGCTTTACTTATTTTTCCTTCTTGACAGGGACCACAGACAGGATTAAAAGAATTTTTTATTTTAGGCAAACCGCTAACAATTTCTTGGGAACTTAACCTGTGAAGATTATCAAAATTTTTATATCCCAATCTATTGTGCCAAAGATCAGCATATTCTAATATGGAAATATTATAAGATTTAGACATAGGAAGGATTGTTTAACAGTTATCTTCATTAGAATACAGTTGCCCTTTTCATCAAGTATTTTGCAATCAATTTTTGAAAAGGTAACTGTATGATTGGAATCACAAAATTGAGAAATGCTAAGTAGGTTAGCTTTGTTATCTTTAACTAAGAGGACATCATTTAGATTGTGGAGACCTTCCTCACACAATGCTCCCTTACCTATGATCTTAGAAGAAACTCCATCACCAAACACACCATTACCTCTAAGGAAGTCCTTTTTATTTGTTAATTTAGTTTCATCTCCGGTCATATGTTTAGAACATCCGGAGTCAAGGTACCATCCAGATGAGGTGCGTTGGGCCTTAAAAGCAGATGTGATAATATTGCACTTGAGCTGGGGTAACAAATCATCTTTTTTAATCCAAATAGGTCGAGTTTAATCTTTTTATGGCCATTTGATTTATAAAAGGTTTGTTGGATTTTTCTAAATGGTTTCTTCTTAGTCTTGGATCCTCCCTTCTTTTTATAGTTAGACTTATTTGTGGCCTGTCTTGGGAGAACATAAGTATTCCTACCTTTCCTAGAATAGTTAAAATTTGAATAAGTAGGTGTATACAATCTCTTTTGAAAACACTCAGAAATAGAATGACCGTAGACATCGCAGTATGAACAGTACTTATGTGTAGAGGACTTGACTTTATTACTAAAGTCTTTGAAAATAGGTTTATGCCTAATAGGACTTGTCGTCCAGGTGTCATTGGCTTTAGGTTTCTGACATTGAGTTCTAAAAGGAGGATAGACGTACTTAGCTGGACCATTAGATTTGGGCTGTTAAGTATAGTCACTTTGTTTTGCCTTAGATACCTCTTTGAAATAATTTTCTTTCTCAGTATTTTGAAAATTCTGGCTTTGTTTTACAAAATTAACATTTTCAGGAGACACATTTTTGCTAGTGTAAACTTTTTCTCCAAATCCAAAACTAGATTTATCTTCAGAATCAAATTTGCTTCCTGTAACAATTTCTTCGAGGATTTAGCTTGAGTTTCAATGTGTAAGCATTTTTTAAACACATTTCAAACTTTTTGCTTAGATTCTTCAAGTTCAACTAAAGTAGCCTTGTATTTTTGTTCCAAAATAATATTTTTCTCAGAAAGGTCTTCTATTTTTGCTGAAAATTCATTAATTTCAGTCTCATGGGAAATACATTGTGCTTTAAATTCTTCAGCATTCCTCCTAATAGTCTAGTTAAGTAAATAAATACTCTCATTCAGAAGCTTAACTATTTTATCAAGACGGGCACTTTTCTTAAGTGTTTTCGTGCATAGCTCTTGATGATCTAGAAGATCATCGTCGGACTCGCTAAGAGTAGTATATGTAATGTCTCCTGTAGAGTCCATTTCATGTGTGGAACTCACACACACCTCAGGTTTATCGACAATGTTTTCCATTTGACATGCCCTTAAATTATCACTAATAGTGTTATTTTCATCATCAACAGTCACAAGATTTTCAGCAACAGATACAACACTAGGAACTATAGAATCATGAGTAGTCACACATTCATCATCATCATGGTATATGATCCTAGCATAGAATGACATACATGACTCATAATTATGGGCAGACTCTGTTTCATCTTCATCAGAATCACTAGAGTCGTCCCATATCATATACATATTAGCCCTAGTATTGTGGTTAGGTCTAGTTGAGCATTTGTTGGCATAATGCCCCATTTTTTCACATCTATGACATTTCACATCTTTTATGGCTATCTTGGGTTTAGTATTGTCATAGGTCCTTTTGTTGTCATGTATTTCATAAGGTCTTGGATTTTAAGGGCCTTGATAACCTGGTTTGCCACGTTTAGCTGCATCTGAGTTCCTAAATTTGACTATTTTCTTAAATTGTTTGCTTATTAAGGCAATTTGGTTATCAATATCATTCAAATCACAATCATCATTTAGGTCAGGGTCAAAGTCTAAGGGACTAACTTTAGGTGAAGTCAATTGTGATGAAAACACAATATTAAATCCAGTGAGTCTCTTGTTTTGGACAGTCATGTATTTTTTAAACTCCATCTCAATAGTTCTTAATTTGCTACTTAGCAATTTAGAAGTCATATTTGGGTCGTCTACTTCTTCTATGGCATATCTTTTATTATCAAACTTAGTAGCTAATGACCTAAAGATCTTTTGAACGATTTCTTTTCTACTATAGGTTATACCATTTGCATGTAACTTTATGAAAATATCAGTTAACCTAAGGTAGAAATCATCAAAGGATTCATTGTCATTCCTAATCAGTGTATTGTACTATTGGACAAGCATTTGTGTTTTTCAGCCTTAACACGTTCATCACCCTCATGTGCGATGACTAGAGTGTCCCAGGCCTCTTCAGAAGTAGTGCAAATAGATATTCTCTTAAATTCATGCTCGTTAATTGACATAAAGATATCATTCTTGGCCTTATTATTACTGTGCGACATATTTTTCTCTTCCTTAGTAAATTCGCTAAGAAGTTTCTTAACCCTTGTGTGATCAGTATCAGATAAAGACTTAGTTGGATGTTCATAACCATTTTGAATCATATCCCAAACATCATCACCATGAGTTCCTTGAATGAAAGCAACCATTCGTACTTTCCAACACGAAAAGTTGTTTCCATCAAAGAGTGGTGGTCGGGAAAGGTTACCTACCTTCTCAAATCTTTCACCCAAATTCAGAAATAGATTTTTGAAAATAATTTTTTGAGTTTGAGGATCAAAATAACTTTTGAAAAACTAGCTCTGATACCACTTGAAAAACTTGTTTACAAGATTAATAACAAAATGTTATAAGTTGTGCAAACTCCGAAATAAACTCGTTGGACAAAAATCTTTTCAAGAAACAACACAAGATGTGTTAAAATATTTTTCTGAATATGTTTTCTAGATTCGTGAGTTTGATTACCTTAGGTTTTAAATCTAAAACCTACAATTAAGTCTTGTGTGAGATAATGTTCACAAAAGCAATTAATAACATTCAAGCAAATATGACACGTGATTTTTAATGTGGTAAAACCCTAAAATAAGGGAAACATCCACGGTGACCTCTACGCCATAAAATAAAAATCCACTAATAATCACACAACAAATTATAGCACTAAGCATGCACCAAGATCCTAAATCTAAGTTCAGAAAATACCTACACGAGTTACTCCACTATTCAAAGGCTTATGACTTGATTTTAATCTCCCTCCAACAGTTTCCTTGCTTTGCCTTTGTACTTTGATTAATAGCAGCTCCACAAACAAAATATCTCACTAAGAACCACAAATCGTATGTGTTCGTGTCAAATTGAAAGTGTTTGTGAATTACACTAAATGCAACAATGCTTATCACCCTCTCAATCAATATACAAGCAATATCCTATGAATTTACAAGCCACTTATATATGATATGCAAGTAATTTCAAATGTTCTTTGAAGAATAAAACTTCAAGAATTTTTCAGATCTGTCACAAAAAAATTATCTCAAGTTTTTCTTTGAAACAAAATTTTATTTATGTTCAAACTGATTTCACAAAATGTTAAAAAAAAAATTATTTTAGATCTGAGAATATACACAAAAATATCAAAAGTCAAATTTCTCAAAATAAACTTGAGATTACTATTTTAGATCAATCAGCAACAACAATAAAATAAAATGATCCAAGAAAAAATAAAGTATCGTAGAAAAATCTTCTATGTGAATCAAATAAGTTCTTAGAAAAATATACACTTGAAAAGGTCTTCAACACAAGCACACCAACCAATCTCCCAACATCAAACAAACCCCCAATATATTTAACTCTCAAAGTGGGTCTAGTGTTTGTATTTTGACCATGGGTATTTAGGTTTTGAAGAAAATAAGGAGGTGTTTGGATTTGTAATAAGGTTTCTCTCTCTCGGGTTCTCAACTTGAAAACCGACACGCTCTCCCTCTTTTTCTTTTAACAGCTCCAACGTCCTGGCGACGACCTGCTATAGTTCTAAAAAATGGAACTCAGGTTTCTCTCTCTCTCGGTTGGGACGATCTCTTGTCTGGTTTGTGTTTTCATTATAAGGGGGTCTAAAATTCATCCACATTACGATTTAATGGTGAAAATTTTGGGATTGTGGCATGATAATAGCTGCAATATCTGACGGATTTGATCCCATGTTTCTTAGTTGGCTAAATTTTTTGATACTGCTACTCTCAAGTTCCTTATTAATAACTTGCAATTTTGTCAATAATTTCTTGCTTATTGCAATTAATTTGTTATTTTTGAAATGATTTTACCCGACTATTATATACTTCTGTGACACGGAATATTTTTGTATAATAGTGTCTTAATTATTTTTCGTTTGCCACTTCAAAGTTTAGTAGTTGTCGTGTTTGATTATGTTTTTCATTTGTTTCATCAAAGGCATACAAGGTGTCATCGAGGAAAACTGAAATTAGGTAGAAAAAAGTATTGGAGTGAAATTCCAAATTTTATTGTTTCTTTTTAACAAATGAAACTGAAGTTTAAGGTCTATGTAAGTTTTTTTTGTGCTCCCTCGATAGGTGCATGTTTTTCTCCTTTATATTTCATGCAAACCCTCATATACTTTATTCCTTTGATAATTGTCGAAAAAGAAAATGTCTGTATGCCTTCGGTTATAATGTATTCGTTTAATCTATGTAATATCAAAAGTCCTGAGTTATTATCATGAAATTGGGGGGGGGGGGGGGGGCGGAACTATTCATGATTCTGTCTGTCTATGTATGACATATTACCATGTAATCTTGCTTATATTCATAGAAGATTGGAAAGCATTTTTCACTAAGTAAGAGTGCTTAAGAAATCTCTTTTAGCCAGCTACGAAACTAGTATTTTATTTTTTCATATTTGTACTTTTGACCATTATAAACAATTCTCCATCAGTTCCCTCTTAATGCTTAAAATAAATAATATGACAATTGTAAAGAAACCACATTAAAAGAGAATTCAAACTTAAATCGAGGTTACTAAACTAATTATCACAACAAAGAGTCAATATTATTATGAGGTGGAATTACTAACCTTGTGTGCATCTGCACTTCATACTTATTCGAATAATGTCCGAGATGATCAATTATGGTGACGCGGAATTACTGACCTTGTGGGCATCTGCATCAGTGTATATGTGAGCAGTGTCAAACTATGATGTAATGAATCATAACTTTACCCGTAGAGTATGATTCACAAAGGATTAAGATTGACTTCTTTCGGATATGATTCCACATATTGCAAGATTTTGTAGACCTGTCATAAAACATGTAAAAAAATTTGAAGAATATAAACAACTTGTGACAAAGATATAACATAAGTGAACAAATAAAACAAATGATAAAAAAATTAATTTACCTGTTAAATTCCAATAAAAGTACCTTAGCTTGCAGGGAAAAAACATTCACCTTTCTGTTTGGCATCCTCCAACTGATGAAAAGTAGAGAATTTATAATGGTGCCTAAGTTTACTGGGAATCAATCAACCAAATATCAAATTAAAAAAATGAATAAACAAATATCTCATTATGTTGACATGAAAATATTTTTGAATGTAAGCTTATATTTACCTGAAGAAACAATTCGAAATCAATATGATTCTCCAACTTCTGATATGTATCCCGAAGGAATGAAATTACTGATACAAGCATATGGCATGTTTGTATGTTGCACATGATGGAAATTTAAGACTATTGACCTTTTGTACGTTTTAAATTTTTCGATCTTTTTTTCGTGCTAAATGAAAAACAATATGCAACAAAAAGTTGACGAAGTCTAAAAAAATTATAAAGATTCCAAAGGCTAATTATCTAAAGTAATGAGGTACCGAAGAGAAAATTACTGAATTCTTTTATTTTGCTTTCAATAGTATTTTAAGTGGTTGTTTGGTTCAAGTGTTGTTGTTGCAATCTTTTTTTTTCTTTTTTTGTGCTCCGGAATAGAAGTGACTAATAACATTCAACAGCTGGTCTGAACAATTTAGTTTTAAATTTATTAAAAAATAATTCCAGACATTGTAAAGATCATAATAGCCTCACAAAACAGGACATGAAGAAGTAAGTAAAGAGGCCTTAATCACTTCTTGGGTTCCCTTTTGAAGGACCCTATTGGGACCCTAATGGCATTTTCATGATTCCATCCATTTAGACCATCAATTCCATGTCCCTGGTTATTTAAGTCTTTCTCATGTATCCGTTGAGGTCTGGAGGTAAGATCAATTATCTTGGTGTCCATCCTGCCACCACCATCAGTGTTATTGTCATGTATTGGAAAAAGAGATATTCGGTGACTTTGATGAATCTTTGTCATTGTAGGCTTAGACGGATTATTTGGTTCCCTCCTTACCTCACCTAGATCAGTGGGTTGCAATCCTATTTCATCAAAACAACAAGTTTTATCCCTTGGAAACTCGACTCTCTGCCTCAAGAGGATATGTCTTCCATGTTTTCTTTTACCTACAACATGAACAATTATATTTCATTGCACACAAAGAGAGCTTCCATCGATCTCACAATGTGGTCGTATGTGCATCGATTGAAAAGCATGATAACAGTGTTAGAACCAACGTCGATGCAAGTGACTGTTCCAACCATCTCTTCTACAGCAGTCGCCATTGTCACAACCCATGTTTACCTACAGATCAGTAGGTATATAAATATCATACATATTACATATGTGACATAGAGAGAGGGTTCAGATCAGCGAATGTTAATGAAGAATGCAAAAGACTTCCCATTACTTAATTAGGTAAAAAAAATTTGTCATTACTTAAATAGGTAAAAATGTTAAGTAATATCATACATAATACTTAATTGTTTTTATCATGACTACGTCTCACATCCTTATCTCATCAAGTAGAAGTAAAAAGATGCACACACACTACTGTACCATTCTCCACCTTCACAATGCTATGGGTGAACTTCTGGTAAATAGTTGAGTGAAACTTCCCCCCATTCCCTACCTGCGTAAACTCCAATATCGTATCCAGTACTACGTCCTAATTAAATAAATAAATTAATATTATACCACACAATGTAAATTACTATAACATAGTTATATAGCTTGTAAAATATTATTCAATCAGATTTTCTTCTGATTGTGAAGAAATGGCGATGTCTATGAGTGACTCGGCCAACTCATCGAATTTAGTTATTTTATATACTCTCCAATCTGGGGGCACACTAACGGCCTGTAGGAGATGGCCTCAATGGACCAAACACTATATAATAGAGACAAACATATATTCAATATCTATAATACTTCATTTTCTTGTTTCCAAATTATAGCAAGTTATCTTGAAACAACTGATGCACAATTTAAACATACAGAAGAATAGGTAAAAAATTGATCATACCAAACGTAAATGTACTTGAAATACTTAGATGATAGCAAATCCCCCAAAATATCAACATCCAATGTGGAGTGAACCTACAAGAATAAATGAAACCAAATTAGTATTCAACAACAATATGACGTGACCCAACATAAATCAATAAACTAAATTAAATATATCTTATAATGTTATGGATGAACTTGTGATAAATAGCAAAGTGAAACTTCCCAACATTCCCCACCTTCACAAACTCCAATATCGTATCCAGCACCGCCTCCTAATCAAATAAACAAATTAATATTTTACCACACAATCAATCATATAATACCTGCATTCCATATATGAAACTGATAACAAAGGTATTCGTTAGTAGTTATCTCTTTCTCCCTCTTTGCTAGAATAACTGGCATGAATTACACCTTCATGGTTTTCTTGACCCAAAGACTGATATATGATTTTGTCCTTTATATTGCAAATAATGCATGTTAAATAAATCAAAACCAAAGGATTATAAAGTCTATTTTGTCATATTCGTGACTTCGTCATTGAAGTTTATCATTGCCCTATTCACTTTTGGTCATAAAATCTTGATTCATGAAACAAAAAGAATATTTGAAAAGTAATAGGAACCGCATGAAAGGTAAATACATGAGCAAAGGATGGGACCAATGAAAATCTATAAGAAGTAAAGGATCCTACAATCTCTATCTCTACTACTATAAAGGAGGGGATTTGTTGTTTAACTATCAAATCTCTAAAATACCCTCATTATTTTTAAAATACCTATCCTACCCCCTGATACCCCCTCATAGAAAGAATGCTACCCCCTGATACTCCTCATACAACGAATCGTTCTCTCCAAAACCCTCATAGCTCGGTTGCTTAGCCGAAATTAATGAAAGCACCTTGATACTCGACATTCATCCATTGTATTTGTTAATTGATTTTCTACATTCATTCATACTCTGAAATGGAATTGGAATCATCAACTATCGGGAGTCCGTTAGCTTGTTCGTATATAAGCTACCTCTATTTGATTCAAATGTCATCCTCTATTTCCTTCATCATTAGTTTCGATTCTTCTTCCCAAAAAAGGTCAGTTCTATTACTTCCGTCTATAATTTTTGGTTGCATGTTGTTTTTCATGCTTTTAATCAACATCTATTTTACATAAAGTTTAACATCTAAGATTTAATTTAACGAGAGTTAAATTGCAAAAAAATTAATTTGTGAAACATTGATGATCCATACTGTATAATACCTGACTTTTTTGTGTGTAATTGTAAGGCACCAAAGTTATTGGATTTCCTAATTTTTACATTGGCAGAAAATGTAGTTTTTTTATTTTATTTTTGTCACGAAAATTTATTTTGCAAAAACTTAGTGATCTAAATGTAATTTTAAAAAATACATAGATTATATTTTCAATTTTTCAAATAAATAGTTCATTCAACTGAACATTACAACTTCAATAAACTTCAGAGGCCTAATTGCATGCAATGCAATAATTCCAATACTGTAACTGTCTTCGATTCAGTTTATTTATGTTCTGTGTGTATCTCTTGTAGGTTTTTTCTGGAGGACAGTTGCGGTACTATAAAATTGATTACATATCAGGTATTTCATCATCTTTGCATGAATTTGTGTCAATTTCATCCGAAAATATACATTGTGATAGATGCAAAAAGTAATGCCAAAAGATTTCCTACGAAAACAAGTGAGTTAAAAAATTATTTTTCCATTGTCGAGATACCTTTCCTGCCATTCTAATATCTTTACCGGGACACATATGAGAGGTTTATAGGGTCTGTTTCGACCGCATTTCAGTTTAAATCAATTGAGTTAAAAAAAATATTTACGTCGTCGAGATGTCGAGACACATTTTCAGCCATTCTAATACCTTTCCCGGGACACATATGATAGTGTGACAGGGTCTTTTTCGACTGTATTTTAGTTTATATCAAAATTGACACATTTTCAGCCATTGTAATATCTTTCCCGGGACACATATGATAGTGGGACAGGATCGTTTTCGACTGTATTTCAGTTTATATCAAAAGCATTCTCCTCCTTTGCCATGTCCTCGGTGGTGATCAAAACCGGCTTCTTCTTCCCTTTAGGGGTATCGGTCATCTTGTGGCCAAATTGTCCACATTCATAGCACTTTATTAGAACGGGAGGGGTTGAATTGTCATTTTTTTTGGGGTGGCAGCCATGTTGAGAGGAGATTTTTCATTACGGAGATGAGATTCCACTCGCAGAGCATATTCGGCGGCCTTTTGGAAAGTTAGAACCTCTCTGAAAGCAAGCTCATACTTGATCGGAGATTGCAAACCGTGAATGTATCGACCGATTTTATGCTTTGCTTTCATATGAAGATGGCAAAGATTTCACCATCCTGCCTTCTTTCATCTCTGGCCATGTATGAATTGGAGGTTGATCATAGAGGCTTCTTTCTCGCATGAGGTCCACCATACTTTGGCAAAGCCTTGGAGCTTAGCTGCTGTTAGTTTTATACACTTGGGCCTGAATAATTCAAGAGTCCATTTATAGTTGCTAACACTAAAAACAACAATAATAATCTTGTAGATTCAGTTGTCTGAGGATTTCCTCTTCAATGCATTTTACTTTGATTCTGAAGAAAATTAAGACAAATGCATATTTGTTCAATTAATTTTTGTAATTTTAGAATAGTGAGGCAAGTGAATTTGAAGAGAAGAAACCTTATATCGTTATTGGACCATCAATTAAAGAATGACAAGGCGAATTATGTTTTCATAGGGTATTTTTTGGACTCTGTTATCCTGTTTCCACCAAAAATGCTGAATGTCATTAACATTTGATGGGGTCTTTTTCGGGGTGAGTATAAACCACAAGTTTACTAGGTTTTCAGATCATGTCTTATGTTCAGTTTGATTTTTGGTGTGTTTATGTACTTCATGCTTCCTTTTGCATTTAGCTCTTCAACACCATCTCCGTACAGTTTTCAGTCGGTATGTAAGGCTGTAAGGCTTCAAGTATCGCATGGGGCCAACGTGCTAGAAGGTGCTAGGCGGTTTTTATTTATATTTTAAAAATAAATACTACTAAAATCAACTATTAGCATCTCTAAAGCTATTGAATACAATGATATGATATTGGATATGTTGATATCCGATACTTAAAATAAATCAAGATATGGACACATTCAGTTCGTTTTAGGATTTCTTTATTATTTTTCGGATATGCCAAGATGTGATTTAGTGAGATACTGGAGAGATACAGCCGTGGCAGTGTTTTGCATTTAAAAGAAGTCATTATTTGTTTAAGAGAACTTACCTTTTAGAAGAAAAAAAATCCATTATACTAAACCCTACTTATTGATTTTTCTCATTACATAATAGAACCGAAAGTCAAAACAGGAAAACAATTTGTCTCTCTTTTGGAATCACTAAGTATTTCTACAATACAATAAAAGTCATGAACTGAGTTGTATTTCTACAATGCAACATAAGTCATCAATTAATCCATCTTCTATGAATATGAATGGAAGTTAAAGATTCTTTAATATTTAACCATATGGAGAAAGACATGTAGGATTTAATACAGGACAATAATCACTAATAGGACCATATTATAGTTGTTACATGTAAAGGGGAAATGGTGTTCTCATGTACTAATCCATGTCTCTATTAGATATGATATTTCGAGTGCGTATGATCTCTGCTATACAAAGGACTACAGATATATTTGGGAAATGTGCATAATGTGCATACTGTCAAATGTGCATATAGTTATACAACTGTACTGTCAAATGTGCATGCAGTTATACAATTATACTGTCAAACTAGGCTTTGGTCTTTCATTAATGCATACCTATAAAATAACATTTACAGTAGTTTAACATTTATAAATTCAATGCATTGTACACCTTACAGCGCTTTTTTAAAGATTCCATTTCAATATATCTTATTTTATTATCACCGTATTTTATATTGTCCTACCTACATTACAGTGAAAACAGTTATGACTTATTCATGGATAACATTTTTGGCCTATGTCAACCGTTGTGCAATCGACGACACGTATACCGTCACCTACTTTATGAATGAATATACTTTAGAATCAATCCTAATCTGTCATTTAGTAATAAGATCACCTTCTCCTGTCAAGTTCTCCCAGCATAAATTAATGGAGACATTCCTTATTTAGCATATCATGTATTAACTTTGTTTCTAGGAAGATTGAAACTGGACATCAATTTCGTGTACCAATTAACTAAATTTGTTTTACTATTCTAAATTTAGACCCCTCTTTACAAACAGTTTCACATAACTACATAGATATTTCGTGATTTTCGAAATTGTCTTCAATTTACTTTAATTAATTTCAGGGTGTATCTTTTGTAGGTTTTTTCTCGAGGATAGTTGAGGTACTACCAAATTCATTACATATCTGGTATTTTATCATATTCACATGAATTTGCTTTAATTTTATCAGCAATTATACAATAAGCTACTGCACCACTATTATATATTCTCTCCATGCATTTAACAATTCTTATTTAATACAATGATTTAATTTCCTCTACGATTCATTATTTTATTTTTCTCTAAAATCTTATGTTTTCGATATATGTGTGCCATTTGCACAATGTTAATTAAGTTTAAGTATATATTTACTTACATATATTTTCACCATTCCTATATTTAATTAAAATTTTGTTTGAAATTATAAATTCATTAAATTACATTTCTCATGCTCCTTTCTTACTGAACTTATTAAATAATCTTTCAGACACATCATTTCCCAAATAGTTAGAAATGTCATCCATTCAACCATCCGAAAATCTATCTGCGAAATCAAATACAAGGAAAAGACAGAGAATCACTTGGTTACTTCGAGCCCAATTAAATTCTTACCAATATCAAGGTTAGCTAAAAATAACTAAAATATAGTTTACGCTTAAGTAAATCGTGTTACACTTATGAAATGGATATTTAATTGTACGATTTCTCTGATGTTAGGAGAAACCATATATGAACCACTCTGCTCTACGTTGCTAGAACTAGAAGCAACTCCCGATTGCCATCACTGCAATGCAAAAAGATTCCAATATGAAACACCAACATTTTGTTGTCAAAAAGGTCAATTCTCCCTCGCTGAAACTTCGGTCCCTGAGGTTCTATTTCATCTTTTCACATCTAATTCTTCTGAATCAAGAGAATTTCGTGCTAATATTAGAGCTTACAATAGCATATTTGCCTTCACCAAGCACCTAGCTTCATCAAGATGTGGTGTATTCACGTTTCGAGCCCAAGGCCAAGTTTATCATCATTTACCCTCATTACAACCCACCAACAACCCCTGTTATTTCTAACTCTACTTCCATGACACTAGCAATGAGGTTCAAAATCGAATGGGAATCTTACCAGCGTTATCCTTAAACGTTGCTATAGTTGAAAAGCTCTTGAATGTACTAAATGAAAATCCGTACGCTCAATTTCTATGACGGTTAAAGGATTACCTTTCACTCGATGCACTTCAAGTTAAAATCAGTAAACATGTTAACCTTGATCAACGTGTTTACAATGCTCCTACATCCGATGAAGTTGCTGCAATATGGATTGAAGGAAACAATGCAAATATTCCTTTCGAGCAAGACATCATAATCGTGTCTCACTCCGTTCAACGACACCAAATAAAGCACTACTTTGGATGTTACGACCCATTACAGTACCCCTTGATTTTTCCAAAAGGAGAGGTTGGATGGCATCAAGACATAAGACGCCAAAATGATACCTCGACTACCACATCTACAAACATCCAGGCCTCCATAACTCCAATAACATGTACAGAGGATATACTCTCATCAGAGCAAGAAGGTATAAATTTAACATAAAATCTATTTTAAAAATATCATTCTTAAATTCAAATTTGTTTACATTAAACAATTATTCTTCTTTTCCAATTTCCATAACCATACACTCTTCTAGGTGTTCATCGAGAGAACTCATCTAAAGTATCATGTCGAGAATACTACGCACACAAATTGCGAATCCGAAATAACGGACAATCAACGTTGTTATTCGCTGGCAAGCTACTACAACAGTATTCTATCGACATGTACATAAAGTTAGAAACAACCCGACTTGACTTCTATCGTACGCAACAAAAAAAAATCAGAGGTGAATTATACCAAGGGTTAGGCGACAACGTCACAGCAGGTGAAACAAGAGCCAGCAAAGTCGGTCAAAGAATTATTCTCCCAGCATCTTTTATTGGTGGACCTCGAGATATGCGTCGTAGATACTTGGATGCAATGGCTTTAGTTCAAAGATATGGAAAACCAGATTTATTCATTACAATGACTTGCAACCCTGAATGGAAAGAAATCCTTAATAATCTTCATCCAGGTCAGGTACCTCAAGATCTTCCTGATCTAACATCCAGAGTATTTCGAGCTAAATTAAAGGACCTAAAGGATGAACTTTTTAAAAAAGAAATATTTGGAAAGGTAGCAGCGCATGTACATGTGATCGAATTCCAAAAGAGAGGATTGCCACATGCTCATATTTTGGTAATTCTGAAGAAAGATTACAAGCTCAATACTCCATATAGTTATGATAAATTCATTTCGGCAGAGATACCGGATGTTCATGAATACCCATTTCTTCATTCATTAGTCAACAAGCACATGATGCATGGTCCCTGTGGAGAATTGAATAAAAATAACCCCTGTATGATAAATGGGAATTGCAAATTTCATAACCCTCGCGAATTCGCATCTTCTACCTGTCAAGGCCAAGACTCATATCCTATTTATCGACGCCGAAATAATGGAAGACAAGCTTATGCAACATTCCCAAGCAGAGTGGCACAGCAGAACTCATACGGCAAACAAGGATCATAATTTGGGATGAAGCACCAATGGCAAAGCGATTCGCGATTGAAACTCTTGATAGAACATTAAAGGATTTAATGGACAGTGTTGAACCTTTCAGGGGCAAGGTCATTATCTTTAGTGGAGATTTCAGACAAGTCCTGCCAGTGGTACGTCGAGGGTCAAGATTAGAAACAGTAAACTCTAGCATTGTCATGTCACCGCTTTGGAATACAATGCATGTATTACCTCTGACATTAAATATGCGTGCCAGAAATGATCAACAATTCAGCGAATTCCTTTTAAGAATTGGCAATGGGACGGAATCATCAACACATGTTGATCTGATAACTCTTCCGAATGAAATGGTCATACATCCAGTAGAAAATAATGGTCCCGAACAATCTCTCATTGACTTTATCTTTCCATCATTAAATATCAATGCGACCTTGCCAAATTTCTTCACAGATAGAGCAATTATTGCCACAACAAACGAACACGTTGACTCCATTAATGATATGATGATTGATATGTTCCCTGGAGAGTTGAAGAACTTAAATAGATTTGATGAAGCTATAGATGACACGCACAACTATTACCAAGAAGAATTTTTAAATTCTTTAATGCCGAATGGATTACCACCACACACATTGAAACTTAAACCTAATTGTCCAATCATTCTTCTACGGAACATAAATCCTTCAATTGGATTATGTAATGGAACAAGAATGTTGTACAAAGGTTCTTCGAATAATGCCATACATGTGAAAATTTCAGTGGGCCAGTATAAGGGAAGAAATGTTCTCTTGCCACGCATTCCATTATCACCAGTGGAAAATGAGGGATACCCTTTCCAGTTCAAAAGGAAACAATTTCCTATTCGTTTATGTTTCACTATGGCAATAAACAAATCCCAAGGACAAACAATAGCCAATGTTGGGGTCTATTTACCGACAAACATCTTCTCACATGGCCAACTGTACGTTGCTTTATAGAGAGGAACTTCAATGGCAACCACAAAAGTACTTCTCCAATCTGAAAAATCAAGCCAAAGTAATGTGACAAAAAATATCGTTTACCAAGAAATTCTATTGGCATCAAGGTACAAATGAATTTATTATCCCACCCATTCACTAAAACATTGCTTACTTTAGTTGTTTTTTATTCATCATAAATTCATTTATTATCACTTTACATTAATATACTATACATACTGTCATCATCTTTTAATAGGCC
Organism: Sambucus nigra; assembly: GCA_949130495.1. Classification (NCBI taxonomy): domain Eukaryota; kingdom Viridiplantae; phylum Streptophyta; class Magnoliopsida; order Dipsacales; family Adoxaceae; genus Sambucus; species Sambucus nigra. The sequence continues at coordinate 1,643,049 of CASBWL010000100.1, forward strand.
AAAATATTACTGATTCCATGGGCTCAACGGAAGCCGAAATTGAGGACTACAAAATGATCAACAATCTACAACGACTCGAAACAAAGTGGCAAATTGTTGCTCAAGTCATGCGAAGAAGCAATATAGACTCTTATAGCAATTCCAAAGGAGCTGGAAGTATTTTAAAAATAATATTGATGGATGAAGAGGTATAAAATTATCGACTTACATTATTTAAAATCATATATATTATTATTTTCTGTATCGTAAATTTACTCTACTAAAAAAATATACAGGGCACAAAGATTCAAGCAGTCGTATGGAATGAAGACATACAAAGACTGGAAGGGCTGCTTCAAATTGAAAAACAATATTCCATTACTAATGGTTTGGTCAAGGGAGTGAATGATGCTTACACAACAGTTCACGACAAAATGGAGCTTTCATTCAATAAATACACAGAGATCGTTGAACGAGACATTAATTTCAAATTCCCGTCATCATTCTACGAATTCACCTCTTTTGATGATTTGATCGCTCAGACAGAGGACGATAAAGCATATGATATTTATTACTAATAAATATATTTCGATAAATCAATGGTACAATTTTTTATATTATCTTATTTCTAATCCTCAACCATACAGATGTCATTGCATTTGTTATAAATGTGGAACCAATGAGGGCAATTACAAAAGCATCAAACTCAGCGAAAATGAAGCTGCGTGATATCACACTCCGAGATACAAAGTATGCAATTTATACTTCAAAATATCGATTCAAAAACAAACTTACTTAAACTTTACTCTCATATTTCTCATCTTTCTGCACCGTCATTAATATTAAATAAAATATTATTATTTCTTATTTATGACAACTTTCAATCAATCAAATTCACTCTATGGGGAGACTTAGTAGAGAATGAAGGCGAAAAACTAAGCGAATTAACAACAACATTTCCTATAGTAGCAGTTTCTCAAGCAAACGTTCATCCTACGAAGGTAAAATAATATTTATCATCTCGCAAACAATTAATTAAAAGCCTACTAACTCAAAATAAAAATAATTCCTTTACAGGGGAGTATACCTTGAGCAGTGTATCAAAGACTACAATTCAGATTGACCCCGATATCATACAAGCTACCGAATTAAAGGAGTGATTAGACAATTTCTTTAAACAAAAATATTAATTCTCCCTTACATGTATTAATATCAAAAATGTCAATTACAGGTTGTCAACCTCATCATCATCCACACATTTTAACAAATTTTCTTCACCTCACCAAAAAATAATTAACAATGCGGACACGGTTTCTATTCGTGATATTATTAATGGAATCCCATCAAGTACTGAGGTAATGATTCAATTACTATGATTCCCTTTTACGTTTCGAATATCCTTAATTTAATAAAATAACATATCCAATTTTTGACGAACCACAGAATCTTTTCTGTTCTTTCGTTGGAATGATTATGGAGGTTAGAAACAAAGAAAATCCATGGTATGATGCCTACAATATATGCAACAAAAAAGTCACAGTTCAAAATGGAATTGGCACATGCTTAAATTGTGGTTCTTCAAATACAAATTACACAACAAGGTAAATTAATAAGTTCAAGAATCTTTCAATATTAATGATAAATCTCATATATAAAACGTTACTAATACATTATTCAAAAAAATATAAGGTACTTACTTCAGTTTGTCGTCCAAGACGAAGATGAAAGAGCATCAGTGACACTATTCGAGGAAGCAGAAGCATTCGTTGGCTGCAACATTACAAATTTCATCGCTTCTAAAGATAAGGTATTATCATTCTTATTTATAATTCAAATTCATACATTTATTCAATTACATCGATAACATGTATATTTACTTAAGATTCATATAAATTATATGGTTTACACAGGGAATTCTACACTCGGAATATGTTCAAAAGTTATATATGTGCATTGGGAAAATATACAGATTCTAAAATAAAGGGAAAGCGCTTAAAGCAAACGATCGAAAGCTTGCACGTTTTGTAGCTCTGAAGGTTGAAGAAGAAGAACCACAGAATCCTAACAAACGTCAAACGCAACAGATTTGACGATTACATTTCAATTTCTTACCCTTATGCAGTTTACATTTCATAGAACTTTGATTTATGGATATTGATTACATAACTACATGGTTCGTTACTTAATTTAATTAACGATCCTTAATTTTAAAAGGGACATTGTAATTCATATATTATTATTCAAGATTTAATTCATACAGACAACTATGGGAACTCGCCCACACGTGCAACGCACGTGGGCACATCTAGTATTTTAAAACGCCTTAAATGCCCAATTTGAGGTGGGATTTGTCCAGTCAACATGTTATAGAGGTCACTATAAATAAAAGAACATATTAAGATGGAATTAGGAAATTCTGATGGGGAAAAACAAATAACCGAGAATATTAAATGATCACTTATCATTTTTCACTATGGCTCTGCAATTTCATATGTGCCATGTGTTCATTGCAATCAGAGTCGAGATCATATTAATACCAACTCAAAATTTTCATGATTGACACCATTAAGAATTTATGGTTACAAGAATAATATATTACGTGTGCATGTGAGTAAAAATTACTATCATGTATGAAGGAACTTTGTTTATGTAAGATATATTACTTGATAAATATCCCTCAAGAATAAGCCGGCAAGTCTCCACTATTTCATAACCAAGTTCTCTAGTGATTCTAGATTTGAAGAGTTGGTTTCCAAAGCCATAAACTCATTTTACCTATAACTAAGCATAACCTCAATAATTAAAACTTATACACTCACTTAGACTTATTTACAAATATGTTTTTTTTTCTTACAGACATTAACTTAATGCATCATAGACATTCAATGATTTTTGCAATAGCAATGTTAACATTTTGTGAGTATCAACCAGTAAGAAAATCACTAGAGTTCAAGGTAAGTGTCATCTCATCATCATGGGCTTTAGAAAAAGTGAGTCTCTTTCCTTTACTTCTATATATAAAAAAGTGAAATTGTAAATTGCCCATTTAATTTATTTCTGATTATATCTTATTGAATTGGACTTTCAACAAGAACAAATATTTTCTCATTACAATCTATTATAAGATATATAGATGAGAAAAACTAACACCGCTCCTAAATCACTTATTTCACCAAATTTATCTCCCATTTATTCAAGGTCTATAGATGTTGAAAATTCTTCAACCACCTCTCTTGTTGGCACTAAGAGGAAACTTACCTACATTTCCTTATACCTACATTGACTGTGACCAACATTGTCCCTTGCAGAAGATTCATAAACACAGTACGCAAGACATATATGGACATACTCTGCACACAAACAATTCAACGAACCACAACGAACACAAATCGTGAATTTATAATTCTTTTAAAGTTAAAACTGAATTTCAACATTGAACCTAATGCATGAGCATAGGACATGGGCATCAATTTTATTATTCTATCTTATTTTTCCTTTTTAGCCCTATTTTATTTTTAGTATAAATTGCCTTAAGAGGCCCCTCTTGTAACACTTTTTGACTTTTGACCATGAGAATCTAGAGAGAGAAATTAATAACTTCCATGACTTTTTTCTTTTAATTTTTGTTGTTGTTGTTGTTTAGATCAATTTTCACACTTCCGCATCTTTTCTTTACATCAAATTGGTATAAGAGTCGCGTTTGCTCTTGGATCGAACATGTTCATTGAAGATGGGGATTCGGGATGGTCTTATTCAGATGACTTATAACATACCCTCAAACACCTCCATGAAACCCTAACCCTAAAACCATAAGAAACAAAAAACCCTAATTTTACAAATCCCCATACAACATTACCCCCAAATGTGGCCACCCAAAAATCCCCCAAGACAACCTAACCGTGGTCTGACTTGAACACAACCAAAAACTAGTCGGAGCCCCAAAATCACGCTGTAACCACCAAAAAAAGTTCGGCCATCCCTTGCGGTTGTCGCCCAGCCCATAAACCTATTGCCGACAACATTGTCAACCCCTCGCGGGACACGACATTATATCCCTCTTTTCCGATCAAGACCCCCAATCCAAATAGAAATCCATCTCCAATTATTCCACCACCCCCACCCCCACCCGAGAAACCAAAATTTATAATTCCTTTCCCAATCCAAACCATAACCCTAACCCTAATCTTGCTACACCTAATTTGATAAAGAATTCTCAATCTTCTCCCACAACTAAAATTTCCTACCATAAACTCATAATCCCTAGCGAAATACCCATGGAACCAAATCCTAAATCCAATCCTACTTACAAAAGGTGTTTTTCACTGGGCATCCTTCCTAGTCCATGTCATGTCCTATTATCCACCCCACAATCTATTTATAGGCGACGTGATTTATTTTTCCATACTCAGGTGGAGATCGTGAGTTTTTCCCCCTATCTGCATACTTTGATGATATTGACTTCGGTGGATCCATAATCACCTCCACCTAGTGATGATACTTTGATCCACACAAGGTTTTTTTTACTTGTTGCACCGCCATGGAGAGACTATGTACAGTGATTATTTGTGGAGGAGATAGCGACAATTTGGTGGCACATGAGATGGTGGATAGACTGAAGTTACCCACAGAGTCATTAACCAGCCCGTGTCATAGTGGGTGGGTGGATAGTGGAACCACACTTGCCCCTAGTCGGCAATGATGAGTAGATTTTTTTATTAGCGAGTACCATAATGAGATAATGTGTATCGTGGTAGATATGAGGGTGTAACCCCTTCTGTTAGGGAGATCATGGAAGTTTGATCATCGCAACATGCATGGTGGTCGAGCTAACACTTATTCATTCATGCATGAGGTAAGGGATTTTATTATCCGTCCCATTAAGCCATTCCCGATGTTGCGACCTTCCGCTTTGGTGACACATGAGGGGCTAGACACAGAGACCGCCAAGACATGGTTATGTTATGCTTTTATCAGTCCCATTATCGCTCCGGGGATCATTTGGACTCTTATTCTGATATGTGTACTCCTCCAGATGATCTTCTCCCTCTCCGAGATATTTAGCATGCCATGGCTTTTGTCCTCGGGGCACAACTCCCCATCCTACCCCTTTATCGTATATCGCCTACGGAGCATGAGGAGCTACAGAGATAGGTCACGAGCTATTTGAAAAAGGGTACACTCAGGAGATCATGTCCTCTTATGCGGTACCAACCCTTTTAGTGCCGAATAAGGATGAGAGTTGGCGAGTGTCTGTTAATATCCAGGCTATTGACAAGATCATTGTGAAGTACCAGTTTTTTATTCCTCGGTTAAAGGATATGCTATACCAACTCCATGGCACTAGAGTTTTCTTCAAACTAGACTTGAAGACAGAATACTATAAGATTCGCATGAAGCTAGGAGACGAGTCAAAGAATGCATTCAAAACGAAGGACGGATTAGATGAGTGGACAGTGATGCCTTTCAGTATATCCAACGCTCCATCTACCATTATGCGGGTGATGAATCATTTTTACACCCTTTCATGGGCAAGTTTGTGGTTGTATATTTTGACGATATCTTGATTTATAACCGATCAGAGGAGGAGCATCTTGATCATGTGGATCAGGTGTTGGATGTTCTGTGAGTAAAGCACTTCTTCCTACATTAAAGAAGTGAGCCTTTATGGTACCGTCGATGACATTTTTGGGAATGTGGTTTCAGGCGAGTGCTTTATAGTGGATGATGCCAAGGTTCGGGTAATAGTGGATAATCCCCCACCCATGTCAGTATCCCAGGTTCACAGTTTTCATAGCATGGTAGGATTTTATTGATGTTTTATCCCCTATTTCAGCACTATCGTGGCACATATTACGGATTTGATGAATACCATATCGAGTGTTGAGTTTAGATGGAGAGCGAAGGCAGATAGTGCCTTCAAACACGTAAAGGATTTGATGGTGAAAACACCTATCTTAGCGTTAACTGACTTTGATCAGCTATTCGAGGTGTCTTACAATGCTACAAGATGGGTTTGGGTGTTGTTTTGAGCCAAAATGGGATGTTGATTGCCTTCTTTCATCAGAAGATGACAAGGGTCGCCCTAAACTTATGCGGTGCTGAACACAAGGAAGTTCTGGTCTTCTTATCCCCTACACAAGGAGTTTGTCATTAAGTCAGATCATAAGGCCCTACACTTTTTACATAGTCAGAGGCATGTTACTAATAAATACGCCAAGTGGAAATGCTACTTCCATAGGTATACATTCCATTTGCAGTACAAATAGGGGAAGGAGAATCAGGTGGCTAATGCACTTAGCAGGAGAGTGCATAATTTATTGACTCTTCGAAGTTAAGTTTTTAGATTCGTTTGGGTCCATAATTTTTACTTGACCGACGTGAATTTTGGATCGATTTTTGCATCATGTCAGTAGGGCAATGGCGCATCGGGTGAGTATTTACTAAGGATGAGATTTGACAGAGTCGGATGATCTTATGAATTCCATATTCTTCTCTCGAGAGAAGATTATTTCGGAGGTCCATTGAGGGGGATTATTAGTCCATTTGGGACTGGCACGTACCTACACGATGCCGAGTGATCAACTTTGCTGGCCGAGGATAAATAGGGATGCGAGCATAGTGTTTCTACGCTTTATAGATAACCGAGGTCCATCACACCAATGATGGTTTGATATACCGATTCCCGAGAGATCGTGGGAGGACATATCGATGGACTTTATCGTGGTACTTCTCTATACATCTTGTGGGCATGATTCCATCTATGTCGTGGTGGACAGGTATGTCGTGGTGGACAGGTTCTCTAAGATGTCCCCCTTCATACCTAGTACTCACACAACTAATGCTTCATATGCTACTTCATTATATTTCTGTGAGGTTATCCGCCTCCACGGGGTTCCCCATAATATCAGCTTTAATAGGGACCTATGATTTACAGGGAATTTCTAGCATATAGTGCTGTGAATTTTACGGACGGAGTTACAATTTTTGACAGCCTTCTACCCTAAGACGGATGGCCAGGCCGAGGTGGTCAATCGGAGTGTGGGTGACCTATTGCGATGCTTCTCTTCCAAGCAACCTCGACGGTGGTACATTGTGATAGCCCAAGCCGAGTTTTCCTTTAATAATGTCGTCAATCGCTCTGCCGAACTCTATCCTTTCCATATTTTATTGGGACAATCACATACTATACCTATAGACCTTGCCGAGCTTCCTCAAATGATGCCTACTTTCCCTTCAGCTGAGAAGTTTGTCACCCTTTTGACTTACATCCAGGACAATATTCGTGCTCGCTTAAAGACCACTTATTCCTCTTATAAGGAGGCTGCAGATGAGCAGCGCTAATTTTTCTCCTATCGTCCGGGTGATTTAGTCATAGTGTACCTCATAAAGCACGACGGCAGGGTAAGGGCAATAAGCTTCTCATGCGACGATTTGGACAGTTCCCTATTGTCCGAGCTTGTTAGTCGAATTCTTATGAGGTTGATCTCCCAACGAATTTCGTATGCACCACACATTCAATGTAGCAGATCTCTCTCCTTTCTGAGGCATCCATGCTCCACTAATTTCCATCCCTCCCTCCATAGCCCACCCAGTTTTCTCTCACATTGATCGAGATGTGGGGATTCTAGATTCCGTGTGTATCCCCTCTTCTTCGGGTGATTATACCTGCTACTTGGTTCCTTGGTTAGCTCTACCCATGATCGAAGACTCTTGGATTACTAAGGACAGCCTGCACCACATTGACCCGAATTTCTATCGCCAATATACAGAGTATATGGCCACTTCTCAAGGGAGGGAAAGTGATGGAGGTGCGTGGACATGGGCATTATTTTTATTATTTTTTCATATTTGTCCTTTTTTTAGTCTTCTTTTATCTGTAGCATAAATAGCCGGAAGAGGCTCCTCTTGTAACACTTTTTGACTTTTAATAATGAGAACCTAGAGAGGGAAATTTAGAACTTTCACGACCTTTTCTTTTAGTTGTTATTTTTGTTGTTGTTGTGTAAATTAATTTTCAGGGTTCCGCGTCTTTTCTTTATATCAGAACCAAACAATTAAATTTTAAAATGAATATATAGCTTAGTATGTGTGGTTCACACTTTAAATCTTTTGTGTTTGTAACCTATGTGTTGAATTTCAGCTGTTAAATTCACTTTTCAACCGAAACCCACATCTTAGATACCCCTGGAGGGTACAAACTAAAAAAAAATATGGCTTGAAAATTAAAATTATGATTAAATTCAATCTCACATTAATTTGAAGAATATTTCACTATATCAAAAGCGTAAGCAACTGTTTAAGATTACAAAACATATAACCATCATTTTTAAGATTGAAAAACGTATAACATACCGTGACGGGTTTGTGCCCTAGGTCTATGAAAGAGGAGAAAAAAAAGATGAAATTAGATATTGATCTCTAGGTTTGTGATTGATGCAAAAAACAAAGATATAAAAATATATAACTATCATGTTAATGATTGAAATAAAATATTGCCATTGAAAAAAAAAACATATAACATACCATCATAGGTCTCTGAAAGAGGAGAATAATGGTATGTGATAGATATTGTTGTTTTGTGAAAATGATATGTGACAAAGGACGAAACCAACGTTTGCGAGGGAGATGATATTGAGACGAAAGATGTGGGAGGGAAATGTTTACACTTTTGTGAAAAGCGCCCAAGTTGGTTTACACTTTTTGGACTATATCACGCTTTTTGGTTTCGATGGTAATAAAACCACAATTATTGCAACGGTTTTAAACGCTTATAAATTTTGTAAGAGTAAAAAATAGTTGCTAATTTTGTAAGTGTCATAAGCACTTACAAATTAAATAAACTATTAGTTGCAAAATAGCTATTGTGGTGTAGATTCTACCGTGAAAATGTATTTCATAGTTTTACAAGGCCAAGAATTAAGAAAAAACTAGATTTATTTATTTATTTATTTTATGTCTCAGAATATCTAAGTCTATGTTTTTTGTGTTATGAATTTACTTTACACATAGTTGTATAAAAATTAAACCACGTCGTAAATTTACTTTAGCATTAATTAATTGAAACTATGGTATCGTTAAATATTGCTATTATTTTCATGTGTCCTTAACATAGATAAAAAAAAGAGTCAAGGGGCCTATTGTAACTCTCCCTTAAAAAATCATATGAAGTTTAGCTCGCATTTGAAGTAGAAAATATTGCAAGTTGATATGCACCGCAAACTTATCCCCAAAACATCACCCAAAATCCATAGAGTGTTTGTATATTGGGATGAAACTCACTTAAAGTTCAACCACTTAATGATTTTTTGGGGATGCGTTGAAGGAAGTTTAGGGATGCATAACATTACTCATAAATATTTTAGAAATTATATTTTACGGGAAAAATCATATTAAATGAAAAATTAGGCAGTACAGACACTTCTCTTGATGTGGCGTACTTATGTCGAACACTCCGAACACTCTAACACGGGTATGACATGGTCACGACAAGTGTCAAAAAACCACGTGTATGGCTTGTTTGACATTTTAAAGAATGCGTACATTTTGCGGACACGGCCTAAACACGTTATGTACACGGTGAGATTCAAAAAAATGAATGAACTATATGAAATTTACAGTCATCATGTAAGTTAGCATCTTGCTCGATTTCAATGCATACTTTTGATTTATACTTAAGGATTAGGAGCTTTGTAAATTTAGGGTCTATGTATTCTTTAAATAGGACAATAAACATTTCATTTATAATTTAAGTCCCCATTTTTTAATAGTAAAACCACACATACCTATAAAAATAAAAACATTTTGTGTACCCGTCTAACAGGACAAAAATGAATACAAGTTTTTAATGCATTAGGGAGACCCATTTATATGTCCTGGCGGGACCCACAATAACAATGTACAAACTTTTTAATTCATTGGGTATGGGTTTTGGATTTTTTGGTGGGTCTCCCTAGTTTTATTCATTTTTTTAATAAAGTCGTTGACAGAATCACATTCATAAAACGTCATCCAATCACAGCATGCCATGTCAATCGATAATTTAAAAATAAGGATTAAAAATGAAAACCAAATGTTTGTTGTCCTTTATCCATAATTAATATTATTTTACGCCCTAAAAATATATAAACTATAAGTATTATTATGTAACATTTAATATGTTAATTTTATTAAATTAACTTCTACTTATTTTTGTTTTCTTTTAAAGTAAGATAGACTAAAGTCACTAAACTATATATATAGACATTACCGTACATAACCTTTTTGAAACTAAACAAATAATGATTCTTGCCACCTTCTATTCAAATACAGTTTGACAAACCGAATTACTTTCTCTGCTAGTCACAAATGGCAACCCTCCCAGATATCCTTGACACCGAAATTTCAATCAAGTTTACAAAACACGTTGAGGGAAACCATTTTCATGGTACCTCTTCACTCTCGCCCAATGATCCTGTTGAAGTGAGTTTATTTTCTTTTCCAAAAGATGAGGCTATTTGGCTTGCAAGACTAATGCAGGACTATGTTGAATTCAACAAATGTAGGCTTTGCGTTTTAACGTCAGAAGTAGAAAATGGAGAAGTGTTTATAGTGACAACTAAAATATTAGGTTTAGGGTCGTGGATGGCCAAGAAAGGGAAAACAGTTTATTCGTACCTCAAAAGAGATGATCACAATGGACTGGGTAGAGGATGGTCATGCTACTCATTTGGGAACGACTTTTATAATTTTTTCTGGTAAATATTTCTTGGCTCTTATTTTATTTTATTTTTTGGTTCTTGATTCTTAGATTAGCAGGTTTAATATATATCGGTTCTTGGATTATCTAGTTTCTATCTTTCTTGGTTTAGATTTTCACATTTTTTAGGGATTAAACGTTTTTAGATTTGTTCGTCGACCATAGAGAAAATGATTAATCTATACAGATTTAATTTCATTCGCGAAGACCCTTTAGTATTCATTCCAGTTAATTTTTAATTTTCAATTTTAAATGCATATATTCGTGCACCTCTAGCCTCAATAATTAACTTAAATCCTACTTTTTATAAGTTCTGGAATTAGCTGGTTAAAGTCCCACATTAAAAAAACATACTAATTGATATTTGAAGTTTTTTTTAAATAAACTTTTTTTTTTATAATTAAATGAATTCACTAAAACCAATCGTTAAGCGAGCAAATAAATTTTTATTAAATTGAATGTTAGTGAGATTAGAATGTTCAAGAAACAAAGTTAGTGAAATCTGACGTTAAAATCTTATATCAAATAATGTATAAAATATGCAGGTTCTTTAATTCTTTTAGTATCTCATGGCTGACCTTGAATAGGAGCCTCATACCAAGTCCCCTAAAAAACTTTAGCATATCAAGACCGCCCGGATCCAACAGAAGCCCAATTCTATACCTTTCAACATTTTTAATTTTGATTTATTTAACTTTTGGGATGAATCCTATTATTTATTTCACAAATATGATTTATTTTATATTTTAATTTTGATAATATACAAAAACACATATATTTTAAATAACAATGTTAAGACAAAATGTTGTTTATGTATACATATTGGGTTGCTTTTGTGTTAATTATATTCTTTGAACATAATGTTACTCATTTTTATTATAATAAAACAGTAGATTTTTGTTCTGAAAAATCGATATGTACATGATGCTTGTCAATATATTTTAGAATCTTAATTGTTTGGTGAGTCCTATCATGTAGACTCAAATAATATATATATATATATATATATATATATATATAGTCCTGCTCCTGTGCGGATTAGTCCACATTTTAAGAATGCGGACCAGACGCGTGTCACCTGGCGGTGAGCCCAAAAAAGAGGGAGAGTGTGTCTATAATTTAGGCGATAATTTCTAGGCGCACCGTTACGTGACACATGTCCGGTCCGCATTCTTAAAATGCGGACTAGTCCGCACAAGAGCAGGACTGTATATATATATATACAGAAAGGATCTCATGCAAACCCAGTTTGCATACCCTCCGTGCGGACCATTTTTTTTAAAATAGTAAAAAAAATAATTTCGGGCTGATTTTTTTTAATGATTTTTAAACATTTCAGTAGGGCCATGAAAAAATAATCAGCTCAAAATGAATTTTTTTGCTATTTTAAAAAAATCGGTCAAACTTTGTCAGTTTTTAAGTTGTTAAAAAGTGACAAAGTTTGACCGATTTTTTTAAAATAGCAAAAAAATTCATTTTGAGTTCAATTTTTTTTATGGTCCTATTGAAATGTTTAGAAACTATAAAAAAAAAATTACATCAAAAATATTTTTTTTACTATTTTATCAAAATTGGTCCGCGCCGGCGTTATGCAAACTGGGGTATGCATGAGAACCACTCCCTCTCTCTCTCTCTCTCTCTCTCTCTCTCTCTCTCATATATACAGTCCTGCTCTTGTGCGGACTAGTCCGCATCTTAAGAATGCGGACCGGACATGTGTCACCTGGCGGTGAGCCCAAAAAAGAAAGAGAGTGTGCCTATAATTTAGGCGATAATTTCTAGGCGCACCGTTAGGTGACACATGTCCGGTCCGCATTCTTAAAATTCGAACTAATCCGCATAGGAGCATTATTATATATATATATATATATATATATAATACGTTTACTTGTGCATTTCCTGTGAAATTGCCCATTATAGCATGCATTCGATTGTATGCACCAAAAGCATGGATCTTTATGTGAAGGATTTGTTTGGAAGAAAAAAAAAAGAGTAATGATAGAGAGATTCAATTTTTGGACACATTTTTTGGGATATAGTGATATGTCTTTAATACATTGGATGGTGTGTGTGGATCACATGAATTCCACTAAAAATAACACTTACTGTGTCCCAATTTTTTTTCCAAAAACTTGGTCTCCCTATTATTACTCAAAAAATTTATATGTATATATATATGATCTGGAGATTGACAACTACATCAAACGGTGTTTGGTGATATGCATGTATAAGTAATTGCCGATAAGAACGTTTTCAAATGGTGCAAACTTGATTACTGCTAGGATGTATACTTGGACGGTTAAATTAGGTTTGGAACATATATTTTTTTAATTCTACTTTGATAAATATTTGTAAAATATATGGAGAATGTGCTATATATGTTTTGGTTGATATTATTATTTTTTTTTAGTTTTTTTGGCTTTAGTTTCATCTCCTAAGATTTTTTAGACTTTCATTGTATGTATTTTTTAAATTGTATTTAATCTCATAACCACTCAAAACTGTCGATAAGTACTCCGTAACTGTTCATCTTCCTTTCTGCAGAGAATGACACGTGTTTTATAGTGGTTACAACATGATCAACATCTAAAAAAATAAAAATATGAAAATAAATACAAATAATTCTTAAAAAATAGAATTAAACACTTAAAATCCCTTTTTTTATGGGTATTGTCAAAGTTGTAATTTTATTCGTATGAATAAGTGAGTTTTCCTTAATTATGTTTACATCCATGCTCGGTGCACTGCATATTTTTATATCCATTCACCATGACAATCGGAGGCCTGTAATGATTATATTTTGGTCAAATATTCTGGATTTGACTATTGTGATAATAATATTATTTTCGGATGAGAGCTGCCTTATACTTTGGACTTCGCATTAGTTTTTCTTTAAGAGTACTAATTGCTTTACAATTAAATAAAGATGTTTCCCTTTTAATGAAGAGGCTATAGAATATTAAAATATCCCACCAGTTTCTCGTATGGAAATGCAAAGTGAGGAGCAGTCCCTTTTATGCATGAATATATGCATCATTAACTAGTTATCTGTATTCATGCATACAATCTAATATATGATTAATAAATTGTTTCGGTATAATATTTTAAATAATATAAACGTGTTTAAATAATGTTAATTATTTTTGTTGGCATTTTTTTGAAACAAGTAAACCCCATTCAGATATCACATGCTACTGAATAGAATGTAGCTCGTCGACCCACTCGAGAACCTCCATAGTCAGGGCTGCCAAGATATCTTTATACCAACACCTAAGCGTGCTTAGAAATAGATAACGGAGTCTCGGGGGCGCTGTCTCAATACCATAAAAACATCTCGAATTCCTCTCCTTCCAAACCGTCCAAAAAATACAATGAGGAACTAACTTCCACACACGCCTGAGACCTGGTCGCCCCGCTGGAGGTCTCCAACCCTCAAAGAGAGCCCTCACTGACCAGGGCATAACCCAAGAAATCCTCGCAATGGTAAAGAAAATATCCCACAAACCCGTTGCCACCTTGCAGTGTAAAAGTAGGTGATTGGTCCTCTTTTCCTCCTCCTTACATAACCAACAGCGGCTAGCTAGCCGAAAACTCCTCTTTTGAAGCCCCTCGAGCGTCAGTATGGCTTGTCTAGCTGCCGTCCACATAAAAAATCTGACCTTCAGAGGCACTTTCACCTTCCAAATATTCTTCCAAGGGAAGCCAACTGCGTAGTCCCGTTACCGCACAGAATCTTATAGTAGTTCCTGACCGAGAACACCCCTGCCCCACCACCTTTCCAGCGTATGCAGTCCTCCTTATCTGTCGGACGCGGGGCTGAGTTCAACCATTCAAAGAACATATCTGCCTCCTGAACTCCCAGTCCCAAAGCCTTCTTCTGAACTGCAAATTCCATCTCCCACCCTCCCCGCTAAAATCCCAATGGTTCGCTACTAACCCATCTTGGTCCTCTCCGAGGCTAAAGATCCTCGGAAAGAGCTCTTGAATGGACCCCTGATCGCCTCATTTATCCTTCCAGAATCTGACCCTGTCGCCTCTCCCCAAAGAAATACCCGTATGTCTGAAAAAATCTACCCACTCCATAGCTATATGTTTCCACAAACCCATGCCATCAGCAAAACTCACCACCACCGGCCCCTAGCCCCATTGAGAACTCCCCCCCCCCCCCCCCCCCTCGCAACAACAACTCTCCTCCATAACCTATGCTCCTCCAGAGGGAACCTCCACAACCACTTCCCTAAAAGAGCTTCATTGAATATAGCCCAGTTCTGCACACCCCCCCCCCCCCCCCCCACAATACTTGAGGGGCGTACACACCTCTTCCCACCCTACCTGGCTATACTTAAAGCTATCCTCCGTGCCTTTCCATAAGAAATCCCACATAGTTTTCTCCATCTTCAAATGCACCGTCCTAGGCAGGGGAAGAATGGACATGAAATATGTGGGCAAGCTAGACAGCGTGCTCTTAATCAACGTCAGACGTCCACCTTTCAAAAGAAAACCATTTTTCCAACCGACCAACTTCCTACGCATTCTCTCCAATATGGTGTCCTAGATCGCCGTAGCCTTATACTTAGCCCCAAGAGGAAGGTTGAGACAAGTATTAGGTAAAGATCCTACCCTGCCACCCAAGGTATCGGCTAATTCCTCCACTTCGCCCTCTTTGTCAATCGGGATCAACTCACATTTACTCGTATTAATATTAAGACCCGACATCGCCTCAAAACATATAAGTAGGATCTTAAGAGCATATACTTGCCTCCGATCTGCATCACATAATATAATCGCATCATCCGCAAATAGAAGATGAGAGACCATCACCAAATTAGTACCCGAATTCCCAAAGGAGAACCCGTGATCCACCCTGCCTCGACCATCCTCTCCATCATCCTACTAAACGCCTCCATGACCAGGATGAATAGGAAAGGGGATAAAAGGTCCCCCTGGCGAAGACCACGAGAATTAGGAAAGAAATCTCCATTAATCAACACTGAAAATCTGGCCGTCGAAATACATCTCTTGACCCACCGACACCCCCTATCGTCGAAACCCATCCTCTTTTACAAGTATAGAAGAAAATTCCAATTGACATGATCGTACGCCTTCTCAATGTCAATCTTACAAGCGATACATGGATCCTCGCTCCTTGTCCTAGAGTCCACACACTCATTTGCTACCAATACAGCATCAAGAATCTGTCTGCCACAAACGAAAGCGTTTTGGGACTCAAAAATCAGAGGATCAATAACCTTTCTAAGTCTAACCGAAAACACCTTGGCGAGAAGCTTGTAGACACTACCGATCAAGATGATAGGCCTGAAGTCTCTGATATAAAAAAAAAAACCCTTCTTAGAGCTCAATGTGATGAAGTTCGCATTCAATCTAGGCACAAAATATCCCCTGTCGTGGAACTCATCGAAGACAGCCATCACATCATTCCTGACAATGGCCCAACAATGCTGAAAGAACGCCAGCGAAAAACCGTCCGGTCGGGGCACCTTATCCCCACACATCGACTTTAGGACCTGAGTAAGCTCCTCTTCTGTGAAGATGCCCTCAATATCGGCAGCCTCTGTACTCGAAATGCACCCCGAAGTTGGCCCTATCGAGAGTGGGGCGCCAACGTCTCCTCTTCCCTGAACATCTCCTCATAAAACTGAGAAATGTCCCCCCTCACCTCTATATCCTCTTCAAACACCACACCCCCCACTTCGATTTTCCCGATGTGATTACTGCGCCTGTGAGAACTATCCACCGAATAAAAAAAAATTATATTCGAATCCCCTCCCTTAACCATAACGCCCTCGACTTCTGCCTCCAGCTAATTTCTTCCTGAATGAGCCTGACCCCGATCTCCCCCTTCCTGACCTCCCTCACCCTCTTCTCCACCTCGGTGAACCCGACTCTCTCTTCCTTCTCGTCGAGAATCCGTACCTTCTCCAAGTAACTAGTGGTAGTCAGACGCACATTCCCAAAAACCTCTCTGTTCCAAAGTTTAATATCCTCCTTAAGAAATCCCAGTTTGGTTTCCAACTTGAAACTGACATTCCCCTCCTCCTCATAACTTGCCCACCAGTTTGTTTTGTAAAATTTGGAGAGAGGTTGAAAATGACAAGGTGGATAAGAAATATTTTGAGTGATTAGTTTTGCTCTTCATAATGTGAAAGACAACCTCTACATTTAGAGGGTTTACTTCACATTGTGAATATTGAATAGTATCACACCACCACCACATTCATTCTAGAGGATTGCATTCGAGATATCTTTTTATTTATAGTTTATTTATTCTACGTGGCACCCCATATTCTTCCACTCCAAATTAGCACTGGAGATGCTATTAGGGACTAATTATATATGTCAAAATTTATTTTTACATACTTTGCCTCCCCCCCCCCCCCCCCCCCCCCCCCCACACACACACACTCATTATGTCTTTCTTATGGTGTCAATTTCCTTAATATTTTTTTTTCTACATGCAGCCCCATCGTGGAGTTCCTTAAAAATATTCATAATAAAAATGGTTATCACGGAAACCTTGAAAAGGGGGTATTTCTGAATACAAAATCAGAAGTATGCTTTTTCAATTTTGGAAGACACAGAAGTATGAGCTCTTTTCTCTCTCTCTCTCCCTCTTCTGTTTTCAATATATTTTAATATTATAATTTTGAAATTGTCTACCATTTTACCTTTAGGTTTGATGGAAGGCATGATTGACGATTGCAACCAACTTTTACAACTTGTAGAGAAAGTTGTGGCCAATCACCCTCTCAAGGGTTGCACAAACTTCCCCCATGAACTTAACCATTTTAGACTTCTAGTTTTGAGTCTGCAAAACTGTAAGGGTTCGGCCTTGAGGTAAGTATTATATTGCATGGATGTTGCGTTAATACTAAATATTGAGTATGGTACGGGTGTTAATTTTAGAAATGATTCGAAATTGATATGATATTTCGTATTCGTGTTAATTTTTTGATATGAAATTGTGTTGTATCGTATTCGTATCAAAATTATAAATCGTGTTATTGTGTCCTTATCGTGTTAATCATATTTTATTAGGCCCAGTTTGGTTGTGCAAATTGTTTGATTATGTAAATTGGTTCATTGTGAATTAGTGAATTATAAATGAGTGAATTTGAAATGAGTTAAATCCAATTTTACACAATGTTTGGTAATTTGAAATTGATGTTAAGGTTCTATGAAAAAAAGATAAAAACAAATCAAGAAAGAGGGGGAGGGGGAGGGAAAGAGAGAGGGAGAGTGGAAGATGGAGAAGGGACATGCACTTAATGTGACTCCTATTTCAAATGGATTCATTTCACATTTTTTGTGAAATGATCCAATTTCAGATTTTGCACATAAGTTAAAATGGGACAATTAATGAATCATTTCATTAATGGAACCAAACACAATTAATGAGTCAATTTGTAAATGGGGCAGTTTATTAATGATTCAATTTACAATTTTGGGACAACCAAACGGGGCCTTAGAGTTTTTGTGTCTATTAGGGTTTTTTAAGCATAAAGAATTGTAAAATTGAAGGGCATGTTACTGTTTTTTCAGACGGAGGATCTGGTGCATTTGTAACGACCCTATATTTTGGCGTGAGTCAGACAAAATAATATTTGTCTATAAACTGTGGTCTATTCTATTAGATGATCCTCTTAAATTTCACTATTATTTTGAACTTGAGAAAGACGAAATGGATACTGGAAACTGGTGGACCTTGGTACCAAGCGATCAAAGATCTGTATGGTGTAAAGTTTACCATTACAAAGAGACGCCAACATTTAATAAATATCAGGGGAATAAGGGAGGAATCCTAGATTTAATAAGGCATGCCATGCAGCACCATGAACCTTATAGTGGGGCCAATATCATCCGTGAATTTCAAGTCCTATGGCCAACTGCAATCACAAACATGTTCATGCAGGTGCTGGATTTCATGGACCGCAAACTATTCTTCAACAAGTAAGATAAGTAATATAAATCTTGTCCAATAAAAATTGTATTTTAATTATACTAATGTCTACAATTGGTTTTCTTTTCAGTACACCTGTGGAGCAGCTTATCCTCCAAGGACCAACTCCTTATAAATGAGGTACATGAGGACGGATTTCTTTGCAATATTATGCTATTAATTTGCTCTTTTTATTTAAATTTTATATTTTTCTTGTTTCTCAGGAAATTGACCGGTGGCAACATGTAAAAAGGAAAATAAGAGACAAAAATGTTATCTTGATCCATTCTGGGTGTGAATTTTTGTGAGTAGTTAAGGTCCCATTATGTATATAGAAATGATGTTGGCAGCATATGGAGATTTTGTAGTTTTTGAAAATATGTTGTTACTCCTTGTAGATTCTTTCTTTTGTGTGTTTGATATGTTTTCCTTTCAAAAACTCACAAATCTCATATTGTGGATTTTTTTTTCTCTAAATTGGTCTTACAATTTAACTATCGATCAATGATTTTTGCACGAAATGAAATCATTCGGGAGACCCTTGCTTAACTTAACATGACTTGTTCTGTAGAACAAATATGATTTAAAATTAATGTATACTTATGAAAATACTATGTTCCTTAATATTGTGAAGTTTTCAAGTTTTATGGAATTAAATCATGTTATTATATGTTTATTGGCTTTGATTATTAATGGGTCATCTTCTTAGACATGATTATTCAAACAAATCCATAAAAATAAGACTATCTCGTGACCATTTGGGTATTTTTGTGTGACAAAATTCTCAAATACTAATTTGTCACGTCATACAACTCAACACTCCAAAGAAATTGTATTTTGTTACAGTTGCCAGCAATTAGGTCTTTTTCCCTCACAACATAAGACATATTAAATGATGAGCGATTAATTTCATTTGCTCGTGTAAGGAACAAAAGACAAACATTAGACTATGTAATTTTTCTCTAAGTTGACACGAAAATCTAACTATTGCTCAATGATTTTTCATATCAAATGAAATTACGCGAAAAATCAATGCTCCAGAGCAATTGTATTTTGTTAGAGCTCTCGCCAACGAGGTCTTCTACCCTAGTCTCATCGGACATTTTAAATGATGGGGGATTAAATTTTATCTATCCATGTATGGAATAAACAAAAAACATTAGATTGTGTAATTTTTTCCAAGTACCGTGACAATTAGTTGTTGCATATCGATTTTTGTGTCAAATGAAATAACGCGCAAAAAACTCAATGTTTCAAAGCAATTGTATTTTGTTAGAGTTGCCGCAACAGTAACCTTGTCGGGACATTTTTACTGATGCGGGATTAAATTTTATTTGTCCTTGTACGAAACAAATGACAAGCATTAGATTGTGTAATTTTTCTTGAAGTACCGCGGCAATTAACAATTTTCCACTCCAAAAGAAACACTGAGAGAAAAATTCAATACGCTAAAGCAACTGAATTTTCTTACAGCTGTCAAGAATTAACTCTCCCACGGTAACCTTGTATGGACATTTTAAATGATGCTGGGCAAAATTTATTTTGTGCGCATATGGAACAAACAACAACTATCAGGCTGTGTAATTTTTCTCCAAATATCACGATAATTAACTACCAGTCTATGATTATTCACACTAAAGGAAATAACGTGTGAGACACATTGGTTACCTTAACGTGATATAAGCTATAAAAAATAGTTTAAAATTACAACATTTTATAAGTAATCCTATTGTTGATGTCTAAAAATAGTGTGGGTTCAATTTTATAATCATAGATAAATAATAAGAGCAATCTAAATAAAACACACAAGAGGCAAATATTTTTAAAGTGGTTTAGCTGTTAAAAGACTACATCCACTGTTGACTTTATTATTGATGCTTACAAGAGCCCAATATGGTGTGACTAAGAGTGGTTGAATTTTTTTCTTGAGCTAAGGGAGATCAAGTATTAATAGTGGTCTAAAACCCCATACACATAATGCCTTTATATTTCAAGGCATTTACATCTGCATAAAATATATAAGACTATTGGTATTCAGTGTTGGTCGCCCTTCCATTTGAGTAGCTTTTGCTATTCCAAATGGTTCACATTCTAGAGTTGGTCGACATTCTAATCGACTAAGTTCCTCTGATGCCGATCAAGATAATTGAATGGCCACATAGGATAGCATGCGTATATTGTTCATTGGTCCATGTGGGGAGGTAATTTTTACATACAACAAAAGCCCCCAATGCTCCATGCTTGATGATTGATCGAAAGTATGGAGTATGTGTTCAAACTGTTGCTCAGCGTAAGATCTGAGCGTTGGTCGACAGCCGACCTTATGGACTTGTAAAAAAATTTACTAGCACTGTTGATAATGACATTTTTTGCAAATAAGTCAAACGTTTTTTAACCGCCACTTCTAATAACTCTTTCATTTTCTTGAAGTTATTGGTCGATTTCAATCAGATGATAGAGAAGGATATACAAATAAGATCTTCATCGGCCAGTGTTGAGGAAGATCTTGAGAGTTTGCAAAATACTTACAAGCCTCCGGTGAAGCACTAGAGAGAGAAAAACAAGCATGGCAGGAAAAAATCAAGACTTCCGAGAACCAGGCCATAGGAGCAGAGGAAGCATGAAAAACTATTATTAATGAGCTGGCTCAGACCAAGTTGATAATTATAAAAGATGAGTGCCGAGCAAAGGCGGCTGAGGACAAGGTGGTTGTCTTGACTAATGATAACTCTGCCCTACTGGTCAAGGCCAAGAAGGATAAGGAGAAAGCTACAAACAAGGGATGGGAGAAAGCCTTTTGATGCTATATCCGTACATATTGAATACTTCAGGAAGTAGTTCTTCAAGGAAGGTTGATCGAAAGCCTTGAAGAAGGTTCGTACTCAGGCAGACTCTGAACTTTTTTAGAGACATGACCCATGAACTCCTCCCAGCCTAGATGAAGACTTTGAACATGATGAGGAGGGTTATGTAGAATCCTCTAAGGTGCCTGCTAAGAATGCAGACTTTCCTGCAGCCGACCAAGACAAGACCAAGGAGCAGGAGAATGACAAGGAAAAGGAGTAGCTTGTTTTAGTTATTTTATTTTTTCCTTTCCCTTTATGATTTTTTCACTTCTCCTTATTCATTTTTTCTGATGTACTCATCTCTGTAACCATTGTTGATACCAAAAATTATCCATCCACGTGGACCAATCAGAAAGTGACAAATGTCTCCTTGCGTGGAAGAAATCTTAGTCAGTAAATAGTTACTCGACAACTACTTTGACCAACTCCACGAATGCTGACCAATACGAAGAATGTTGACCAATGCACATGATGCCAACCATCAACAATATAGATATGACAAGCCAATACGCCAAATACATGAACAAATGTCACACTATTTATTTACAGGATGTAAATACTTAGACATATAAAATCATTCGATCCTTTGGTATTCCAACCCTTGATCTCCGGATCACTATAAATACATTGTATCATATTCCAAAAAGGGGATAAAATAGAATTCTAGGGCATTATTCTCAACATAGAATACCTAGCTTTATGTAAACACTGAGATCAATAACATAACAGTGGACGTAGGTTTTATTCATAGCTGAACCACTTAAAAACCTCGTGTCTCTTTCTTTTGATTATTTTATTTTCTACTCTTTAATTATCCGTGATTATCTAATTAGATCCTGTCCATTTTTTTACATCAACAGATTGGCGCCGTTTGTGGGAACGATTGTCTAACTGTTGTTTTCTTATCTCTTGAGGAAAAATGAATTATCCTGAGTCCAGCATTAGAAGTGAAGGCAACCCTACCGTTCCATCTGCTCCGCCTACAACGGCTGACCTAACTAGAATCTTAGCCAGTCTCGCTAAAGGTCAAGAAGCCATGAAAGAAATGGTGATGCAAGTAACCATATAATTACAGGGAAAATCCCCAGTCTTATCCAGGTAACAAATGGCTCCTCCGCCAAGAAGAAAGATACTTCTTCCACCTCATAGACATAGTCGACACGGTTATTCAAGATCTTCATAAGATAGGACATACCATCCTGGAGCAAGTTCGCCAATAAGATCTGCAGAGTTCTACGATGGTCATTCCATGTCTCGTGAAAGGGCAAGTGTCTGATAATCTAGTGTCCGACGATCAGTACCTGACGAGCTAGAGGAAAGCTCAGCACTAACGAATGGACGAGAAACTTCACACACGTCTCATGTAGTAAATCCCTTATAGAAGGGATCAATTCAGCGAATAGAACATCGGTTAGGAGAAATGGCGAAGGCACAGAATCCCGTGCAGAGGAGTTTCATTAAGGGACCCCCTTTTTTGCGAATAATTATAGATTTCCCAACTCCGTCCAAATTCAAATCTCCCGTGGTAAGTCCCAAATATGATGGTAAAACTGATCCAATACTGCATGTTGAATAATATCAGGTAGCCGCTGACATTTATTAAATCCCCGATGAGATGATATATAGGGCATTTTCAAGTACTATCACTCGCTCCGCTCAGATTTGGTACAACAATTTGCCCTAAGGACAAATTAATGATTTCAATTAACTAGTCGAGCTATTTATTAGCAATTTCTATTTTGGGGACAAACCAATGAAGAGAGTGGCATATATCTTGAGTCTAAGGCATCGAGTGGGGGAAACCACCAGGGAATACATCACTCGTTTCAATAACGAGAAATTGGAGGTAGTGGATTATGAGGAGAAGACATCCATTACTACTCTTATGAGTGGATTACTTCTTGAGAAACTTTATTATGCTCTGTCCAAAGATCCTCCTTAAACCATGACTGAAATCATGGATAAGGTAGGAAAAATTATGAATGCTGAGGAAGATATGGCTGCAAAGCAAAGCCCAACTGCTAAATCCGATAAAAAGGACCATAAGGAGCAAAAGGAATAAAAATATCAGAATCCTCCCAAGATCAAGGAGGAGAAACTCAAGAAGTATGGAAATTATACCCCCTTAACTATTAGTGTTCACCATATCCTAGAAGAAATCAAACACAACAGGAATTTGCGTTGGTCCATAAAATTGAAGGCACCTCCTAATAGGAGGGACAAATCAAAATATTGTGAATTTCATAGGGATAACGGCCACGCTACAGATAATTGCATCATCCTGAAGAATGAAATATAGTCTCTTATTCGCTGAGAAAACTAAATAAGTTTATTGATTGGAGAGATGGCAGAGAAGATGGGGGAATATCAAATTTTCCATGCAAACCCAGAGATGACAGGAAAAGAAATCATGAAGATGATTATGCAGATGATCTTCGACTGCTAAAGAAGACCAAACAACTAGAACGTGAGGTATCAATGATCAATTTTGGTTAATTTGATTGTCATGTAATTATAGGTGGAGGTGCAGGAGGA
Organism: Sambucus nigra; assembly: GCA_949130495.1. Lineage (NCBI taxonomy): Eukaryota > Viridiplantae > Streptophyta > Magnoliopsida > Dipsacales > Adoxaceae > Sambucus > Sambucus nigra. Next base: position 1,667,101 of record CASBWL010000100.1, read on the forward strand.
GGAGATCATACTGCTGAAAGAAAAGCTTATTTTAATGAAGCACTGCCTTGCTCCTTTATCCAGAAAATAAACTTCAATGAAGATGATCAGCCCAGGAAAGTCTACAGAGATAAACTTGTAATTAGTTTTTCCAAAAATTACTTGTCCGGAGTACTATATCCTTATGATGACCCACTGGTTGTCAAATTTAGAATTGATGATATAGTCATTGCAAGGGTTCTGGTTGATAATGGGAGTTCGGCCGATATTATGTTCAATCCGTGTTTCGAAAGTTTGAACTTAAAACTTGGCTAGATGGAGCCTTTTTTTATTAAAGAGGACTAGGCCCTATGAATTTATTTATAAATGAAATAACCTAAAAAGGAGATTACAATAGAAAGAAGGATGATTTTATAAGTATCCATCTTTACAAAGAGAAGAAGAACCTTTAGAAAATCTAAAATTTGGGAATCCCCAAGCATCCAAGTTTATCATAGGCCACTAATAGTTTTTTCAAGAGAGAAAGTTTATCCACTGGGAACTATCCGGCTGGAATTTTTGATCGGCACATGGCCGACCAGTCGAAATGAGAAGATTATTTTTTTTTTATTATGGATAAAAATGTTCAATCTGCCTATAATGTGATCCTTGGCAGAGTGGGAATGAAAACGTTTGAAGTAGTACCCTCCACGGTCCATCAATGTTTGAAATTATCAACTCATTTTAGCATAGCGACAATAAAAGGAGACCAGAAAGTGGCACAGAATGTTATTATTCATCAATCAAGCAAGAAGATGCTACTAGATTGAAGAAAAAGACCACCATTTATCAAATGGACACCATTAAAACCAATGGAGAATCTGAAGTTGAAACTTTAGATCCACAAGATGAGGCAGAGATGGTCAAGGGACAAATTATGGAAACAACTGAAAGTATTATTCTAGACCACTAAAGGTCCGAAAGGACTACGCAGATCGGCTCAACGTTAGATCCAACTTTAAAGCAAGAACTGATTGAGTTTCTTAAACAGAGGAAGAACGTGTTTTCTTGGTGTCATGAAGATATGCCTGGGATCGATCCTAATTTCCTCTACCATGAACTCAATATCAACAAGGATGTAAAGTCGATCAGACAGAGGCGAAGAGTCTTTATCCCCGAGAAGAATCAAGCCATACAAGAAGAAGTGGAAGAACTTTAAAAAGAATAATTAATAGTAGATGTAAAATACCCTGATTGGTTGGCCAATGTTGTGATGGTCAAGAAGAAAAATAACAAGTGGATAATGTGTGTGGACTTCACTGACTTGAACAAAGCGTGCTCAAAAGATTATTTACCTTTACCTAGAATTGATCAACTGGTGGATGCTACCTCAGGGCATGAAATTTCAAGTTTCATGGACGTTTATTTCGGGTACAATCAAATAAAAATAAAGCCAGAAGATAGGGAGAGGACAAATTTTATCACCAGCCGAGGAACTTAATGCTACAATGTGATGCCTTTTGGGTTGAAAAATATAGGGGCAACGTATTAGAGGTTAGTGAACAAAGTCTTTGAAGATCAAATTGGCAAAAATAGGGAGGTTTACTTAGAGGATATGTTAACAAAAAGAAAGAGGTCTACGAACCACATCAGTGATCTCAGTCAGATATTTGACCAACTAGAGAAGCATCAAATGAAGTTGAATCCAACCAAGTGCGTGTTCGGAGTCAATGAGGGAATATACCTTGACTTCATAGTTAACCATGAATCACCTTATACTCTTGACTTAATTGATTATACATTGTATAAGTGCTCATCTAGTTTGGAAATTGTGACAAAATTTGAATCCCATCCCCTAGAATCCAAAGAACCTCAGATTCTTCTCGTAATGCCTCAATTGATTCATTTAAAGGTAAATTCTCAACCACACATACTAGGATTGCATATATATGGCATTGATTTCCTGTGTGATTTAGTTCCCATTTAAAATAAGTTTTTAATAATTTTGGGATTTTTTAAATAATTTTTAAGAAATTAAATGTTGGGTTTTAAAAATATTTGAGGTCATTTTGTGATTATTGGTTTTATCTAAACATGCCTGAATGTTTGGTTGGGTAGAATCCGAATGCTCTTGAGATTTGAGGGTGTGTGTATAATTAAGTTTCCACACGCGTTTATGGCTTCATCTGATCCTTACACATGTCAACATTATGACGACTTGATTTGTGTTTGTTGTTAGACTCAGAACCTGTACGCAATCTTAACCCTTGTATATAGTTAATCAATGTATTACATGCGTCTTATCCCAATCCATGTGAACCCTCTTCAGACCAATCATGGAACGTTTAATCCACCGCTGATATTAAATCATTGGATGGATGGAAAATGCCAAAGATCCAATCTCAGCCATTAGATTTTAGCTGATGTTATCGATCCTACCTCGCCTAGTATAAAAGGTGGTTGAGCCTCGGAATTTTGGGAGTTTTTTCAGTTCGTCAAACTGAGAGAAAGGAGAAGAGAGAGACAGAGAAAAAGAGAGAGAAAACCCTAAAATCGGCCAAACCCTAAAATTTTTTTCAAACCCTAAACTTCTTTTGAATCCAAAATTAGTTTACAACCTAAACCAAACCTGAGTGTTTGAGAGTTATTTTGGAAAAGGTTTGAAACTTGTTCATGGTTTGAATACTCTATGTTTAAGATCTTGTAAGTATAATACCCCGTTTTTTTATGGATATTTATTTATGGGATTAATTAAATTAAATGTGAATTAATTGAGAATTAATCCGGATAAAATACTAACTAGATGTGAGTTGGTATTTTATTATAATGTGTATATATGGCAATATATGAAACTTGAAAATATTGAAATTGTCGCGAGGCTGAAATACGGCAATTTGGAAATTTTGTTGAGACGCGTGTGACAGTCACGTCAGGAATATAATTATCATAATTAAAAAATGAATTTTATTTTTATCAACCGTATGGTCATTTTGAGTGCGCCAATGAGTCCGAAAGGCTCGAAATAGTCAGAAAATATTAGCCGAGGGTTTAGTTTGGGTCCCGGGGCATTTTTAGGCCATACCGGCAACCCCAAAGGGTAGTTTGGTAATTTCGGAATTTTGGTAATTAAAACCCACGAAAATTAGAAGTTAAAATCTGATTTAGTCTTTACCCACTAAACCCACTAACAACACTAAATGACTTAATGGTCTACGGGAGTTATTAGAAAAAGTTCTAAGAGTTTCCTAAGGCAACCTCTAAACCACCATTGTCATCTTGGAGAAAAACTGGTAGAGAGAGAGAGGAAGGAGAATTCTGCAGAGAGAGAAAGTGAGAGATCAACCTTCATCAATTCAACATCAAATTCAGAGAAAGACCTAAGGCAAGTGGTTTAATTACGTTATTTACAACGAATGTTTCTTCCATGCTTAGACATTTATGAAAATTGCATTATTTTGGGAGATGATAAAAACCCATTGAATTTGTATAAGAAATTCACATTTTGATAAGGAGACTGCATGTAGAATCGTGTTTGGGTATTTATTCTGATAGGAATACATCTTTTATATCACAAATGGATTTAATTATGTCTATTGATGACTGTAAATTTCTAGGGTTCATGTTCATGAAATTTGGGGAAAATTGGGGAGATTTGATGATTAGATGTGGTTTAGGATGATTTGACCCCATATAAATGTTGTAATACGATTTATGTGTGTTTAGGAATGATTAGGAACCTTAAAAAACTGTTGGGATTATGTTTGGATGAGTTTTGAGAAGAGAAAGTAGGAGGAAAAATGAATTTAGGAATTCTGGGCTCGAACTGTCACCTCGTTAGAAGACTTGCCCAGGTCGTTCGAACGAGCTCGTTCGAACAAGCTTCTAACGAGTTGACAGTTTGCCTTCTAATGAGTTGGATCTTCTCCCTCTCCGAGATATTTAGCATGCCATGGCTTTTGTCCTCGGGGCACAACTCCCCATCCTACCCCTTTATCGTATATCGCCTACGGAGCATGAGGAGCTACAGAGATAGGTCATGAGCTATTTGAAAAAGGGTACACTCAGGAGATCATGTCCTCTTATGCGGTACCAACCCTTTTAGTGCCGAATAAGGATGAGAGTTGGCGAATGTCTGTTAATATCCAGGCTATTGACAAGATCATTGTGAAGTACCAGTTTTTTATTCCTCGGTTAAAGGATATGCTATACCAACTCCATGGCACTAGAGTTTTCTTCAAACTAGACTTGAAGACAGAATACTATAAGATTCGCATGAAGCTAGGAGACGAGTCAAAGAATGCATTCAAAACGAAGGACGGATTAGATGAGTGGACAGTGATGCCTTTCAGTATATCCAACGCTCCATCTACCATTATGCGGGTGATGAATCATTTTTACACCCTTTCATGGGCAAGTTTGTGGTTGTATATTTTGACGATATCTTGATTTATAACCGATCAGAGGAGGAGCATCTTGATCATGTGGATCAGGTGTTGGATGTTCTGTGAGTAAAGCATTTCTTCCTACATTAAAGAAGTGAGCCTTTATGGTACCGTCGATGACATTTTTGGGAATGTGGTTTCAGGCGAGTGCTTTATAGTGGATGATGCCAAGGTTCGGGTAATAGTGGATAATCCCCCACCCATGTCAGTATCCCAGGTTCACAGTTTTCATAGCATGGTAGGATTTTATTGATGTTTTATCGCCTATTTCAGCACTATCGTGGCACATATTACGGATTTGATGAATACCATATCGAGTGTTGAGTTTAGATGGAGAGCGAAGGCAGATAGTGCCTTCAAACACGTAAAGGATTTGATGGTGAAAACACCTATCTTAGCGTTAACTGACTTTGATCAGCTATTCGAGGTGTCTTACAATGCTTACAAGATGGGTTTGGGTGTCGTTTTGAGCCAAAATGGGATGTTGATTGCCTTTTTTCATCAGAAGATGACAAGGGTCGCCCTAAACTTATGCGGTGCTGAACACAAGGAAGTTCTGGTCTTCTTATCCCCTACACAAGGAGTTTGTCATTAAGTCAGATCATAAGGCCCTACACTTTTTACATAGTCAGAGGCATGTTACTAATAAATACGCCAAGTGGAAATGCTACCTCCATAGGTATACATTCCATTTGCAGTACAAATAGGGGAAGGAGAATCAGGTGGCTGATGCACTTAGCAGGAGAGTGCATAATTTATTGACTCTTCGAAGTTAAGTTTTTAGATTCGTTTGGGTCCATAATTTTTAATTGACCGACGTGAATTTTGGATCGATTTTTGCATCATGTCAGTAGGGCAATGGCGCATCGGGTGAGTATTTACTAAGGATGAGATTTGACAGAGTCGGATGATCTTATGAATTCCATATTCTTCTCTCGAGAGAAGATTATTTCGGAGGCCCATTGAGGGGGATTATTAGTCCATTTGGGACTGGCACGTACCTACACGATGCCGAGTGATCAACTTTGCTGGCCGAGGATAAATAGGGATGCGAGCATAGTGTTTCTACGCTTTATAGATAACCGAGGTCCATCACACCAATGATGGTTTGATATACCGATTCCCGAGAGATCGTGGGAGGACATATCGATGGACTTTATCGTGGTACTTCTCTATACATCTTGTGGGCATGATTCCATCTATGTCGTGGTGGACAGGTATGTCGTGGTGGACAGGTTCTCTAAGATGTCCTCCTTCATACCTAGTACTCACACAACTAATGCTTCATATGCTACTTCATTATATTTCTGTGAGGTTATCCGCCTCCACGGGGTTCCCCATAATATCAGCTTTAATAGGGACCTATGATTTACAGGGAATTTCTGGCATATAGTGCTGTGAATTTTACGGACGGAGTTACAATTTTTGACAGCCTTCTACCCTAAGACGGATGGCCAGACCGAGGTGGTCAATCGGAGTGTGGGTGACCTATTGCGATGCTTCTCTTCCAAGCAACCTCGACGGTGGTACATTGTGATAGCCCAAGCCGAGTTTTCCTTTAATAATGTCGTCAATCGCTCTGCCGAACTCTATCCTTTCCATATTTTATTGGGACAATCACATACTATACCTATAGACCTTGCCGAGCTTCCTCAAATGATGCCTACTTTCCCTTCAGCTGAGAAGTTTGTCACCCTTTTGACTTACATCCAGGACAATATTCGTGCTCGCTTAAAGACCACTTATTCCTCTTATAAGGAGGCTGCAGATGAGCAGCGCTAATTTTTCTCCTATCGTCCGGGTGATTTGGTCATAGTGTACCTCATAAAGCACGACGGCAGGGTAAGGGCAATAAGCTTCTCATGCGACGATTTGGACAGTTCCCTATTGTCCGAGCTTGTTAGTCGAATTCTTATGAGGTTGATCTCCCAACGAATTTCGTATGCACCACACATTCAATGTAGCAGATCTCTCTCCTTTCTGAGGCATCCATGCTCCACTAATTTCCATCCCTCCCTCCATAGCCCACCCAATTTTCTCTCACATTGATCGAGATGTGGGGATTCTAGATTCCGTGTGTATCCCCTCTTCTTCGGGTGATTATACCTGCTACTTGGTTCCTTGGGTAGCTCTACCCATGATCGAAGACTCTTGGATTACTAAGGACAGCCTGCACCACATTGACCCGAATTTCTATCGCCAATATACAGAGTATATGGCCACTTCTCAAGGGAGGGAAAGTGATGGAGGTGCGTGGACATGGGCATTATTTTTATTATTTTTTCATATTTGTCCTTTTTTTAGTCTTCTTTTATATGTAGCATAAATAGCCGGAAGAGGCTCCTCTTGTAACACTTTTTGACTTTTAATAATGAGAACCTAGAGAGGGAAATTTAGAACTTTCACGACCTTTTCTTTTAGTTGTTATTTTTGTTGTTGTTGTGTAAATTAATTTTCAGGGTTCCGCGTCTTTTCTTTATATCAGAACCAAACAATTAAATTTTAAAATGAATATATAGCTTAGTATGTGTGGTTCACACTTTAAATCTTTTGTGTTTGTAACCTATGTGTTGAATTTCAGCTGTTAAATTCACTTTTCAACCGAAACCCACATCTTAGATACACCTGGAGGGTACAAACTAAAAAAAATATGGCTTGAAAATTAAAATTATGATTAAATTCAATCTCACATTAATTTGAAGAATATTTCACTATATCAAAAGCGTAAGCAACTGTTTAAGATTACAAAACATATAACCATCATTTTTAAGATTGAAAAACGTATAACATACCGTGACGGGTTTGTGCCCTAGGTCTATGAAAGAGGAGAAAAAAAAGATGAAATTAGATATTGATCTCTAGGTTTGTGATTGATGCAAAAAACAAAGATATAAAAATATATAACTATCATGTTAATGATTGAAATAAAATATTGCCATTGAAAAAAAAAACATATAACATACCATCATAGGTCTCTGAAAGAGGAGAATAATGGTATGTGATAGATATTGTTGTTTTGTGAAAATGATATGTGACAAAGGACGAAACCAACGTTTGCGAGGGAGATGATATTGAGACGAAAGATGTGGGAGGGAAATGTTTACACTTTTGTGAAAAGCGCCCAAGTTGGTTTACACTTTTTGGACTATATCACGCTTTTTGGTTTCGATGGTAATAAAACCACAATTATTGCAACGGTTTTAAACGCTTATAAATTTTGTAAGAGTAAAAAATAGTTGCTAATTTTGTAAGTGTCATAAGCACTTACAAATTAAATAAACTATTAGTTGCAAAATAGCTATTGTGGTGTAGATTCTACCGTGAAAATGTATTTCATAGTTTTACAAGGCCAAGAATTAAGAAAAAACTAGATTTATTTATTTATTTATTTTATGTCTCAGAATATCTAAGTCTATGTTTTTTGTGTTATGAATTTACTTTACACATAGTTGTATAAAAATTAAACCACGTCGTAAATTTACTTTAGCATTAATTAATTGAAACTATGGTATCGTTAAATATTGCTATTATTTTCATGTGTCCTTAACATAGATAAAAAAAAGAGTCAAGGGGCCTATTGTAACTCTCCCTTAAAAAATCATATGAAGTTTAGCTCGCATTTGAAGTAGAAAATATTGCAAGTTGATATGCACCGCAAACTTATCCCCAAAACATCACCCAAAATCCATAGAGTGTTTGTATATTGGGATGAAACTCACTTAAAGTTCAACCACTTAATGATTTTTTGGGGATGTGTTGAAGGAAGTTTAGGGATGCATAACATTACTCATAAATATTTTAGAAATTATATTTTACGGGAAAAATCATATTAAATGAAAAATTAGGCAGTACAGACACTTCTCTTGATGTGGCGTACTTATGTCGAACACTCCGAACACTCTAACACGGGTATGACATGGTCACGACAAGTGTCAAAAAACCACGTGTATGGCTTGTTTGACATTTTAAAGAATGCGTACATTTTGCGGACACGGCCTAAACACGTTATGTACACGTTGAGATTCAAAAAAATGAATGAACTATATGAAATTTACAGTCATCATGTAAGTTAGCATCTTGCTCGATTTCAATGCATACTTTTGATTTATACTTAAGGATTAGGAGCTTTGTAAATTTAGGGTCTATGTATTCTTTAAATAGGACAATAAACATTTCATTTATAATTTAAGTCCCCATTTTTTAATAGTAAAACCACACATACCTATAAAAATAAAAACATTTTGTGTACCCGTCTAACAGGACAAAAATGAATACAAGTTTTTAATGCATTAGGGAGACCCATTTATATGTCCTGGCGGGACCCACAATAACAATGTACAAACTTTTTAATTCATTGGGTATGGGTTTTGGATTTTTTGGTGGGTCTCCCTAGTTTTATTCATTTTTTTAATAAAGTCGTTGACAAAATCACATTCATAAAACGTCATCCAATCACAGCATGCCATGTCAATCGATAATTTAAAAATAAGGATTAAAAATGAAAACCAAATGTTTGTTGTCCTTTATCCATAATTAATATTATTTTACGCCCTAAAAATATATAAACTATAAGTATTATTATGTAACATTTAATATGTTAATTTTATTAAATTAACTTCTACTTATTTTTGTTTTCTTTTAAAGTAAGATAGACTAAAGTCACTAAACTATATATATAGACATTACCGTACATAACCTTTTTGAAACTAAACAAATAATGATTCTTGCCACCTTCTATTCAAATACAGTTTGACAAACCGAATTACTTTCTCTGCTAGTCACAAATGGCAACCCTCCCAGATATCCTTGACACCGAAATTTCAATCAAGTTTACAAAACACGTTGAGGGAAACCATTTTCATGGTACCTCTTCACTCTCGCCCAATGATCCTGTTGAAGTGAGTTTATTTTCTTTTCCAAAAGATGAGGCTATTTGGCTTGCAAGACTAATGCAGGACTATGTTGAATTCAACAAATGTAGGCTTTGCGTTTTAACGTCAGAAGTAGAAAATGGAGAAGTGTTTATAGTGACAACTAAAATATTAGGTTTAGGGTCGTGGATGGCCAAGAAAGGGAAAACAGTTTATTCGTACCTCAAAAGAGATGATCACAATGGACTGGGTAGAGGATGGTCATGCTACTCATTTGGGAACGACTTTTATAATTTTTTCTGGTAAATATTTCTTGGCTCTTATTTTATTTTATTTTTTGGTTCTTGATTCTTAGATTAGCAGGTTTAATATATATCGGTTCTTGGATTATCTAGTTTCTATCTTTCTTGGTTTAGATTTTCACATTTTTTAGGGATTAAACGTTTTTAGATTTGTTCGTCGACCATAGAGAAAATGATTAATCTATACAGATTTAATTTCATTCGCGAAGACCCTTTAGTATTCATTCCAGTTAATTTTTAATTTTCAATTTTAAATGCATATATTCGTGCACCTCTAGCCTCAATAATTAACTTAAATCCTACTTTTTATAAGTTCTGGAATTAGCTGGTTAAAGTCCCACATTAAAAAAACATACTAATTGATATTTGAAGTTTTTTTTAAATAAACTTTTTTTTTTATAATTAAATGAATTCACTAAAACCAATCGTTAAGCGAGCAAATAAATTTTTATTAAATTGAATGTTAGTGAGATTAGAATGTTCAAGAAACAAAGTTAGTGAAATCTGACGTTAAAATCTTATATCAAATAATGTATAAAATATGCAGGTTCTTTAATTCTTTTAGTATCTCATGGCTGACCTTGAATAGGAGCCTCATACCAAGTCCCCTAAAAAACTTTAGCATATCAAGACCGCCCGGATCCAACAGAAGCCCAATTCTATACCTTTCAACATTTTTAATTTTGATTTATTTAACTTTTGGGATGAATCCTATTATTTATTTCACAAATATGATTTATTTTATATTTTAATTTTGATAATATACAAAAACACATATATTTTAAATAACAATGTTAAGACAAAATGTTGTTTATGTATACATATTGGGTTGCTTTTGTGTTAATTATATTCTTTGAACATAATGTTACTCATTTTTATTATAATAAAACAGTAGATTTTTGTTCTGAAAAATCGATATGTACATGATGCTTGTCAATATATTTTAGAATCTTAATTGTTTGGTGAGTCCTATCATGTAGACTCAAATAATATATATATATATATATATATATATATATATATATATATATATAGTCCTGCTCCTGTGCGGATTAGTCCACATTTTAAGAATGCGGACCAGACGCGTGTCACCTGGCGGTGAGCCCAAAAAAGAGGGAGAGTGTGTCTATAATTTAGGCGATAATTTCTAGGCGCACCGTTACGTGACACATGTCCGGTCCGCATTCTTAAAATGCGGACTAGTCCGCACAAGAGCAGGACTGTATATATATATATATACAGAAAGGATCTCATGCAAACCCAGTTTGCATACCCTCCGTGCGGACCATTTTTTTAAAATAGTAAAAAAAATAATTTCGGGCTGATTTTTTTTTATGATTTTTAAACATTTCAGTAGGGCCATGAAAAATAATCAGCTCAAAATGAATTTTTTTGCTATTTTAAAAAAATCGGTCAAACTTTGTCAGTTTTTAAGTTGTTAAAAACTGACAAAGTTTGACCGATTTTTTTAAAATAGCAAAAAAATTCATTTTGAGTTGAATTTTTTTTATGGTCCTATTGAAATATTTAGAAACTATAAAAAAAAAATTACATCAAAAATATATTTTTTACAATTTTATCAAAATTGGTCCGCGCCGGCGTTATGCAAACTGGGGTATGCATGAGAACCACTCTCTCTCTCTCTCTCTCTCTATATATATATATATATATATACAGTCCTGCTCTTGTGCGGACTAGTCCGCATTTTAAGAATGCGGACCGGATATGTGTCACCTGGCGGTGAGCCCAAAAAAGAAAGAGAGTGTGCCTATAATTTAGGCGATAATTTCTAGGCGCACCGTTAGGTGACACATGTCCGGTCCGCATTCTTAAAATGCGAACTAATCCGCACAGGAGCATTATTATATATATATATATATATATAATACGTTTACTTGTGCATTTCCTGTGAAATTGCCCATTATAGCATGCATTTGATTGTATGCACCAAAAGCATGGATCTTTATGTGAAGGATTTGTTTGGAAGAAAAAAAAAAGAGTAATGATAGAGAGATTCAAATTTTTGGACACATTTTTTGGGATATAGTGATATGTCTTTAATACATTGGATGGTGTGTGTGGATCACATGAATTCCTCTAAAAATAACACTTACTGTGTCCCAATTTTTTTTCCAAAAACTTGGTCTCCCTATTATTACTCAAAAAATTTATATGTATATATATATGATCTGGAGATTGACAACTACATCAAACGGTGTTTGGTGATATGCATGTATAAGTAATGTGCCGATAAGAACGTTTTCAAATGGTGCAAACTTGATTACTGCTAGGATGTATACTTGGACGGTTAAATTAGGTTTGGAACATATATTTTTTTAATTCTACTTTGATAAATATTTGTAAAATATATGGAGAATGTGCTATATATGTTTTGGTTGATATTATTATTTTTTTTTAGTTTTTTTGGCTTTAGTTTCATCTCCTAAGATTTTTTAGACTTTTATTCTATGTATTTTTTAAATTGTATTTAATCTCATAACCACTCAAAACTGTCGATAAGTACTCTGTAACTGTTCATCTTCCTTTCTGCAGACAATGACACGTGTTTTATAGTGGTTACAACATGATCAACATCTAAAAAAATAAAAATATGAAAATAAATACAAATAATTCTTAAAAAATAGAATTAAACACTTAAAATCCCTTTTTTTTATGGGTATTGTCAAAGTTGTAATTTTATTCGTATGAATAAGTGAGTTTTCCTTAATTATGTTTACATCCATGCTCGGTGCACTGCATATTTTTATATCCATTCACCATGACAATCGGAGGCCTGTAATGGTTATATTTTGGTCAAATATTCTGGATTTGACTATTGTGATAATAATATTATTTTCGGATGAGAGCTGCCTTATACTTTGGACTTCGCATTAGTTTTTCTTTAAGAGTACTAATTGCTTTACAATTAAATAAAGATGTTTCCCTTTTAATGAAGAGGCTATAGAATATTAAAATATCCCACCAGTTTCTCGTATGGAAATGCAAAGTGAGGAGCAGTCCCTTTTATGCATGAATATATGCATCATTAACTAGTTATCTGTATTCATGCATACAATCAAATATATGATTAATAAATTGTTTCGGTATAATATTTTAAATAATATAAACGTGTTTAAATAATGTTAATTATTTTTGTTGGCATTTTTTTGAAACAAGTAAACCCCATTCCGATATCACATGCTACTGAATAGAATGTAGCTCGTCGACCCACTCGAGAACCTCCATAGTCAGGGCTGCCAAGATATCTTTATACCAACACCTAAGCGTGCTTAGAAATAGATAACGGAGTCTCGGGGGCACTGTCTCAATACCATAAAAACATCTCGAATTCCTCTCCTTCCAAACCGTCCAAAAAATACAATGAGGAACTAACTTCCACACACGCCTGAGACCTGGTCGCCCCGCTGGAGGTCTCCAACCCTCAAAGAGAGCCCTCACTGACCAGGGCATAACCCAAGAAATCCTCGCAATGGTAAAGAAAATATCCCACAAACCCGTTGCCACCTTGCAGTGTAAAAGTAGGTGATTGGTCCTCTTTTCCTCCTCCTTACATAACCAACAGCGGCTAGCTAGCCGAAAACTCCTCTTTTGAAGCCCCTCGAGCGTCAGTATGGCTTGTCTAGCTGCCGTCCACATAAAAAATCTGACCTTCAGAGGCACTTTCACCTTCCAAATATTCTTCCAAGGGAAGCCAACTGCGTAGTCCCGTTACCGCACAGAATCTTATAGTAGTTCCTGACCGAGAACACCCCTGCCCCACCACCTTTCCAGCGTATGCAGTCCTCCTTATCTGTCGGACGCGGGGCTGAGTTCAACCATTCAAAGAACATATCTGCCTCCTGAACTCCCAGTCCCAAAGCCTTCTTCTGAACTGCAAATTCCATCTCCCACCCTCCCCGCTAAAATCCCAATGGTTCACTACTAACCCATCTTGGTCCTCTCCGAGGCTAAAGATCCTCGGAAAGAGCTCTTGAATGGACCCCTGATCGCCCCATTTATCCTTCCAGAATCTGACCCTGTCGCCTCTCCTCAAAGAAATACCCGTATGTCTGAAAAAATCTACCCACTCCATAGCTATATGTTTCCACAAACCCATGCCATCAGCAAAACTCACCACCACCGGCCCCTAGCCCCATTGAGAACTCCCCCCCCCCCCCCTCGCAACAACAACTCTCCTCCATAACCTATGCTCCTCCAGAGGGAACCTCCACAACCACTTCCCTAAAAGAGCTTCATTGAATATAGCCCAGTTCTGCACACCCCCCCCCCCCCCCCAATACTTGAGGGGCGTACACACCTCTTCCCACCCTACCTGGCTATACTTAAAGCTATCCTCCGTGCCTTTCCATAAGAAATCCCACATAGTTTTCTCCATCTTCAAATGCACCGTCCTAGGCAGGGGAAGAATGGACATGAAATATGTGGGCAAGCTAGACAGCGTGCTCTTAATCAACGTCAGACGTCCACCTTTCAAAAGAAAACCATTTTTCCAACCGACCAACTTCCTACGCATTCTCTCCAATATGGTGTCCTAGATCGCCGTAGCCTTATACTTAGCCCCAAGAGGAAGGTTGAGACAAGTATTAGGTAAAGATCCTACCCTGCCACCCAAGGTATCGGCTAATTCCTCCACTTCGCCCTCTCTGTCAATCGGGATCAACTCACATTTACTCGTATTAATATTAAGACCCGACATCGCCTCAAAACATATAAGTAGGATCTTAAGAGCATATACTTGCCTCCGATCTGCATCACATAATATAATCGCATCATCCGCAAATAGAAGATGAGAGACCATCACCAAATTAGTACCCGAATTCCCAAAGGAGAACCCGTGATCCACCCTGCCTCGACCATCCTCTCCATCATCCTACTAAACGCCTCCATGACCAGGATGAATAGGAAAGGGGATAAAAGGTCCCCCTGGCGAAGACCACGAGAATTAGGAAAGAAATCTCCATTAATCAACACTGAAAATCTGGCCGTCGAAATACATCTCTTGACCCACCGACACCCCCTATCGTCGAAACCCATCCTCTTTTACAAGTATAGAAGAAAATTCCAATTGACATGATCGTACGCCTTCTCAATGTCAATCTTACAAGCGATACATGGATCCTCGCTCCTTGTCCTAGAGTCCACACACTCATTTGCTACCAATACAGCATCAAGAATCTGTCTGCCACAAACGAAAGCGTTTTGGGACTCAAAAATCAGAGGATCAATAACCTTTCTAAGTCTAACCGAAAACACCTTGGCGAGAAGCTTGTAGACACTACCGATCAAGATGATAGGCCTGAAGTCTCTGATATAAAAAAAAAAAAACCTTCTTAGAGCTCAATGTGATGAAGTTCGCATTCAATCTAGGCACAAAATATCCCCTGTCGTGGAACTCTTCGAAGACAGCCATCACATCATTCCTGACAATGGCCCAACAATGCTGAAAGAACGCCAGCGAAAAACCGTCCGGTCGGGGCACCTTATCCCCACACATCGACTTTAGGACCTGAGTAAGCTCCTCTTCTGTGAAGATGCCCTCAATATCGGCAGCCTCTGTACTCGAAATGCACCCGAAGTTGGCCCTATCGAGAGTGGGGCGCCACGTCTCCTCTTCCCTGAACATCTCCTCATAAAACTGAGAAATGTCCCCCCTCACCTCTCTATCCTCTTCAAACACCACACCCCCCACTTCGATTTTCCCGATGTGATTACTGCGCCTGTGAGAACTATCCACCGAATAAAAAAAAATTATATTCGAATCCCCTCCCTTAACCATAACGCCCTCGACTTCTGCCTCCAGCTAATTTCTTCCTGAATGAGTCTGACCCCGATCTCCCCCTTCCTGACCTCCCTCACCCTCTTCTCCACCTCGGTGAACCCGACTCTCTCTTCCTTCTCGTCGAGAATCCGTACCTTCTCCAAGTAACTAGTGGTAGTCAGACGCACATTCCCAAAAACCTCTCTGTTCCAAAGTTTAATATCCTCCTTAAGAAATCCCAGTTTGGTTGCCAACTTGAAACTGACATTCCCCTCCACCTCATAACTTGCCCACCAGTTTGTTTTGTAAAATTTGGAGAGAGGTTGAAAATGACAAGGTGGATAAGAAATATTTTGAGTGATTAGTTTTGCTCTTCATAATGTGAAAGACAACCTCTACATTTAGAGGGTTTACTTCACATTGTGAATATTGAATAGTATCACACCACCACCACATTCATTCTAGAGGATTGCATTCGAGATATCTTTTTATTTATAGTTTATTTATTCTACGTGGCACCCCATATTCTTCCACTCCAAATTAGCACTGGAGATGCTATTAGGGACTAATTATATATGTCAAAATTTATTTTTACATACTTTGCCTCCCCCCCCCCCCCCCCCCCCCCCCACACACACACACACTCATTATGTCTTTCTTATGGTGTCAATTTCCTTAATATTTTTTTTTCTACATGCAGCCCCATCGTGGAGTTCCTTAAAAATATTCATAATAAAAATGGTTATCACGGAAACCTTGAAAAGGGGGTATTTCTGAATACAAAATCAGAAGTATGCTTTTTCAATTTTGGAAGACACAGAAGTATGAGCTCTTTTCTCTCTCTCTCTCCCTCTTCTGTTTTCAATATATTTTAATATTATAATTTTGAAATTGTCTACCATTTTACCTTTAGGTTTGATGGAAGGCATGATTGACGATTGCAACCAACTTTTACAACTTGTAGAGAAAGTTGTGGCCAATCACCCTCTCAAGGGTTGCACAAACTTCCCCCATGAACTTAACCATTTTAGACTTCTAGTTTTGAGTCTGCAAAACTGTAAGGGTTCGGCCTTGAGGTAAGTATTATATTGCATGGATGTTGCGTTAATACTAAATATTGAGTATGGTACGGGTGTTAATTTTAGAAATGATTCGAAATTGATATGATATTTCGTATTCGTGTTAATTTTTTGATATGAAATTGTGTTGTATCGTATTCGTATCAAAATTATAAATCGTGTTATTGTGTCCTTATCGTGTTAATCATATTTTATTAGGCCCAGTTTGGTTGTGCAAATTGTTTGATTATGTAAATTGGTTCATTGTGAATTAGTGAATTATAAATGAGTGAATTTGAAATGAGTTAAATCCAATTTTACACAATGTTTGGTAATTTGAAATTGATGTTAAGGTTCTATGAAAAAAAGATAAAAACAAATCAAGAGAGAGGGGGAGGGGGAGGGAAAGAGAGAGGGAGAGTGGAAGATGGAGAAGGGACATGCACTTAATGTGACTCCTATTTCAAATGGATTCATTTCACATTTTTTGTGAAATGATCCAATTTCAGATTTTGCACATAAGTTAAAATGGGACAATTAATGAATCATTTCATTAATGGAACCAAACACAATTAATGAGTCAATTTGTAAATGGGGCAATTTATTAATGATTCAATTTACAATTTTGGGACAACCAAACGGGGCCTTAGAGTTTTTGTGTCTATTAGGGTTTTTTAAGCATAAAGAATTGTAAAATTGAAGGGCATGTTACTGTTTTTTCAGACGGAGGATCTGGTGCATTTGTAACGACCCTATATTTTGGCGTGAGTCAGACAAAATAATATTTGTCTATAAACTGTGGTCTATTCTATTAGATGATCCTCTTAAATTTCACTATTATTTTGAACTTGAGAAAGACGAAATGGATACTGGAAACTGGTGGACCTTGGTACCAAGCGATCAAAGATCTGTATGGTGTAAAGTTTACCATTACAAAGAGACGCCAACATTTAATAAATATCAGGGGAATAAGGGAGGAATCCTAGATTTAATAAGGCATGCCATGCAGCACCATGAACCTTATAGTGGGGCCAATATCATCCGTGAATTTCAAGTCCTATGGCCAACTGCAATCACAAACATGTTCATGCAGGTGCTGGATTTCATGGACCGCAAACTATTCTTCAACAAGTAAGATAAGTAATATAAATCTTGTCCAATAAAAATTGTATTTTAATTATACTAATGTCTACAATTGGTTTTCTTTTCAGTACACCCGTGGAACAGCTTATCCTCCAAGGACCAACTCCTTATAAATGAGGTACATGAGGACGGATTTCTTTGCAATATTATGCTATTAATTTGCTCTTTTTATTTAAATTTTATATTTTTCTTGTTTCTCAGGAAATTGACCGGTGGCAACATGTAAAAAGGAAAATAAGAGACAAAAATGTTATCTTGATCCATTCTGGGTGTGAATTTTTGTGAGTAGTTAAGGTCCCATTATGTATATAGAAATGATGTTGGCAGCATATGGAGATTTTGTAGTTTTTGAAAATATGTTGTTACTCCTTGTAGATTCTTTCTTTTGTGTGTTTGATATGTTTTCCTTTCAAAAACTCACAAATCTCATATTGTGGATTTTTTTTTTCTCTAAATTGGTCTTACAATTTAACTATCGATCAATGATTTTTGCACGAAATGAAATCATTCGGGAGACCCTTGCTTAACTTAACATGACTTGTTCTGTAGAACAAATATGATTTAAAATTAATGTATACTTATGAAAATACTATGTTCCTTAATATTGTGAAGTTTTCAAGTTTTATGGAATTAAATCATGTTATTATATGTTTATCGGCTTTGATTATTAATGGGTCATCTTCTTAGACATGATTATTCAAACAAATCCATAAAAATAAGACTATCTCGTGACCATTTGGGTATTTTTGTGTGACAAAATTCTCAAATACTAATTTGTCACGTCATACAACTCAACACTCCAAAGAAATTGTATTTTGTTACAGTTGCCAGCAATTACGTCTTTTTCCCTCACAACATAAGACATATTAAATGATGAGCGATTAATTTCATTTGCTCGTGTAAGGAACAAAAGACAAACATTAGACTATGTAATTTTTCTCTAAGTTAACACGAAAATCTAACTATTGCTCAATGATTTTTCATATCAAATGAAATTACGCGAAAAAATCAATGCTCCAAAGCAATTGTATTTTGTTAGAGCTCTCGCCAACGAGGTCTTCTACCCTAGTCTCATCGGACATTTTAAATGACGGGGGATTAAATTTTATCTATCCATGTATGGAATAAACAAAAAACATTAGATTGTGTAATTTTTTCCAAGTACCGTGACAATTAGTTGTTGCATATCGATTTTTGTGTCAAATGAAATAACGCGCAAAAAACTCAACGTTTCAGAGCAATTGTATTTTGTTAGAGTTGCCGCAACAGTAACCTTGTCGGGACATTTTTACTGATGCGGGATTAAATTTTATTTGTCCTTGTACGAAATAAATGACAAGCATTAGATTGTGTAATTTTTCTTGAAGTACCGCGGCAATTAACGATTTTCCACTCCAAAAGAAACACTGAGAGAAAAATTCAATACGCTAAAGCAACTGAATTTTCTTACAGCTGTCAAGAATTAACTCTCCCACGGTAACCTTGTATGGACATTTTAAATGATGCTGGGCAAAATTTATTTTGTGCGCATATGGAACAAACAACAACTATCAGGCTGTGTAATTTTTCTCCAAATATCACGATAATTAACTACCAGTCTATGATTATTCACACTAAAGGAAATAACGTGTGAGACACATTGGTTACCTTAACGTGATATAAGCTATAAAAAAATAGTTTAAAATTACAACATTTTATAAGTAATCCTATTGTTGATGTCTAAAAATAGTGTGGGTTCAATTTTATAATCATAGATAAATAATAAGAGCAATCTAAATAAAACACACAAGAGGCAAATATTTTTAAAGTGGTTTAGCTGTTAAAAGACTACATCCACTGTTGACTTTATTATTGATGCTTACAAGAGCCCAATATGGTGTGCCTAAGAGTGGTTGAATTTTTTTCTTGAGCTAAGGGAGATCAAGTATTAATAGTGGTCTAAAACCCCATACACATAATGCCTTTATATTTCAAGGCATTTACATCTGCATAAAATATATAAGACTATTGGTATTCAGTGTTGGTCGCCCTTCCATTTGAGTAGCTTTTGCTATTCCAAATGGTTCACATTCTAGAGTTGGTCGACATTCTAATCGACTAAGTTCCTCTGATGCCGATCAAGATAATTGAATGGCCACATAGGATAGCATGCGTATATTGTTCATTGGTCCATGTGGGGAGGTAATTTTTACATACAACAAAAGCCCCCAATGCTCCATGCTTGATGATTGATCGAAAGTATGGAGTATGTGTTCAAACTGTTGCTCAGCGTAAGATCTGAGCGTTGGTCGACAGCCGACCTTATGGACTTGTAAAAAAATTTACTAGCACTGTTGATAATGACATTTTTGCAAATAAGTCAAACGTTTTTTAACCGCCACTTCTAATAACTCTTTCATTTTCTTGAAGTTATTGGTCGATTTCAATCAGATGATAGAGAAGGATATACAAATAAGATCTTCATCGGCCAGTGTTGAGGAAGATCTTGAGAGTTTGCAAAATACTTACAAGCCTCCGGTGAAGCACTAGAGAGAGAAAAACAAGCATGGCAGGAAAAAATCAAGACTTCCGAGAACCAGGCCATAGGAGCAGAGGAAGCATGAAAAACTATTATTAATGAGCTGGCTCAGACCAAGTTGATAATTATAAAAGATGAGTGCCGAGCAAAGGCGGCTGAGGACAAGGTGGTTGTCTTGACTAATGATAACTCTGCCCTACTGGTCAAGGCCAAGAAGGATAAGGAGAAAGCTACAAACAAGGGATGGGAGAAAGCCTTTTGATGCTATATCCGTACATATTGAATACTTCAGGAAGTAGTTCTTCAAGGAAGGTTGATCGAAAGCCTTGAAGAAGGTTCGTACTCAGGCAGACTCTGAATTTTTTTAGAGACATGACCCATGAACTCCTCCCAGCCTAGATGAAGACTTTGAACATGATGAGGAGGGTTATGTAGAATCCTCTAAGGTGCCTGCTAAGAATGCAGACTTTCCTGCAGCCGACCAAGACAAGACCAAGGAGCAGGAGAATGACAAGGAAAAGGAGTAGCTTGTTTTAGTTATTTTATTTTTTCCTTTCCCTTTATGATTTTTTCACTTCTCCTTATTCATTTTTTCTGATGTACTCATCTCTGTAACCATTGTTGATACCAAAAATTATCCATCCACGTGGACCAATCAGAAAGTGACAAATGTCTCCTTGCGTGGAAGAAATCTGTCAGTAAATAGTTACTCGACAACTACTTTGACCAACTCCAAGAATGCTGACCAATACGAAGAATGTTGACCAATGCACATGATGCCAACCATCAACAATATAGATATGACAAGCCAATACGCCAAATACATGAACAAATGTCACACTATTTATTTACAGGATGTAAATACTTAGACATATAAAATCATTCGATCCTTTGGTATTCCAACCCTTGATCTCCGGATCACTATAAATACATTGTATCATATTCCAAAAAGGGGATAAAATAGAATTCTAGGGCATTATTCTCAACATAGAATACCTAGCTTTATGTAAACACTGAGATCAATAACATAACAGTGGACGTAGGTTTTATTCATAGCTGAACCACTTAAAAACCTCGTGTCTCTTTCTTTTGATTATTTTATTTTCTACTCTTTAATTATCCGTGATTATCTAATTAGATCCTGTCCATTTTTTTACATCAACAGATTGGCGCCGTTTGTGGGAACGATTGTCTAACTGTTGTTTTCTTATCTCTTGAGGAAAAATGAATTATCCTGAGTCCAGCATTAGAAGTGAAGGCAACCCTACCGTTCCATCTGCTCCGCCTACAACGGCTGACCTAACTAGAATCTTAGCCAGTCTCGCTAAAGGTCAAGAAGCCATGAAAGAAACGGTGATGCAAGTAACCATATAATTACAGGGAAAATCCCCAGTCTTATCCAGGTAACAAATGGCTCCTCCGCCAAGAAGAAAGATACTTCTTCCACCTCATAGACATAGTCGACACGGTTATTCAAGATCTTCATAAGATAGGACATACCATCCTGGAGCAAGTTCGCCAATAAGATCTGCAGAGTTCTACGATGGTCATTCCATGTCTCGTGAAAGGGCAAGTGTCTGATAATCTAGTGTCCGACGATCAGTACCTGACGAGCTAGAGGAAAGCTCAGCACTAACGAATGGACGAGAAACTTCACACACGTCTCATGTAGTAAATCCCTTATAGAAGGGATCAATTCAGCGAATAGAACATCGGTTAGGAGAAATGGCGAAGGCACAGAATCCCGTGCAGAGGAGTTTCATTAAGGGACCCCCTTTTTTGCGAATAATTATAGATTTCCCAACTCCGTCCAAATTCAAATCTCCCGTGGTAAGTCCCAAATATGATGGGAAAACTGATCCAATACTGCATGTTGAATAATATCAGGTAGCCGCTGACATTTATTAAATCCCCGATGAGATGATATATAGGGCATTTTCAAGTACTATCACTCGCTCCGCTCAGATTTGGTACAACAATTTGCCCTAAGGACAAATTAATGATTTCAATTAACTAGTCGAGCTATTTATTAGCAATTTCTGTTTTGGGGACAAACCAATGAAGAGAGTGGCATATATCTTGAGTCTAAGGCATCGAGTGGGGGAAACCACCAGGGAATACATCACTCGTTTCAATAACGAGAAATTGGAGGTAGTGGATTATGAGGAGAAGACATCCATTACTACTCTTATGAGTGGATTACTTCTTGAGAAACTTTATTATGCTCTGTCCAAAGATCCTCCTTAAACCATGACTGAAATCATGGATAAGGTAGGACAAATTATGAATGCTGAGGAAGATATGGCTGCAAAGCAAAGCCCAACTGCTAAATCCGATAAAAAGGACCATAAGGAGCAAAAGGAATAAAAATATCAGAATCCTCCCAAGATCAAGGAGGAGAAACTCAAGAAGTATGGAAATTATACCCCTTAACTATTAGTGTTCACCATATCCTAGAAGAAATCAAACACAACAGGAATTTGCGTTGGTCCATAAAATTGAAGGCACCTCCTAATAGGAGGGACAAATCAAAATATTGTGAATTTCATAGGGATAACGGCCACGCTACAGATAATTGCATCATCCTGAAGAATGAAATATAGTCTCTTATTCGCTGAGAAAACTAAATAAGTTTATTGATTGGAGAGATGGCAGAGAAGATGGGGGAATATCAAATTTTCCATGCAAACCCAGAGATGACAGGAAGAGAAATCATGAAGATGATTATGCAGATGATCTTCGACTGCTAAAGAAGACCAAACAACTAGAACGTGAGGTATCAATGATCAATTTTGGTTAATTTGATTGTCATGTAATTACAGGTGGAGGTGCAGGAGGAGGAGATCATACTGCTGAAAGAAAAGCTTATTTTAATGAAGCACTGCCTTGCTCCTTTATCCAGAAAATAAACTTCAATGAAGATGATCAGCCCAGGAAAGTCTACAGAGATAAACTTGTAATTAGTTTTTCCAAAAATTACTTGTCCGGAGTACTATATCCTTATGATGACCCACTGGTTGTCAAATTTAGAATTGATGATATAGTCATTGCAAGGGTTCTGGTTGATAATGGGAGTTCGGCAGATATTATGTTCAATCCGTGTTTCGAAAGTTTGAACTTAAAACTTGGCCAGATGGAGCCTTTTTTTATTAAAGAGGACTAGGCCCTATGAATTTATTTATAAATGAAATAACCTAAAAAGGAGATTACAACAGAAAGAAGGATGATTTTATAAGTATCCATCTTTACAAAGAGAAGAAGAACCTTTAGAAAATCTAAAATTTGGGAATCCCCAAGCATCCAAGTTTATCATAGGCCACTAATAGTTTTTTCAAGAGAGAAAGTTTATCCACTGGGAACTATCCGGCTGGAATTTTTGATCGGCACATGGCCGACCAGTCGAAATGAGAAGATTTTTTTTTTATTATGGATAAAAATGTTCAATCTGCCTATAATGTGATCCTTGGCAGAGTGGGAATGAAAACGTTTGAAGTAGTACCCTCCACGGTCCATCAATGTTTGAAATTATCAACTCATTTTAGCATAACGACAATAAAAGGAGACCAGAAAGTGGCACAGAATGTTATTATTCATCAATCAAGCAAGAAGATGCTACTAGATTGAAGAAAAAGACCACCATTTATCAAATGGACACCATTAAAACCAATGGAGAATCTGAAGTTGAAACTTTAGATCCACAAGATGAGGCAGAGATGGTCAAGGGACAAATTATGGAAACAACTGAAAGTATTATTCTAGACCACTAAAGGCCCGAAAGGACTACGCAGATCGGCTCAACGTTAGATCCAACTTTAAAGCAAGAACTGATTGAGTTTCTTAAACAGAGGAAGAACGTGTTTTCTTGGTGTCATGAAGATATGCCTGGGATCGATCCTAATTTCCTCTACCATGAACTCAATATCAACAAGGATGTAAAGTCGATCAGACAGAGGCGAAGAGTCTTTATCCCCGAGAAGAATCAAGCCATACAAGAAGAAGTGGAAGAACTTTAAAAAGAATAATTAATAGTAGATGTAAAATACCCTGATTGGTTGGCCAATGTTGTGATGGTCAAGAAGAAAAATAACAAGTGGATAATGTGTGTGGACTTCACTGACTTGAACAAAGCGTGCTCAAAAGATTATTTACCTTTACCTAGAATTGATCAACTGGTGGATGCTACCTCAGGGCATGAAATTTCAAGTTTCATGGACGTTTATTTCGGGTACAATCAAATAAAAATAAAGCCAGAAGATAGGGAGAGGACAAATTTTATCACCAGCCGAGGAACTTAATGCTACAATGTGATGCCTTTTGGGTTGAAAAATATAGGGGCAACGTATTAGAGGTTAGTGAACAAAGTCTTTGAAGATCAAATTGGCAAAAATAGGGAGGTTTACTTAGAGGATATGTTAACAAAAAGAAAGAGGTCTACGAACCACATCAGTGATCTCAGTCAGATATTTGACCAACTAGAGAAGCATCAAATGAAGTTGAATCCAACCAAGTGCGTGTTCGGAGTCAATGAGGGAATATACCTTGACTTCATAGTTAACCATGAATCACCTTATACTCTTGACTTAATTGATTATACATTGTATAAGTGCTCATCTAGTTTGGAAATTGTGACAAAATTTGAATCCCATCCCCTAGAATCCAAAGAACCTCAGATTCTTCTTGTAATGCCTCAATTGATTCATTTAAAGGTAAATTCTCAACCACACATATTAGGATTGCATATATATATGGCATTGATTTCCTGTGTGATTTAGTTCCCATTTAAAATAAGTTTTTAATAATTTTGGGATTTTTTAAATAATTTTTAAGAAATTAAAAGTTGGGTTTTAAAAATATTTGGGGTCATTTTGTGATTATTGGTTTTATCTAAACATGCCTGAATGTTTGGTTGGGTAGAATCCGAATGCTCTTGAGATTTGAGGGTGTGTGTATAATTAAGTTTCCACACGCGTTTATGGCTTCATCTGATCCTTACACCTGTCAACATTATGACGACTTGATTTGTGTTTGTTGTTAGACTCAGAACCTGTACGCAATCTTAGCCCTTGTATATAGTTAATCAATGTATTACATGCGTCTTATCCCAATCCATGTGAACCCTCTTCAGACCAATCAGGGAACGCTTAATCCACCGCTGATATTAAATCATTGGATGGATGGAAAATGCCAAAGATCCAATCTCAGCCATTAGATTTTAGCTGATGTTATCGATCCTACCTCGCCTAGTATAAAAGGTGGTTGAGCCTCGGAATTTTGGGAGTTTTTTCAGTTCGTCAAACTGAGAGAAAGGAGAAGAGAGAGACAGAGAAAAAGAGAGAGAAAACCCTAAAATCGGCCAAACCCTAAAATCTTTTTCAAACCCTAAACTTCTTTTGAATCCAAAATTAGTTTACAACCTAAATCAAACCTGAGTGTTTGAGAGTTATTTTGGAAAAGGTTTGAAACTTGTTCATGGTTTGAATACTCTATGTTTAAGATCTTGTAAGTATAATACCCCGTTTTTTTATGGATATTTATTTATGGGATTAATTAAATTAAATGTGAATTAATTGAGAATTAATCCGGATAAAATACTAACGAGATGTGAGTTGGTATTTTATTATAATGTGTATATATGGCAATATATGAAACTTGAAAATATTGAAATTGTCGCGAGGCTGAAATACGACAATTTGGAAATTTTGTTGAGACGCGTGTGACAGTCACGTCAGGAATATAATTATCATAATTAAAAAATGAATTTTATTTTTATCAATCGTATGGTCATTTTGAGTGCGCCAATGAGTCCGAAAGGCTCGAAATAGTCAGAAAATATTAGCCGGGGGTTTAGTTTGGGTCCCGGGGCATTTTTAGGCCATACCGGCAACCCAAAAGGGTAGTTTGGTAATTTCGGAATTTTGGGAATTAAAACCCACGAAAATTAGAAGTTAAAATCTGATTTAGTCTTTACCCACTAAACCCACTAACAACACTAAATGACTTAATGGTCTACGGGAGTTATTAGAAAAAGTTCTAAGAGTTTCCTAAGGCAACCTCTAAACCACCATTGTCATCTTGGAGAAAAACTGGTAGAGAGAGAGAGGAAGGAGAATTCTGCAGAGAGAGAAAGTGAGAGATCAACCTTCAACAATTCAACATCAAATTCAGAGAAAGACCTAAGGCAAGTGGTTTAATTACGTTATTTACAACGAATGTTTCTTCCATGCTTAGACATTTATGAAAATTGCATTATTTTGGGAGATGATAAAAACCCATTGAATTTGTATAAGAAATTCACATTTTGATAAGGAGACTGCATGTAGAATCGTGTTTGGGTATTTATTCTGATAGGAATACATCTTTTATATCACAAATGGATTTAATTATGTCTATTGATGACTGTAAATTTCTAGGGTTCATGTTCATGAAATTTGGGGAAAATTGGGGAGATTTGATGATTAGATGTGGTTTTGGATGATTTGACCCCATATAAATGTTGTAATACGATTTATGTTTGTTTAGGAATGATTAGGAACCTTAAAAAACTGTTGGGATTATGTTTGGATGAGTTTCGAGAAGAGAAAGTTGGAGGAAAAACGAATTTAGGAATTCTGGGCTCGAACTGTCACCTCGTTAGAAGACTTGCCCAGGTCGTTCGAACGAGCTCGTTCGAACAAGCTTCTAACGAGTTGACAGTTTGCCTTCTAATGAGTTGGATGTTCGTTCGATGCCTTTCGTTCGAACGAGATCTCGTTAGATGCCCACTTCGCTCGAACGAACTCTCATTCGAACGAGCCTCGTTCGAACGAGACTTCTAACGAGTTGAAAGAATGGCCTTTTTGGCCTCATTTGATTTCTAGTGTCCCGTAACCTTATTTAATTGTAGAGATAAACTTCCCTTGTTAACTATTTGGTATAATTGGGAGATTTGGGATATTTTGAGGAGTGAAACATAGAAGTGTGATTTGAACCATATGATATTTGTGGATTAGGACGCTAGTGACTATATACGATGTGAGGATTATTGACGACTTATATATTTGTATTAACCGGGGATATGTGAATGGTGTAACATTATAAGTTGGTATGAGAATGAGAAGTATACCACTAATAATTATGGTAATTACTAAGAAGTGTGCACGCTTAGTATATATGATTTTATGTGTATGACATACCTACCATACTTGCTATCACGGGAGGTTTGCGTTCGCTTAGGGCTATCTAACCTTTGTATGCCTACGGGGGGGATTTAGATTGGTACCTCTAGGACATAGGTCAGAGAAGGACTTATTGGGAAGTTAATAAGTCTGCTGATCGTGGGAGCGTAGGTATGTGCGTGACCCATGTGATGTGACTGTGTTCACCTCCATTATTTGTGATTGTTGTTATCTGAGAACGATTCCTGAGAGATTCGGAATGCGTGATCCTTATGTACGTGATGTACCGGGATGGATAGCAGAGTATGTGTGCACCGCAGCTTAGTCTCGGGGTGCTTGTATTGTATATTTATGACGTGAATAATATACGCTTAAATAATGAGAACTTTCATGCTGGTATTGTGAGTATAATTATGGTAACGCTTTGAGAAATAAAAAGGGATAACCTGTAGTGAATTGTATTGCTAATAATTGAGAATCCGAATTTAAGTAAAGCCCTCTATTTAATTGATAATGTTAGAATGTATACTGGGAATCGAGTAGAAAGGGGTAGAGCTTATGACGGTTTAGTTAGATATGAATGTCACTTAGATGGGTACGGTACGTTAGGAGTGCACAATTAGTCGAGAGGTGAGTATTTCATGTGAGTGCACGTCCTAACATGTATTTTGCATTCATTGTTTTAATGTTATTAAAGCACTTGCTATTTTTAAAATACTCTCCACTTTCGGGCTCTGACCCGTTTGATTTCAAATCTATTTTTGTAAAAACCTTTTAGGTGCCCAGCCACAAGGACACCATGCATATGAATTCTATTCAGGTGACGAGCTGTAGCTGTTGTGGGAGTTACAGGGCCTTGCTAGTAGACGCTTCCTTTGGTTTTGACTCCATAATCAGTTCCATTATTTGTAGGGCATGTCGCCCATTTCTAGTAGAGACATTTTATATTTCAGTTATTCAGACTTTGGTTTGTAATTAATTCAAGATGCGGATTTGTTTTATTTATTTTCCATATTGGGATTGTTGTGAGGAGTTTTCCTCCGGACTTATTATTATTTGTTGGTTACTTTATTTAGACTTTATGGTGTATGGTGATGTTATTCTTTTACATTTCTTTTATCGCATGTTAATCAGTTTTAATTTAAAATTTGACAAGTTACTTTTTAAATACTAGGTGGTTAGTAATCATTAAATGTTTTCGACAGTGATGCTATTAACTGAACCAACTTGGCATTTTGTATTGATTTAATAAAGGAGTAGCTACCCGGTATTTAATTAGTCGGGGTGTCACAAAATGTATCAGAGCATCAGGTTCTAGTGTCCTTTAGGATCTGTACGGCTTATTATGTTTCCGCTGAGCTTTCTTTGATGTAGAGCCCTATATTTTAGGACTGTTGTATTCCTTTATGTATGCTTCGTTCTTCAGCTATTTGAGTTTATAACTGCGAACTTATAGACTTTATTCTTGTTTCAGATGCCTCCACGACGTGCACAACGGGTTCCCAGGGATACAACGCCAGAACCACAACCCGCACCAGTTCAGGGCACGATGAATGCCGCCGAGGTTGCAACCATTGTAGCCCAAGCGGTAAATGCCGCTCTTGCCGTTGTACAGCAGGCACCACCTCAGGCGCCAGTAGCCGTGCCAGTTTAGACACATGCATTCCCGTATGCTTGGGAGCGCGTACGTGATGCTTTTCAGAAAGCACACCCACCGGAGTTCGCAGGTAGATCCGATGTTGTGGTTTCAAGTCAGTGGAGGAAAGACATTCAGAGGCACTTGAGGATGTATGAGTGCACCGACGTTCAGAAGCAGGTACTAGCTACTTTCAAGCTAGTGGGATCTGCACTGCAGTGGTGGGAGTCTATTACCACCGTGGAGGAGAGAGATACTCTCACGATACAGGAGTTTTGGGTGTGGTTCGACCGCAAATATTTTTCGTCAGCTGTTCACACGGAAATGAGAAGGAAGTTAATGAATCTCAGACAGGAGGGAAGGACTTTGGCCGAGTATGAGGCCGAATTCACAAACCTACTGAATATTTTTCCAGATGAGATACCGATAGAAGAGAAGAAGATCCAGAAGTTCACCGATGGAATGACATGGAGGATCCGTCAGCATTTGTTAGGGAATCTTTCGTTGGCCACTTATTCTGACGTGGTTAACGCTGCACTGTTACACTGCCAGGATCATCGCTTTCACATGGCTGAGAGCAAGAGGTCAGGAGAGTCTAGCCATCAGGGTAGGACTGGAGGAAATGGTATCAGTGGGGCACAATCTACTCAGGGGCAGAGGTAGGGTGACCAGGGTTCCCAGCAGGGGGATCATAAGAGGTTCAGATCGGGGAATTTTAGGCACGGACAGGGATGTTTTAAGCAGGGCCATCAGGGTCCGAATGGCCATCAGGGCCAGCAGGGTCAAAATGGTCAACAGCAGCAGTTTCACCAGGGCCAGCAAGGCCAGGGCAGAAATGGTAACGGTCATCAGGGCCGTGGTCAACAGGGGCAGCGAGGGGGAAACTTCCAGGGGAAGTGTTTCATTTGTGGTAAGATTGGCCACAAACGTCAGGATTGTCCTGATAAGGGCAGGGCCCCACAGCAGCAGCAGCAGGGTGCTCGACAGGAGCCGCAGAGGCCTATGTTTCCCGCTGCCCTCCCAGCACCACCTCAGATGGCAGCATTACCACCCATTCCAGCGGTCCCAGTTCAGCAGGGACAGCTCCAGTATGGGAGAGTGTATCAGCTTCAGCAGGTCGCAGCCCCACAGGATCCACCAGCCATTGTGGGTATGTTCTCTATTCAGGGGACTATGGGGCATATTTTGTTTAACACGGGGGCTACACATTGTTTCATTGCTATGAGATTTGCACGCACCATTGGGTTATTAGACACCGCCGAGAGTACGGTTACTTGTGTAGATTCACCGTTGAGTAGGGGTTCTGTGATTTCCCTCGTATGTAGAGGCGTGGGTATAGAGATCGGGAGGTTTACTTTACCCGCGGATATGTTAGTGTTAGAGATGACCGAGTATGATGCCATTATTGGTACGGATTGGCTAGTTGCGTACCGAGCCATGATTGACTATTTTAGTAGGAGTATTATCTTTGCCATTCCCGGGCAAGAGATGTTTTTAGTGGTTATGCCTCGCCCTGAGGGAGGATCGTCCACTCACTTGTACTATATAGAGGAGGAGACCTCTAAGGAAGTGGTAATACCACTTGATTCGATTCTGGTTGTTCGAGAGTTTGCCGATGTATTTCAGGATATACCTGGATTA
Source organism: Sambucus nigra (assembly GCA_949130495.1). Taxonomy (NCBI): domain Eukaryota; kingdom Viridiplantae; phylum Streptophyta; class Magnoliopsida; order Dipsacales; family Adoxaceae; genus Sambucus; species Sambucus nigra. Next base: position 1,697,603 of record CASBWL010000100.1, read on the forward strand.
CCTCCGAGTAGAGAGATAGATTTTGTGATCGATTTGATGCCGGGCACTCGGCCTATTGCCCGCGCACCTTACCATATGGCTCCAGCTGAGATGAGAGAGTTACTGGATCAGATTGAACAGTTGTTGGGTCAGGGGTTTATCCGGAGGAGTACTTCACCGTGGGGTGCCCCTGTGTTATTCGTTAAGAAGAGGGATGAATCGTTGAGGTTGTGTGTGGATTACCGAGAGTTGAATAAGGTCACGATACGGAATAAGTATCCGTTGCACGGAATCGATGACTTATTCGACCAGCTGAGAGGAGCTTCTTTCTTCTCAAAGATTGATTTGCGATCGGGATACCATCAGCTACGTATAAGGGAGGAGGATGTCTCGAAGACTGCTTTCTTAACGAGATATGGTTCCTACGAGTTTTGGGTTATGCCTTTTGGTTTGACCAATGCTCCAGCCGTGTTTATGGACTTAATGAATAGGGTGTTCAGAGAGTTCCTAGATCAGTTCATCATTGTCTTCATTGATGACATTCTGGTTTACTCCCAGACAGAGGACGAGAACGCCGAGCATTTGAGGCAGGTTTTGCAGAAGCTATGCCAGAACAAGCTATATGGACAGTATGAGAAATGCGGGTTTTGGCTGAAGGAGGTTCAGTTTTTGGGGCATATTATTTCTGACCGGGGGATATCTGTTGATCTGAGGAAGGTATCCGTGGTGAGGGAGTGGGGACAGCCCACGACACCGACTGAGATCCGTAGTTTCTTGGCCCTAGCAGGATACTACAGGAGGTTTATTCGGGGTTTCTCAAAGATAGCGGGTCCTTTGACACATCTGACTCATAAGGGTGTACCATTCATCTGGAGTGATGCCTGTCAGCTGGCATTTGATGAGTTGAAGGATAAGTTGACCTCAACACCTGTGTTAGCATTGCCGAGACCGGGAGTTGAGTATCTAGTTTACACCGATGCGTCCCTACAAGGACTTGGAGGTGTATTACAGCAGGAGAGTCATGCCATAGCTTATGCTTCCCGTAAGCTTGAGCCTCACGAGAAGAATTACCCCACCCATGACTTGGAGTTAGCGGCAGTGGTATTTGCCCTTCGGATTTGGAGACATTACCTTTTGGGGGAAAAGTTTCGATTGTTCACAGACCACAAGTCCCTACAGTACCTGTTCACGCAGAAAGAGTTGAATATGCGACAACGGAGGTGGATTGAGTTTGTGAAGGATTATCAGTTTGATATCCAATATCACCTGGGAAAGGCTAACGTGGTAGCAGACGCGTTGAGCCGTAGGCTAGTAGATGAGGTGGAAGGGGTGTGGAAGGCTAAGTGGAAGGAGTTGGGACACCAGGAAGCAGTGGCCCGATCTTTCATGTCGGTGATGACTGTTACACCGCAGATTATCACGAGAGTGGTAAAGGCACAAGCAGATGACTCGTTCTGTCAGGACCAGATAGTTCGATTACTAGTAGAGGGAGTCGAGTCCTATACCATTAGCTCAGACAGGGGATTACGCTTCAATGGGAGACTGGTAGTTCCGGAAGGGGAGGAATTTGGACACGAGGTGATGGCAGAGTCGCACGGCTCACGGTTCGCGGTACATCCCGGTGAGGACAAAATGTACCAAAACATGAGATGACAGTATTTGTGGACCGGGATGAAGAAGGATATTGCTGTGTTTATTTCTAAATGCGCCACTTGTCAGCTAGTAAAAGTGGATCATCAGAGACCGGCAGGACTTCTATAGCCATTAGAGGTCCCGATGTGGATGTGGGAGAGCATATCCATGGACTTTATCACGGGGTTACCTACGTCACAGAGAGGTCACGACTCCATTTGGGTAATTATGGACAGGTTGACCGAAGTCGCTCATTTTCTACCCGTAAGGACAGACTACACTACGGGACAGTATGCCCAGCTTTTTATTGCAGAAATAGTGAGACTTCACGGTGTGCCCCTAAATATCGTGTCTGACAGAGACAAGATATTCGTTTCACGGTTTTGGGAAGTTTTCAGGAGGCCATGGGCATGGAATTGTGGTTGAGTACGGCGTATCACCCGCAGACCGATGGGCAAACCGAGCGTATAAACCAGATGTTGGAGGATATGTTGCGTATGTGTAACATTGATTTTTGGGGTGGATGGGAGCAGTATCTTCCACTGGTGGAGTTTGCTTACAACAACTCCTACCAGTTTACCATTGGCATGGCTCCATTTGAGGCGTTGTACGGTAGACCTTGTCGTTCCCCAGCATGTTAGTTGGAGGTGGGGGACAACAAACTACTTGGGTCGGAAGTGATTCAGGATACTTCAGCGAGGATAGAATTGATACGGAGTCGCATTCGGGTAGCTCAGGATCGGCAGAAGAGCTACGCTGATGTGAAGAGATTCTTCAAGGAGTTCCAAGTGGGGGACCAAGTTTTACTCAGAGTATCTCCTATGAAGGGGATTATGCAATTTGGGAAGAAGGGGAAGTTGGCACTGAGATATGTGGGACCATTTCCTATCATCGAGCGGATTGGGTCTATTGCATATAGACTTGGGTTACCGGAGCATTTGCACAGGATTCATGATGTGTTTCATATTTCCTCGCTAAGGAAATATCTTAGAGACGATTTGGCTCATTCTCACATTGCTTTGGAGGACATCGATCTCCATCCTGATAGCTCCTACGAGGAGGGGCCGATTGCTATTTTGGATCGAAGTGAGCGGAAACTGCGGTCAAAGATAGTCCCGTTAGTACGTGTTCAGTGGCGACATCATAATGTCGAGGAGTCCACATGGGAGCGCGAGGATGAGATGCGCGAACGTTATCCAGAGTTATTTTTTTACCAGGTACTTTCTAGTTTCGAATTTCGGGACGAAATTCTGTTACTAGGGGGAAGTATGTAATACCCCGTATTTTTATGGATATTTATTTATGGGATTAATTAAATTAAATGTGAATTAATTGAGAATTAATCCGGATAAAATACTAACGAGATGTGAGTTGGTATTTGATTATAATTTGTATATATGGCAATATATGAAAATTGAAAACATTGAAATTGTCGCGAGGCTGAAATACGACAATTTGGAAATTTTGTTGAGACGCGTGTGACAGTCGCGTCAGGAATATAATTATCGTAATTAAAAAGAGAATTTTATTTTTATCAACCGTATGGTCATTTTGAGTGCGCCAACGAGTTCGGGAGGGTCTAAATAGTCAGAAAACACTAGCCGGGGGTTTAGTTTGGGTCCCGGGGCATTTTTAGGCCATACCGGCAACCCAAAAGGGTAGTTTGGTAATTTTGGAATTTTGGGAATTAAAACCCACGAAAATTAGAAGTTAAAATCTGATTTAGTCTTTACCCACTAAACCCACTAACAGCACTAAATGACTTAATGGGCTACGGGAGTTATTGGAAAATGTTCTAAGAGTTTCCTAAGGCAACCTCTAAACCACCATTGTCATCTTGGAGAAAAACTGGTAGAGAGAGAGAGGAAGGAGAATTCTGCAGAGAGAGAAAGAGAGAGATAAACCTTCATCAATTCAACATCAAATTCATAGAAAGACCTAAGGCAAGTGGTTTAATTACGTTATTTACAACGAATGTTTCTTCCATGCTTAGACATTTATGAAAATTGCATTGTTTCGGGAGATGATAAAAACCCATTGAATTTGAATTAGAAATTCACATTTTGATAAGGAGACTGCATGTAGAATCGTGTTTGGGTAATTATTCTGATAGGAATACATCTTTTATATCACAAAAATGGATTAAATTATGTCTATTGATGACTGTAAATTTCTAGGGTTCATGTTCATAAAATTTGGGGAAAATTGGGGAGATTTGATGATTAGATGTGGTTTAGGATGATTTTACCCCATATAAATGTTGTAATACGATTTATGTATGTTTAGGAATGATTAGGAACCTTAAAACACTGTTGGGATTATGTTTGGATGAGTTTTGAGAAGAGAAAGTTGGAGGAAAAATGAATTTAGGAATTCTGGGCTGGAACTGTCACCTCGTTAGAAGACTTGCCCAGGTCGTTCGAACGAGCTCGTTCGAACGAGCTTCTAACGAGTTGACAGTTTGCCTTCTAACGAGTTGGATGTTCATTCGATGCCTTTCGTTCGAACGAGATCTCGTTAGATGCCCACTTCGTTCGAACAAACTCTCGTTCGAACAAGCCTCGTTAGAACGAGACTTCTAACGAGTTGACATAATGGCCTTTTTGGTCTGATTTGATTTCTAGTGTCCCGTAACCTTATTTAATTGTAGAGATAACCTTCCCTTGTTAACTATTTGGTATAATTGGGAGATTTGGGATATTTTGAGGAGTGAAACATAGAAGTGTGATTTGAACCATATGATATTTGTGGATTAGGACGCTAGTGACTATATACGATGTGAGGATTATTGACGACTTATATATTTGTATTAACCGGGGATATGTGAATGGTGTAACATTATAAGTTGGTATGAGAATGAGAAGTATACCACTAATAATTATGGTAATTACTAAGAAGTGTGCACGCTTAGTTTATATGATTTTATGTGTATGACATACCTACCATACTTGCTATCACGGGAGGTTTGCGTTCGCTTAGGGCCATCTAACCTTTGTGTGCCTAGGGGGGGATTTAGATTGGTACCTCGAGGACATAGGTCAGAGAAGGACTTATTGGGAAGTTAATAAGTCTGCTGATCGTGGGAGTGTAGGTATGTGCGTGACCCAAGTGATGTGACTGTGTTCGCCTCCATTGTTTGTGATTGTTGTTATCTGAGAACGATTCCTGAGAGATTCGGAATGCGTGATCCTTATGTACGTGATGTACCAGGATGGATAGCAGAGTATGTGTGCACCGCAGCTTAGTCTCGGGGTGCTTGTATTGTATATTTATGACGTGAATAATATACGCTTAAATAATGAGAACTTTCATGCTGGTATTGTGAGTATAATTATGGTAACGCTTTGAGAAATAAAAAGGGATAACCTGTAGTGAATTGTATTTCTAATAATTGAGAATCCGAGTTTAAGTAAAGCCCTTTATTTTATTGATAATGTTAGAATGTATACTGGGAATCGAGTAGAAAGGGGTAGAGCTTATGACGGTTTAGGTAGATATGAATGTCCCTTAGATGGGTACGGTACGTTAGGAGTGCACAATTATTCTAGAGGTGAGTATTTCATGTGAGTGCACGTCCTAACATGTATTTTGTATTTATTGTTTTAATGTTATGAAAGCACTTGCTGTTTTTAAAATACTCTCCACTTTCGGGCTCTGACCCGTTTTCTTTCAAATCTATTTTTGTAAAAACCTTTTAGGTGCCCAGCCACAAGGACACCATGCATAGGAATTCTATTCAGGTGACGAGCTGTAGCTGTTGTGGAAGTTACAGGGCCTTGCTAGTAGACGCTTCCTTTGGTTTTGACTCCATAATCAGTTCCAATATTTGTAGGGCATGTCGCCCATTTCTAGTAGAGACATTTTATATTTCAGTTATTCAGACTTTGGTTTGTAATTAATTCAGGATGCGGACTTGTTTTATTTATTTTCCATATAGGGATTGTTGTGAGGAGTTTTCCTCCGGACTTATTATTATTTGTTGGTTACTTTATTTAGACTTTATGGTGTATGGTGATGTTATTCTTTTACATTTCTTTTATCGCATGTTAATCAGTTTTAATTTAAAATTTGACAAGTTACTTTTTAAATACTAGGTGGTTAGTAATCATTAAATGTTTTCGACAGTGATGCTATTAACTGAACCAACTTGGCATTTTGTATTGATTTAATAAAGGAGTAGCTACCCGGTATTTAATTAGTCGGGGTGTCACAGTAAGCAACTTAGACATTTTGGTTTGATCTAAATTTTTTTATAGAAATTGTAGATCTTGCTATTTTATGTCATATATCACTTAGATCTGCATTATTTCGTTTTTCATCTTGAGAAATTATATTTTTTGATTATTTTTATGTAAATGTTTTTCACCACTCCGGAATCAACAAATTCCTTTTCTGTTTCTAGTTCTTATGAAACAAGACTTCTAATCTAGAGGGAATCGCAATTTGTGATTTAAAATTTCAAAAACATTTACAAAACCCTTTGAAATTGTTTAGGACCTTGGTCGTCTTCTGAACAAGGTTACCTTGCATTCTTGGATATTTTGAAAGATCAAGAAATCTGTTGTTTCTAAAGAAGAGAGAAATCGAAAACCCTAATCATTTAGATCTGTTCTGTAACTTGATAGGACTTATTTGTATAAGTAAGTGTGCGTGTGTGCATGCATGTGTTAAAAAACTATCACGAACACTTGTCACACTACAACGCAAGAAGTGTTGGCTAAAAGATCTTGAAACATCAAGAGTCGACGTAAAGCTGGAACAAAGTGGTGAGAAGTTAGCAAGATGAGAAAGGCACAACAACATCAGAACTGCAGAGAAGTTAGAATCAAACCAGTGGGTACATATTCTAAACTTGTATAGGTCTGTTTTGTTTGCATGTGTGTTAAATAGCCTATAACTTGTTTATTTTATTTTAGTGGATTTTTGGTTTATGACTTAGAAGTCACCGTGTATGTTTCCTCAGTTGGGTGAAGTTTTACCACGTTCAAAATTGTGTACTTAATCTTTCTACATCTCCTCATCTCATTCTTGCTGGTGTGATGATTTAATTGATTTAAACCGTTTTAGTTTTGTTTTTCAAAACTTGTTAAATAATCTTGAACATATCTCGTACATATTTTTATTAAACACATCTTGTGGTTAATCTATTTGATTTAAAGAAAAGAGTTTTCCCAACAAATAGTTCGGAGTTATTTATATAGTTTAATCTTAAATTAAACGACTTAAGTGACAGTTTTTCAATAGGTATCAGAGCAAGGGAAATTTTCATTAAAGATCTTGTGTTTCTGAAATTGTTTTCTTAAAATCAAACATTGAACGATAAATTTGAAAGATTTGGTAACCTGATAAGACTCCCTCCCTTTGATGGAAATAACTTTCCTTACTGGAAAGTAAGGATGGTTGCTTTCATACAAGGAACCGTGGGACATAATGTCTAAGACATTGTTGAAACTGGATATACTTATCGTACAAACCCAACCAGTGAAGGAAGCAAATAGAGGATTAAGAAAGTATTAAGTGAATTCACTCAAGAAGAGAAAAAAGCCTCTATGAACAATAACAAAGAAAAGAATGTCATTTTTATGTCTATAAATAAACATGAGTTCAAAAGGATCTCATCTTGTACCACTTCTAAGAAAGCTTGGGATACACTGGTTACTGCACATGAAGGTGACACTAGAGTTAAGGCTGCTAAAACTCTAATGCTTATCTATAAGTGTAACTATTTAATCATGTCAGACTCTGAATCATTTGGTGACTTTTACATGAATTTGACTGATATTATGACCAAATTACATTATAATGGAATAACCTATGATAGAAATTAAATTGTCTCGAAAATTCTAAGGTCACTGCCACAGAAATTTGATAACAAAAGATATGTTATTGAGGAAATGATTGATCAAAATCTCAGCCCTGAATTACTCTGTAGTAAACTGAGAACTTTGGAAATGGAACTAGAATTCAAGAAACAATTAACCCAGTCCCGTAGGAAGTAGACTAGTTCCAATTTGAGTTTCTCCTCTAAACTGATAAAACCTGAGCTTAGTATTCTCAATAATGATTCTTATTCTGATGAGGAGTGTGATATAGATAGTTTGGATAATCAAATTGCCTTGATGTCAAAGCAGTTTAAGAAGATTGTGAAATTTAGAAATAAAATGGCAACCAGACAAGGCAAGCCAAATTATCCACTCAGTCTAATCACAAACATCATGAGAAAGTTCAAGACAAACATCACAAGGACATTCATACGAGACCTAACAAAGATTTTAAGAATATTGAATGTTTTAGATGTGGAAAATTGGGCCATATAGCACAAGATTGTAGAGTTAACTTGAACACGACTGATAAACATACCAGGGCCAACATTTGCTAGACATGGGATGGTTCAAGTGATTCTTATAATGAGGAAACCGAGTCATCTGATATTTTTTATCCTTGCATGTCTTTCTTTGCCAAGATAATCTATAATGATGATATGCCTTGCCTAAGTATGAGAATGATGCTAGTAGTTCTACTTCTGTCATTATGAATCATGGTGCTACTGGTTTAGATGCTTTATTTTTTTGAGAACATTGCTAGTTCTACACCGGGGTGTGTGAGTCAAAGGGAAACCGATAATGATGATGCCAATTTGTGTGTGAGTTCAAGGATTGAATCCTTAGGGGTCACTTCACACACTTCACTTAGTGATTTAGACACTGAAGACCTCCCTGATGTTCACACACTTTATGCCAAAACTCTCAAAAAAAGATCTAGACTAGAGAAGATAGTGAAAAAACTCATTAAGAAACTAGAAGACCTAAGTCTAATGGTTAAACTTAACGTTGAAGAGTATACTACCCAATGTCTAACTTATGAAAACGAAGTCAAAATTTTTGATCAAAAATTAAAAATTTTGATTGAAACAAATGAAAGTCTAGAGAAAAAATATAAAGGGAAATTATTAGAATTGGAACAAGCTAAAGAAAAGACAACAACTGTTTTTAAAAAAATTGCTAAGTTTGAAAATAATTCCAATTTTTTTGATGATTTTATTGTTGATTCAAAAACCAATTCTGATGATCGAACTGAAATAGGATTTTTCCCAAATTCAAAGACACAAATTAAAAACTTTGAATCAATCAAGTTTGTGTCAGCTGGCAAAAGACCTATGGAAACCTGTCTAGATTTTTAATCCCTAAATGATGAGTTTGATAAAAAACAACAAAAGTTGGATATTGGGGAATCAAGTCATTCTAAGTGTGATAGTCTACCTAAGGCTAAATACGTCTGTCCTCCGATTAGGAAGAGTGATTATGCGTTTCAAACTATACTCCCTAGGAATAAGGTTCAACGTCAAAATCCCATGAATCCTATATTTAGAGACTTTCCTAAGGAGATACCCTCTTCAAGCAATCTGTATTGCTCTTACTGTGACATATACGGACATTCTTTCGCAGGTTTCTACTCTAGACGTTTATTTAATCCTATCTGTAATACTCCTTTATGCCAAAACTTTAACTACTCTAGGAGAAGCCGTAACAATTATGTTCTGTCTAGATAACCAGACAAAAACTCTAACTATAGAAAGAGAAAGACCAGGCCTAAGAGAACATTTACAAGAAGAATACCTAGTCACTTTTCTAAATTAAATTCTCATAAATTCCGTAAAACTCAAATGCATGCGTAAAATATTTTTCAACAAAAATCTAATGCTCGCAATTTTATCAAATGAGACCAAATATGCGCAAAATAAAAACAAGAGGTATTTGGGTTAGAAAAGATGAGATATTGCCCTAGATGAAGTGTAACATTTTGATTACTCCTTTAAAAGCTGAACACACTCTTTCTGGTTGGTATTTGGACTCTGGGTGTTCAAAACATATGAATGGGGATGGTACAAAACTCTTAAACAAAGCCAGCTTTGCTGGAGTAAAAGTTATTTTCAATGATGGTGTATCATCGCAAATCATTGGTAAAGGAACACTCAAAGAAGAAGGATTGCCTCTGCATGAAAATGTTCTTCTAATAAAAGGTCTTAAGGGTAATCTACTTAGTATCTCGTAATTTTGTGACTCAAATCATACTATCACCTTTTCAAAAAATAATTGCAAGATTTTAAATGAAAAAAGTGAGTGCATAATTACAGGACTCAGGACTCCCGACAATTGTTATATTGTCCAGAACAGTACCGAAGTCTGTAACATTACCAGAATGGATGAAAATGAAATATGGCATAATAGGATGGGTCACATAAATTACGATAGCCTTAGTAGATTGTCTTCATAAGAAATAGTTAGAGGAATTCCAAAGATCAAACCTATCTTTAAAATTGTCTGTAGTTCATGTCAGGAAGGAAAAATTGTTAAGGCACCTCATAAAAAAGTTAAAGATATCCTTACCTCTAAACCCTTGGAGCTCATCCATATGGACCTAATGGGTCCTTCTCGTACTGTTAGTCTCTGTGGACATAGTTATATTCTAGTTATGGTCGATGACTTCACCACCTTTACTTGGGTGGCCTTCTTAAAACAAAAGTCAGACACTTTCAGAATTTTTTTGAAAATCTTACTTCGTATTGAAAATGAGAAGGACACTCAAGTAAATAGAATTCGTAGAGATAGAGGAGGAGAAGTCATATATACAGGTGTTATAGAGTATTGTGACTATAATGGTTACAAACATGAATTTAGTGCTCCTAAGAATCCTCAACAAAATGGAATTGCTGAGCGAAAGAATCGTACCCTTCAAGAGATGTCACATGTTATGATTCATGCCAAGTGTTTACCTAAATATTTTTGGGTAGAATCAATTCGTACTATATATCACATTATTAGTAGGGTCTATCTTTGGAAGAATTCTAAACAAACTCCTTACGAACAATGGTATGGGAAGAAGCCCCATCTTAAATACCTTAGAACTTTTGGTAGTACATGTTACGTCTTTAAAGACAGAGAACTCTTATCCAAATTTGAGACTCGTGGAGATAAAGCTATCTTCCTAGGATATTCTCCCGACAGTAGAGCATACCGTGTCTATAATCTTCGCACAAATACTTTAATGGAATCTATAAACGTTATTGTAAGTGACACTACTGTTGATAGTAAGACTGGAGAACCAACTATAGTGGAAGAGTCTGAAACTATTTTAGAAAATAACTCTCCGCAAATAGATGATTCTGTACCCATTGAGAAACCTAAAGTACTTAACAGGGTTTCTAAAGATCATTACCTAGATCACGTTGTTGGCAACCCTTGTGATCCTGTACGTACAAGATCTCAATTATGAAACTATGCTCATTATGCATGTTTTATTTCCCTTATGGAACCAAATAATGTAAATGAGGTAGTGAATGACCCTCAATGGATTTCTACCATGCAGGAAGAAATTCTTCAATTTGTCATTCATGATGCTTGGTATCTTGTACCTAGGCCTAATCATAAAAAGGTTATTGGCACACATTGGCTATTTAAAAATAAAACTGATGAAAGTGGGATAACCATTAGAAACAAAGGCAAATTAGTGGCTGAAGGATATTCTGAAAGTGAAGGAATAGATTTTAACGAGACATTTTCTCCTATTACTCGCTTAGAATCTATTTGTCTTCTCTTTGCCATAGCCTATTACTTGCACTTTACGCTTTACCAAATGGATGTAAAATTAACCTTTCTTAATGGAATATTAACCGAAGAGACCTATGTTGAACAACCCAAAGGGTTTATTGACCCTCAATATCCAAATCATGTTTATCGCCTTAAAAAGGCTTTGTATGGTTTGAAACAAACGCTAAGAACCTGGTATGAACGTCTTTCCAACTTTCTCTTAGATAAAGGTTTTAAGAGAGGCGAAAATGATCAAACTCTATTTGTCAAACATTTTGACAAAGATATTATTATAGCTCAAGTATATGTCAAAGATATCATTTTTGGATTAACTTCCCCTTGAGAAGTTAAATCATTTTCTGAAATTATGCATAAAGAATTTCAAATGTCTCTTATGGGGGAGTTGCAATTTTTCTTGGGTTTTCAAGTCAAACAGAATTCAGAAGGTTTATTTGTTTCGCAATCGAAATATGCTTTAGAGATTGTTAAAAAATCCGGACTTGAAAGTGCCAAAGAAGATAGAACTCCCACGAGTACTATGGTCAAATTATCTAAATATGTGAGTGGAAAATCCATAGATTCTACTTTATATCGTAGTATGATAGGAATCTTACTATTGTAATACCCCGGATTTCTTAATATTCTATTTAATTAAATTAGAGAATTAAATGAGAAAATACGGCTTAATTTAAATTACGTAAGAGGAGTAATTTAATGAGATTATTAATCGAGAGATAGATACCGATTTATATTGTCTCATTATATTTACTTAGTGCGAGTGGTAAATAGTTACTTAACGCGTATAGACCGTGTTGGGGTGAGAACGAGTAATATTTTTAAGTGACTCAAATGATAATTTAGAGGTCACAGATGAGTCCGGAAGGGTTAAATTAGTCAAAATAGTATACCCAGGGGTACTAGTTGAGTCTCGGGGTAATTTTGGACTAAACCGAGACTGTTCGGGGGCGTTTTGGTCTTTTAAAATAAGAGGGTATGAAGACCTACGAATTTGAGAGCCTTTTTATCAGCCGTATGCAAGAGGGGTTAGGTTTATAAAACCCATGTAAATACCAATACCATTAGAGAGAAGGAGAAAACCAATTCCAAAGCTTAAGAAGGGATTCCTAAAGAATTGGACTTGAATCTTGCACCCAAATCATCCATGGAAGAAGGATGGAGGGAGAAGAACATCAACCCATCATCAACTCCACGAAATCAGATTTCCCTCTGTCAAGGCAAGTGTTTATTACAAATCAAATTCAAGTTATAATACCCATGTGTAGGAAGTTTTAAGAATTGGTTGATTCCATTGAAAAACTTTGAACTAAATGTATAAATTGATCATATGTTTGGGTAGGATTGCATGTAGAATGAATCCCTAAGTAAAGATGAAACGAAATTTGAATATATTTGATGATTAACATATAATCTTTATGAGTTCTTGGTTAAAGAACATGAATCTTGAATGACTTAGGGTTTAATTGAGGAACACAAGATGTCAATCTGCCAGAAATTTTGACACAACTTTAAACGTATGCCATTTGAGTTGTAATTCGAATTAGAGTGTGAACCATACATTACTGGAAAGGTATTTCTCTTAGCTATCCAATGAACTTGGAATCAGGTCAATCGGAGTTCTTTAGAGGGGGAAATCGAAATTTTACTAGAGAGTGTTTAATCTGCCAGAAAAATTTATGATTCGTTTCGGCTGCGAGAAAATGTGAGATCCTTCTTTTTAAGACTCAAATGCCTAAAATTTTATCGGGGAAGTGTTTGGGACCTTGATGAAATATATTTCTAGAATAATGATATGGAAGTAGGTCTATGATTGAGTGTTGGACCTTAATTTTGTGAGAGAATTAAAGTGGAGATTCATAGGCTTGATTGTGACGTATTCTAATTCGAGATGATAAGAATATGATTTCGAAAAAATGTGAGCGAGCTTAAATTTATTGAGTCAGTAGGTTAACAAAAGTAACTACTGAATTGATATAACAAGGGGTAACTAGGACCCTTAGAGTTGTGTGAATACTCGAATTAATATGAAAGTGAAATAAATTTGTAAAGCAAACAATTATTGTTAATATACGAGAATACTATATTACATACAAGTATGATTGATAGGTCGGGTGTGTACCTACTGAATTATATGATCTTTTAGGTCGAGATAAGTATACCTAAATTAACTATGTTAGGGTCGATGAGATATTCCGAACTAACATTGGGTTATTATATAATTGGGGTCGATGTATCATTCCGAACCAAGAGTCCTTTATGTGTGTAAAAAGGACAAAATAGTAATGACTGATATTTAATATATATTGTGTGTGAAATATATACTTAATGATATTCTACTTCTGTGTATTAGTAGATTGATATATACCTAAATTAACTATGTTAGGGTCGATGAGACATTCCGAACTAACATAGGGTTATTATAGGTTTGGGTCGATGTAAAATGCCGAACCAAACCTTTAAACTGGTGGCGTGATGAAAGAGTCCGAGCCAGAATTTGTAAATATAAATAACTGGGGTCGATGTATCATTCCGAACCAATTCTCACTTGGGGTCGATGAATCATTCCGAACCAAGAGTTCTTTACGTGTGTAGAAAGGACAAATAGAAATGACTAATATTTAGTATATATTGTGTGTGGAATATATACACTTAATGATATTCTACCGTTGTGAAAAAGTAGATGAATATACTGTGTTTAATGTTACATATCTAATTAGTAACTTAAGTAGTGAAACTTAATTACATAAGTGGAAAGATAACAATTGTAAGAATTGTAGAAATTTAGTAGTGAAACTAAATAGCCTTGAAGTATAACATAGATGAAATGTTATTTGAGTATTAATTAACCTTCGCGAGATGTTAATGAAATGAATGTACTATGTGGGCAATCTGAGAACTTAAGTATAGATAAGTTCAGATGATTACTTAGTCCTAGTTAGCTTGGGAGATATGGCTAGGTAGGCTAAGTGTAGAACGTTAGGTGTGCACAAAAGCTGAGGGGTGAGTAAACTCAAGAGAGTGTACGAGAACCTAACATGTGTAATCAATAATCGCATTTTATATTGTGATAAAGGCTTGTTAAATATTTTCAAAATGTTTTGAGTACTAACTCTTGCTATAAAAATATTTTCAAAACCTTTTAGGTGTCCAGCCACAGGGACGCCATGGATGATGATTCTATTCCAGGGACTCGAAGTTGTAGCACAGTGGATGCTTACAGGATTTTGATTAGACGATATCTCTCATTCAGATCTAGTGCAGGATCTCACACTATTCTTTGTATGGACTTGTGGTCCGGTATCAGTCTCAGATGTTAGTTTCATATTAGTAGTTGTTCTATTGCTGTTTGGTATTTTTAGCCGATGGTTTATTCGATAATACTCTTGTGCTGTTATACTTATACTTTGTTGGTTTGGGTTTTAGCATGGTATTTGTTTTTACTATTTTTCCGCATGGTTGATTTATTTGTTTTAAGAAAGATAAAATTTGGCACCGTTCTAATTTTACTTAGGGGATTAGTAATAAAAAGAAAGTTTTCGACAGTGATGCTAAGAATGAACCATTTGAGAAACCTTTTTTAATTTAATAAAGGCCTGATCACCCGATGTTTAATTTGGAGGGGTGTCACAACTATACCTTACTGTCTCGCATCCTGATATTATGTACGCATTTTTCGTGTGTTCCCATTATCAAAATAATCCAAAAGAGTGCCACTTAGCTTGTGTAAAAAGAATCATTAAATACATAAAAGGCACTCTAAATTTGGGTCTCTGGTACACCAATGATACTCCTTGTACTATAATAGGATACACTGATGCCGACTGGGCAGGGTGTGCTGATGATAGTAAGAGCACATCAGGAGCATGTTATTATATCGGTAACAATTTGGTATGATAGAGTAGTAAGAAACAAAAATGCACTTCCTTATCTACAGCTGAATCTAAATACATAGCTGATGGTACTTACTGTGCCTAATTACTTTAGCTTAAGAAAATGCTAAATGATAATGGTATTTAAGAAGACCAACTGCATCTCTATTGTTATAATCAAAGCGCGATCAATATTTCTACAAATCCTGTTCAACACTCGCGAACAAAACATATACAAATTAGACATCGTTTTATACGCGAATTAGTTGAAACTAAGGAATTAGAAATTAATTATCTTCCTACTGATTTGCAGCTCGCAGATATGTTTACTAAACCTTTGGATTAAAATAGATTTCATTCTTTGCGAAAATCGATCGGCATGATGTGTGATGAATAAACTCATGTGACTTAAGTGTTTTTTTTCCTTTGTCCATTTGAGACAAAATGGGGGAGAAATTTGAGTCTTATGAGTTCTTTTTTTGTTTTACATATCTCTAAAAAGCTTGCTCTTAGTCTTATTTGCAGGAATCTATACATTTGTCTACAACAGATGTTATTAGGGTATTGGTTTGTAATTAGTTGAGTTATGTAATTTTCTTTTTCTAGGATATGGTTACATAGAATTTTGTATAGGAATAGGTTTTTCTTATTTTTTCCGTATCCCTACGAGTCCTAGATTACTCAAAGGAGATTTTGTCTTATATTTCCAAAGGGGGAGATTGAAGCACCTTATACTCTTGACTTACTTGAGTATACATTGTATAAGTGCTCATTTAGTTTGAAAATTGTGACAAAATTTGAGTCCCATCCCCTAGATTCCAAAGAACCTCAGATTCTTCTCATGATGACTCAATTGATTCATTTAAAAGTAAATTCTCAACCACACACACTAGGATTGCATATATATTGCAGTAATTACCCGTGTGAGTTAATTCCCTTTTAAAATAAGTTTTTAATAATGGGATTTTTTAAATAATTTTTAAGAAATTAAAAGTTGGGTTTTAAACACATTTGAGGTCATTTTGTGATTATTGGTTTTATCTAAACTTGCCTGAATGTTTGGTTGGGTAGAATCCGAATGCGCTTAAGACTTGGGGGGTGTGTGTAATTAAGTTTCCACATGTGCTTATGGCTCAATCTTAGCCTTACACCTGTCGACATTATGATGCCTTGATTTGTGTTTGTTGTTAGACTCGGAACCTGAATGCAATCTCAGCCCTTGGATATAGTTAATCAACGTATTGCATGCATTTTATCCTAATACATGTGAACCCTCTTTAGACCAATCAACGAACATTTTATCCACCGCTAATGTTAAACCGTTGGATGGATGTAAAATGCCAAGGACTAAATCTCAGCCATTATATTTGAGCTGATGTTCTCGATCCTTCCTTGCCTAGTATAAAAGGAGACTGAGCCTCAACATTTTGGTACTTTTGCCAGTTCGTCAAACTGAGAGAAAGGAGAAGAGAGAGAGAGAGAGAGAGAGAGAGAGAGAGAGAGAGAGAGAGAGAGAGATAGAGAGAAAACCCTAAAATCGGCCAAACCCTAAAATCTTTTTCAAACCCTAAACATCTTTTGAATCCAAAATCAGTTTACAACCTAAACCAAACCTGAGTGTTTTAGAGTTTTTTTTTAGATGGTTTGAAACTTGTTCGTGCTTTGAATCCTCCGTGTTTAATATCTTGTAACCAACTTAGACATTTTGGTTTGATCTCTTTTTCTTTTTATAGAAACTGTGATCTTGCTATTTTATGTCATATATCACTTAGATCTGCATTATTCCGTTTCTCATCTTGAGAAATTATATTTGTTGATTATTTTTCTATAAATGTTTTTCATAAATCTAGAATCAACAAATTCCTTTTCTGTTTCTAGTTCTTATGAAGCAAGACTTCTAATCTAGTTGGAATCGCAATTGGTGATTTACAATTTCAAAAACATTTTCAAAACCGTTTATAATTATTTAGGACCTTGGACGTCTTCTCAACAAGGTTACCTTGCATTCTTAGATATTTTGAAAGATCAAGAAGTCTGTTATTTCTAAAGAAGAGAGAAACTGAAAACCCTAATCATTTAGATATGTTCTATAATTTGATAGGACTTGTTTGTATAAATAAGTGTGCGTGTGTGCATGCATGTGTTAGAACACTGTCACAAACACTTATCACACTACAACACAAGAAGTGTTGTCTAAAAGGTCTTGAAACATCAAGAGTTGACACAAAGATGGAACAAAGTGTTGAGAAGTTAGCAAGCTGAGAAATCCACAACAACATCGGAACTGCAGAGAAGTTAGAATCAAACCAGTGGGTACATATTCTAAACTTGTATAGGTCTGTTTTGTTTGTATGTGTGTTAAATAGCCTGTAACTTGTATATTTTGTTTTAGTGGATTTTTGGTTTGTGACTTAGAAGTCACCGTGGATGTTTCCTCAGTTGGGAGAGGTTTTATCACGTTAAAAACTGTGTGTACTTAATCTTTCTACATCTCCCCATCTCATTCTTGCTGGTGTGCTGATTTAATTGATTTAAACCGTTTTAGTTTTGTTTTTCAAAACTAGTTACATAATCTTGAACGTATCTCGTACATATTTTTATTAAACACATCTTGTGGTTAATCTGTTTGATTTAAAGAAAAGAGTTTCCCCAACAAACAGTTCGGAGTTACTTAGTTTAATCTTGAATTAAACGACTTAAGTGACAGTTTTTTATACCAAAGGGGAATAGAATCTAATCCATCAAAAATCAAAGCTTTAATAGAGATGCATTTTCCATCCTGTAGGAAAGATGTTCAAAGGCTCATAGGCAGAGTAGCAACCTTAAATAGGTTTGTCTCCCGAGAAACTGATAGATGCTTACCTTTCTTTAAAGTGCTTTGAAAAACCTTCGAGTGGAATCCATAATGCGAAGAAGCACTCTAGGAGTTGAAAAGTACCTCGAATCACCACCTTTACTATCTGACCAGTCTTGGGAGAAATATTGTACTTGTACTTGGTTGTTTCTAAATCAACAATGAGTTCGACATTGGTTAGAATGGGCAATGGAGTATAAAATCCTGTTTATTACACGAACAAAGCATTTAGAGGCGCTGAAGTTCGGTTGCCCCGCTTGGAAAAATTAACCCTAGCACTTATTGAAGCTTCTAGACCAGTAAAGCCTTTTTTCCAAGCATATGCCATCATTTTATACACTAACTTACCTCTTCGTCAGGCACTCCACAAGCTTGAGAAATCTGAATGGCTGATGTACTGGGCAGTAGAATTGGGAGAGTAAGACATTCTCTATGAACCAAGATCTTCATTAAGAGGCGAAGCTATGGTAAACTTCATAGCCAAATTTACTTATCCAGAGTTTCCCAACCAACAACTCTTGACTACCGAGTAGACTTCTAAGGAAGATAGCTCAACTGAAAAGTAAGCCGAAGAAGTAGCCGACTAAACAGAGTATTCCAAGACTCAGTAATTGGCTAAAAAATATAAAGAAGAAGAAAGAAAAATATTCCATCATGGGATATTATCTGGAGAAAGCTTCAATCAAAATCTCCCTTTATGGAATTTATATGTGGATGGATCCTCATGTGCAATAGGAAGCGACGCATGTATCATACTTAATACTCCTAATAATATTGATATTGAGTATGCCCTCAAGTTTCAGTTCAAAGCATCAAATAACGAGGCAGAGTATGAAGCCTTGATAATAGGTCTTGACTTAGGCCATTCTTTAGGCACCGAGAAAGTTGTTGCCCACAGTGATTCACAATTGGTGATTAACCAAGTTCTTTATTTATATGGAGCTGAAGTAGAAATGATGATCAAATATCTTGCTAAAATAATGGAGGTCATTGCTAAATTTATTGCTTTGAAAGTGAATAGAATCCCAAGATTGGAGAATGCACGAGCAGATGCCCTTGCTCGGCTAGCTTTAGTGACCATAACTGAACTTAGAAGAACTGTTCCAATTGAAATTCTATCCAGTAGGAGCATTAATGAGGATCTAATGATCAATTTTGTGACCCGAGATTTAGGATCTTCATGGATGGATCCAATCCGAGCTTACATTGAAGATGGGATCCTCCCACCAGATCCAAAAAAAAAAAAGAAAAATTCGGTATAAAGCGGCCAGATATGTGTTAGATAAAGGAGTTCTGTTTAGAAGGGGGTTAACTATGCCCTTATTACGATGTGTTCATCCATTTTAGGTGGAAGATTTAATTAAGGAAGTTCACGAAGGATCTTGTGGAGATCATTTTGATGGTCAGTCCTTACTCCAAAGAATCAATACTCAGGACTATTACTGGTCGACCATGAGAGCAGATTGTATAGCCTTTGCAAGGAAGTGTGATAAGTGTCAGAGATTCACTATTGTGAAAAAAACACCACATGCTTTCCTAACTCCAATAACTTCTCCTGGGCCTTTTGCTATCTAGGGAATTGACATGGTAGGCCCATTGCCGACCACCAAAGAAAGCTTCAAATACTTAGTTGTTGTAGTTGATTACTTTACCAAATGGGTGGAGGTAGAACCATTGGTTGATATGCCGTATGAAAAGGTGTACAAGTTCATTTGGAAGAGCATAACTTGTCGATATGGACTGCATTATGTTTTTATTACTGACCACGAAACACAATTTAACAACAAAGAATTCACAAAGTATTATGCCAAGTCCAAAATTAAAAATTCCATTCTGCACCAGGTCACCCACAAAGAAATGGTCAAGCTAAAGTGACAAACATGACTTTTCTCAATCGTTCGAAGAAAAGACTAGATGATGCTAAAGGGAACTGAATTAATGAATTACATTATGCTCTTTGGGCATATCGAACAGCTTCGCGAACAACAACTGGAGAAACCCCATACATGTTAGCATTTGGTACTGAAGCGAAGGTTCTAGTCGAGATAGGCCTGCCCACACATAGAGTACTCAATTTTGATTCTCCAACCAGTGATTTGATGAGGAGATTAGATCTGGATATATTGGAAGAAGTTCGTGAAGACGCTGCTCTTAGAAATGCCGCCTACCAACTTCGAACTTGCCGCTTCTACAACAAAGGGTCAAGCTGACCAACCTCAAAGAAGATGATTATGTCCTCAAGAAGGTAATTCAAAGAATAACAAGATTGAATCTAACTTGCATGAACCTTATCGCATTTCAACAATTATTCGACCAGGAACTTATCGAATTGAGACTTTGGAGGGCGAAGAACTAAAAAATCCTTGGAATGTCGAACACCTTAGAAATTATTATCAATAAAAATGATTGTATTCCTTTATTTTATTACTGGTGATTATTGAAATTCAATTTCAATTTCTTTCAATTTGTTCATTTTTTTCGGAGTATGATGATATAAATTGACCTCCCAGTTATTTCTCGACCAAGAAAGATACAGGAATATATTCCTAACACTTGGTCAACATGACTTAGTCTTTGACATGTCAATAAACTGATAACAAAAATGACTTCAAGTCTTTGACAAGTCAATACAATTATAGTAAAACTTCGTGTCACAAATAAGATTTATTAAACTGCCCCGACCAAGAAAGCTACAAGAATATATTCTTAGCACTTAGTCGGCATAACCTTATTCAACTGCCTTGACTAAGAAAGCTTTATACTTAGCACTTGGTTAGTTTACTTCAATTCTTCGACAAGTCACAGGCAAAATAAATATTTCTTGACCAAGAAAACTGCAGGAACATATTCCTAGCACTTGGTCGGCATAACTTCAGGTCTTTGACAAGTCAAAAAACTGATGGTAAAACTTCGTATACAATTGAAAAGTTACAAACAAGTTTTATTCAACTAAGTTAAGTTCTAAAAGAAAGTAGATATTTCCAATTGATGGAATTCGTATATATATTCCTCATATGCTTAGCCACCAATGATCATTAATGATAAACTTGGATCAATAAATCTGAGTACATTCGTCGAATCATTGGTATTACAAGTAACTATTTTAACAATTCAGTTAACTGATTGATTAAAAATCAAGGGTTAATAAAACAAAAATATGGATTACAATTCATAAAATTGTGTTACATTCAATACATAGTAAAAATACTGAAAGAGCTACTGGACATGATGTTTTCCTTGAGCCTTAGAAGTCGACTGTGTTGCTTGAAATATATCCATACCCGCAGGGGGATCATCTAATGTATAAGGAGAATTAATGAAGTTGAAGTCTTAAGAAGGACGAACTATCTCAAGTTCATCATGCAAATCATAGTCTCCTAACTACTTGGATATCAAATATTGAGGAATAGAGTCAACATGAATCCAACTTACATCCAACTGAAAAATAGGTTTCTTATAGTCTAAAAAGTTGGGATCATTCCAATGCCATATGTTTCTATGCTGGTTAATTTTCAGCAAGGTCAAGCAATTAGTCCATCCCCACTTATAGCCTTCACGATGTCTTTGAGCGATATGATCATCAACATGACTAAGAGCAGCTTCATTGTACCCCTCAATCCAAACCTCTCTACATTACTTCTGGAACTGAAAAGTTAATCTTTCAACTTGGTGATGGAATCTCTTCAAGACATCATCCTTTAACTTCAACTGTATAGATTGGTCGGCGATAGCTTTCTCTTTAGCTTATAACTTCACAGACAAATCAGTAATGGACTGACTTTTAGCCTTCAACTAAGCAGCTTGGTCGGTCAATGCCCTTGTAGTCCTGGCCTCTTCAATAGTTGGTCGGATTGATTTGGGATGCATAGAAGATTGACCAAGTTTGGTTTCTTTAAAGACTCAAGTTCCTCCTCAAGTCTAGCATTTTCACTCTCTAAAAATGAGGCACCTTCATCGGCACCAGTAACAGATGATTATTTCAAAGTATTTAACTCACTCCTGAGTTTTTTGTTTTCTTCTTCCAAAAGCTTAGCAATATTCCAGGACTTGTCTACCTCTCGACGAAGTACTAACTCACCTTTCCTATATGTTGAGGCACACTTTTCAAGCTTCTATCCATAACCCCAACTTTCACTCAAAGCTTTATATTTAGCTTTGTAGTCAGCATGCAATAAAGTTGTGGACTCCTTATGAGAGGCATGGAGGTTTTCAATTATTTCTCAATATTTAACATTGTTGGCCACTGCCCCATCAAGAAGAAATTTGAGATAGATGTTTACACCCTTTGCTTACTTAGAAATATTTACACCAAGAACATTTAATAGGTCTTCATCCGATAAGTTTGAATGACCAGCCTTAAACAAAGTATAACATAGCTTGAGTAGGTCGGAGTCATTGGTAGAAACGTTTTCCATTTGGGGCATGAACTAGAAAAATTGAAGCAACGGGGGAAAGAAGAGTAAAATTGCTGAGCAAACAACAAATAAAGATTCATTTTATACAAAAGATGGAAGCAAATAAAAACAACACATGAGAAGAAAAGGTGAAACGATTTCATTGATATTTAAAAGGAATGATACATCTTGCCGAGATTGACAGATTTGTTACATAGAGGAATAATACAAAAAGAAAAGTAATAATGATTTAAACCTTCTCCTTGTCCTGTGATTGACTCCCAGAAGGTTGGTCGGCATTATCACCAGCAACTTTCAAAGTTGACTCTACAGGATGAAGAGATGTGTCCCCCGAACCCTCTTCATCATCATTTTCCTCCTCTAAGTTAGGAGGAGTACTAGGACCATGCATGGAGAAAAGCTCAGAGTCAGCTGGGGTGTCAACCTTTTTTAGAGCCTCAGACCAACCTTCCTTAAAAGAAGATTTCCTCACAAATTCAACTTGGGGAGCAGCTGCAATTAAGGCCTTTCCCCAAGCCTTATTGAAGGAGTACTCCTTGATTTTATTTTTCTTAGCCATCTCAGCGACCAAGTCAGAGGATAAATCAGTAACTTATTCCTCATCCCGTTTGGCTTTATTATTAGCACCACAAATTCTCAGGAATAGTTTTTTACATTGGCTTCAGCAGTTGCCAGTTTCTCCTCAGCAACAGTAGCTCTATTGTTAACTTTCTTAATCTCCTCTTCCCCAAACTTTTGCTTGCCTTCCAAAGATTTTTAGCCAGCAACCAAGGATTTTCGTAGACCTTCAAATGCCTCTTCCACTTCACCTCCTGAAGAACATATTTGATCATCCTTCTCCACTAGTGGGTTAAAAGAAGCCAAAAATTATAAAAAGACAAAAATCATATTAAGAGAAGTAAAAGAAGAGAAAGGTAAACACCAGAGGATAAGAGTAAATATCAAAACCAAATTTTGCAAGAAGAAGATGCCAATTGTGATCTTGGCAGAGGATCAAGAAGGGCCCGATCAGCAGAATGCGTGCTAATTTTAATCAACCTCCTGGAAACACCAGGAGGAATATTTATAAAGGATGGACCAATGATGGCCAAATCCACCTTTATTTTCCTGACCAAGTCTTGGTAGGCAGCACACATTTTCTCGAATTCCTTATCAGGTAAACCCCTCTTTAATCTCCTGAATTCAGGAGCATCAACATCTACAGGAATGATAACCTAAGGAAGATCTTTTTCCTTATAAGAAGCTTTAGGCTTCTTCTTTGTCCTCTTGACATTATCAACTACATTTTTTGCAACAGGAGAAAGAGCTCCACTCATCAAGTTCGACATATTTCTCTTTCCCATTGCAACAAATAGAGAGCTAGTAATGGAAGAAATATCTACAAATTCAAAGGACGAAGAAGTCCAAAACTCCTTCCCAGCACTAGCAGATTCTTCAACCGAGGAAGTAATAATGGGATCCACTTCAAGATTGATGGGAACCAAGGCTACAGAAGCAGTTGGCCGAGAAACAAAAGAAGTTATGGAACTCCTGTACTGCAGCAAATATGAAGCTGATCTAGTATGTTCCTTGCTTATTTTTTTATTCATGATCCACAAGAACATTAACTCTCACAGATAAACAAAATTTTCTTTGGGACACTTTTTCTTGCTATTAACTATGCAAATAGAGAAAGAAGGCATCAATAAGAATATTATCAAACAAGTGTTTGACAAAATACAAGAAATGCAAAAAGCTAAATTAAAAACCTATGCCATGACCCATTTGAGGGCATCTAGGCCCATCATATACCAGTCCTCCCCAAAGAGGAGAATATTGCCAATTTTTAGCAATAACTCACTAATATAAGTAATCCTTATTGGAGTATGGAAGATTGACCACTAGTTCCCTGTTTACAAACCTAGTCTTCAAGTAGTACGTGTTATCACTGGTAACCCATTTGTAGCAAAACATCAGTTCTGGGATGCCAATATGGGTCCCACTAATTTTATTAAGCCTATGTATCCCATCTATAACCCTCTAAGTATTGGGGGATACTCTAGCAGGGACGACATCAAAATATTGGCAAAACTCTAAACAAAAAGGGTTAGGAGGAAACGTGAATCCACACTCAACAATAAAAAGTGAAGGAATCTAGTGACCCTCAGGCAAGTCAAGCACCTCAACAGGTGGCACTGGCATCTCTAAATCTACCCAATGAGGAATTCCCCATTCGCTCCTAAACTCATCTAAAGAATCCCTATTAAAGGTATAAACCATATTCGCAGAAAGGATGAAACATGAAAGTAAAAGGGGAAAAAACACTTACAAAAAGATTCAAGGCTAAAAATAAATATGAAGATGGAATGCAATAAAAGGTCTGAGACGAAAACTTGGAGAGGAGGAAGAATTGAAAAGAAAATAAGGTTTTGGTAAAAAAAATCCGGCAAAAATCTCACCTTTTTATAGATCACCTTGGAAAGCGTGCAAGAAATGATTGCTTATACTAACGATTGATGCTCTGACCGCTACGCTGGTAAGAAAAAGCACGACAATACTAATATACCCTTTGGTGGTTCATTAAGATTCAAACTATTTGCAAAAATGTTGCAACTAAATGAAGACATGGGAATTTTTTACAAGTCCTGCAAGTCGGAATCAACCGACCAACTCTGAAGAAAACATGCTCCATCCTTTCAACAAAAGCAACAAGAATGAAGTATTGAGGGCTTTTGTTAATACCAAAAATTATTCATCCACGTGGAGCAATCAAAAAGTGATATATGTCTCCTTGCGTGGTAGAAATCCTAGTCAGCAAATAGTTACTCGACAACTACGCCGACCAACACGAAGAACGTCGACCAACGCACACGATGCCGACCATCAACAATATAGAGACGAAAAGCCAATACGCCAAATACATGAACAACTATCACACTCTTTATGTACATGATGTAAATTCTTAGACATATAAAATCATTCCATCCCTTGGTATTCCAACCCTTGATCTACGGATCACTATAAATACATTGTATCCTATTTCCAAAAGGGGACATAACAAAATTCTAGGGCATTATTATCAATATATAATACCTAGCTTTCTATAAACACTGAGATCAATAACATAACAGTAGACGTAGGCTTTATTCATAGCTGAACCACTTAAAACCATCGTGTCTCTTTCTTTTGATTATCTTAATTTTTATTCTTTAATTAGTCGTGATTATCTAATTGGATCCTATCCAGTTCTTACATCAACAACCATGAAATGATCAATGAAAAGACATTTTTTACTCAAATGCTTCCAACTTCAAATGATGTTGATTTTCTATTGGTTGTTGTCTTCAATATTATGTATGCTGTTTATTTTTCTTGATTAACCCCATAAAATTATCCATGTAATTTTCCAGTTTGATGCTAGAAAGAAAGTTGTAGTTTCTTCTGAATCTAATCTA
Organism: Sambucus nigra; assembly: GCA_949130495.1. Classification (NCBI taxonomy): domain Eukaryota; kingdom Viridiplantae; phylum Streptophyta; class Magnoliopsida; order Dipsacales; family Adoxaceae; genus Sambucus; species Sambucus nigra. The sequence goes on from CASBWL010000100.1 coordinate 1,723,391, forward strand.
CTCAGGCGGTGTAAAAATCTTCTTGAGGCTGCTCATGTCCCATTAATCGAGGATGATTTGATAGGGTTGCTCGACCTAGATGCCTTTGACCAAGTTGAGGAGTCTTATATTCATCTTCATTACCTTTTGGACAGAGCTGTAGCGAATAATTCTAGTTATTAAGAGATGATTGAGTAGATGAAGAAAAACGATAAATTCTCTAAGGTACTGCATCATTCTGATTATGAGGCTAAGTATCAAGCCTTGTGTGAAGGTTAGGGATTTGATAAGAAGTTTCAAGATATTACTTCTGACATGATGAAGAAGAAATTGGCTTTAAACCAAGAAATAGAAAGTTCCCAATTAATTGTTGACATATTGGAGAAGGAAAATAATGCTTTGAGGAATGAACTTAATAGTTTGAAACAATCAACCATCACTAGTCCATATGAAGGGGTATCATTTTTTTAGATTGGAAATGCTAGGCTGATAGAAGAGTTGAAGGCCTTGCACAAGAAGAAAACCAAGCTAGGACAACCATATAGGCAAGGTATAGTTTTTCAGCCAACCATTGATGAAGAAAGAACCAAGAAAACCATAGCCAACCAGGCTACTAAGCTCAAAGAGAAGTACAAGGCCATCAGAAGGATTCAAGATAGAGTGGACTGACTTACTTTCCATTTCCATAAGCAACCCAAAGCTATTTGGATGGATAGGCATGATGAGTCTCTGACTTTCTTGAACAAGCACATGGAGCAGTCCAAGAATAAGGGATATAAATAGTATAAATTGTGACTGTGTGATAATGATTTAAACTAATTCGCAAATATACAATTAGACCTTACTTAATTAGAGTCTATTCTTAAGCATCCCTCAAACAAACAACTACGTGTGAGCGTGTGTCAAATCATAAATAAATAAAGCATGTGACACAAATATTCAAGAAAAATCCCCGACGGGAAAAACCTTTTATTTCTAGAACTTTGAATAATTTACCAGACCACTGACTTTCATACAACCTGATAATCACCCACAAGTGTAACGCACGGTGTCTTCGTCAATCCTTCAAAGCAACAGCTCGAAATATCGTCGACTAGAATCTTCCACGGGAACTCCAGGTGGTCAGCAATGAAGAAGAAAACGGTTTCTCCACAAAGGTTAAACAAAAGCAATGCAGTGTTCTTAGGTTCCAAAAGATTCATAAAAGTATGTAGGAATTTTAGTGTGAATCAAACATGAGTTTTGGGACTAAAAAAATATGAAGACTTGAGCTAATAGAATGCTCAAAAACATCTCTTAAAGTTTTAGAAAATAACTCCCCCGAAGTTGGCTTTTATAAGAAAATCAAAAGAGTTTTGAGTCGGTGGGACTGCTGCTGAGCGTTTACCCCAAACCGGTTCTGGTGTACCTCGAACCGGTTCCCCCCGAACCGGTTCACCATGCGGTTTGCGATACCTCGCTAGTTTGGGGTTAAAAAACTTAGCATTCTTCACTGTAGCTCGGATTGAGGTGACGTTTCTTCCAGTATCTTCGTGGCGTCGAGCTCTTCATTTTTCTAGTTGATCAGACCTCCGAACGATGGATGTAAAATTACCAAAATGCCCTTGAACTTTCCTATCTTGCCTTTCTTTCATTGTTTTGACTTCTCTTGCGTACCACTTGCATAAACTCCATAAAATCGTGGAAAGTGAAGTCTTTAAGGCAGATGAGGGACACTTGATTGAGATATTGAATGATTTATTCATATAATTTGGATAGAAGCCGTCATGTGATTTCGAGAAGTGACGTGCCAAATGTAGCGGCATACGACATACACAATTGTAACATATCGTACTTGAGAAAAATATCCTTACAAATCTCCCCCTATGTCTATGCCGGTACAAAATAAAAAATCCGAATTATTATCATTCAATTGACCTATACAAATGTACCATCCCATGAATCCAAAACTGGAAAGATAGAGATGATTAAGTCTTCATCGTTTGTTCTTAAAATTTTTAAAATCTCAAATCTTTTCTCATCAGGGTGTGCACCCTATTCATCTTCAATCTTTGTACCTACACACATGAGATAAAGCAAAAACCTTCGTGACGCATCGAGTTTGAAATGATATAAGAATAAATCAATCAATATAATCAAATCTCCCCCGTAATGCAAAATCTCCCCCATAATAATTCTTTCTCTCCCTTTTTATGATGTCCCCAAATAGACAGATAAGAAAAAAAAAATCTAAACATGGAGTGTCACGATAAAATGCATAGCAAATGTGGATCAAACTACGCGCAACCAAAGGAGTATCTTAAAAACTCTCACAAACTATTTTTCATTTTTCATCTTTTTATACAAAAATGAGATACAAAAAATTACACCATGGAATTAAACTCAAACAACCAAGTCATTGAAATGGAATGAATGGGTGGGAACACATTCGATAGGTAAATTAACTCAATTAATCATATGTGGAAGATGCATATGTGTACCCCTAACCAATGAGCATCAAAAGTATCCTTTGGTGTAAAAGATGTTGAATTTAGATGATATCGTCTTAATCAAATCAACAAATCAAAGTCGAAGTGATCTCCACCCCAATAATGTCCAAAACTATATAGCGCTTTTTCAAGACTTTTAAGGACATGCAAACCTGTTTTAATTCTCCATCCAAACACCCTCATATATATTTTCTTTTAGAGGTGTAGAAACTAAATTCTCAAACTTTGGAGAATTGGTGCAAAAACCTAATTGGCCCATAATTATCTTGAATTTCTTTGTATTTCCATTAAATTTTTCCTAGCTCTTTTAAACCTCTTTGGACCCCGAATAATACAATTCCTTAATTTTTAGGTCCAATTAAACGGTGGCTTAATCGCAAAGGATAAATAGTAACCTTTAGTAGGCCTTCACCGTTTTCAAACAAAACAAACAAACTCATAAATGGCTCTTACATGCACAACTTTCTATCAAGTTTTATCGCACTTGGTTCGTTTTAAGGACACGATTGACGTGAAAACACCCAACCAATATGTGATAAGACAAGCACAATAATCAAAAAAATCCCTGCACATATGGAACAAAGAAAATCATGAGTCAAACATGTAGGAAGTAACACTCAATTACATCTTAATGACTCCAAACATTATAAAGCACATGGATGCATCGACCTATTGTCTCAAAACACTATCAAATAGTCACATGAAAAGTATGGAATGATGTTGTGACTCGGTCATCCTATGTGTCCATCCTTAAACGGAGCAAACAAAATATGAAAATCTTTTTTGATTTTTCAAAATTTTTATCAAAATAAAAATTTTATACAAAAAGTACATGTCACAACGGTAGCAAAAATATATCAAAAAGCATAATTAGCATATGAAAAACATGAAAACACAATCATCTATATGATATGGGAAGAGAAGAATCATGTGTAAGCAAATGAGAATTAACTTGTCTAAAATCTAATGTATCCAAAAGTGATTTCCTAACCCAAACGGATGTAACACGTCGACACGGGGTTTTAGGAACCAACAAAACACTTGACTTAGAGTTTCTAGGACTTTTGCCAAGATCAAAACAAAAACGCCTAAGGTGACATTTCCTACCACAATATGAACATGTGTAAATGGGTGGAATGACACCTAAAGTGTGATCTTTTCTAACGTCCTTGGGATTAATTGATCCTCTAAAACAAATATGGTTTTGGCTTTAGAACTAGAAGCATGAGAACAAGCTGAGCCATTACCATCACTATCAAACCTACTTGAATCGTTTAAATCATTTTTCAACTTCAAAATATTTTATTCAAGAAACAAATTAAACTCTTCCAAAGACAGAGATTTCTTTTTCAAATTTTCAATTAAACTTAACTGTTTATCGCCCTCTTATCCTGAAGAGTCTCTTCACGTGCCACAAACTCATTCACTAAAATATTTTTATCATATTTGGCACAAACACAAACCATCGAATTTTTAAGGTCATTCAATTTCTTTTCTAAAAATAGGACCCTATCATCACTCTCCTTCTTGGAAAATTTTAAAGCATTAAAGTCATGGTCCAAGGAAATAATTTTCTCACGATAAAAATCTCTTTGATTTTGAAGCGTTTGCAAAAGATCCATCGCGAATTTAAAACGATAATTTTCTTTATTGAAAACTATAATTCTCTTCGCAAACGTCAAATTCAAACTATTTAAATCGTTAAAACTTTGACTCGTGCCAACGGGTGGGGGCATCAAATTAGATAAGTGCTCCATTGAAAAACTTACGATTTTAAACAAAATCAATTTTTTGAAACAAATTCAATATCACACAAGTTTGCGAAAAATAGGAATACGCGATAAATTAGCGTAACCCGCTGTGATACCAATTTGTAAACGTGAGTAGACAAATTCTATTAGAAAGTAAGTCCTCGAAAAATCAGGATCCCACGATAAGTTAGCGTAACCCGCTCTGATACCAACTTGTAAATTGCGTCTGTGTGATAACGATTTAAACTAATTCGCAAATATACAATTAGACCTTATTTAATTAGAGTCTATTTTTCAATATCCCTGAAACAAACAACTGCGTGTGTGCAGGTGTCAAATCATAAATAAATAAAGTATGAGACACAAATATTCAGAAAAAATCCCCGAAGGGATAAACCTTTTATTTCTATAACTTTGAATAATTTACAAGACCATTGACTTACATACAACCTGATAATCACCCACAAGTGTAACGCATGGTGTCTTCGTCAAACCTTCAAAGCAACGGCTAAAAACATCGTTGGTTGGAATCTCCCGCAGGAACTCCAGGTGGTCAGTAATGAAGAAGAAAGAAGATTCTTCATAAAGGTTGAACAAAAGCAATGCAGTGTTCTTGGGTTTTAAAAGATTCAGAAAAGTATGTAGGAATTTTGGTGTGAATCAAACATGAGTTTTGGAACTAAAAAATATGCAGACTTGAGCTAATAGAACTCTAAACAACGTCTCTCCAAGTCTTAGAAAATAACTCCGCCGAAGTTGGCTTTTATAAGAAAACCAAAAGTGTTTTGAGTCGGTGGGACTGTTGCTGAGCGTGTACCCCAAACCGGTTCTGGTGTACCCCGAACCGGTTCACCATGCAGTTTGCGGTACCTCGCTGGTTTGGGGTTAAAAAACATAGCATTCTTCACCGTACCTCGGATTGAGGTGCCGTTTCTTCTAGTATCTTCATGGCGTCGAGCTCTTCAAGTTTTCAGTTGACCGAACCTCCAGACGGTGGATGTAAAATTACCAAAATACCCTTGAACTTTCCTATCTTGCCTTTCTTTCATTGTTTTGACTTCTCTTGCGTACCACTTGCATAAACTCCATAAAATCATGGAAAGTGAAGTCTTTAAGGAAGATGAGGGACACTTGATTGAGATGTTGAATTCCTGATTCCTATAATTTGGATAGAAGCCATCATGTGATCTCGAGAAGTGTCGTGCCAAATGTAGCGGCGTACGACATACACAATTATAACATATCGGACTTGAGAAAAATGTCCTTACAAATAGGGTTGGATGAACCTTCTTGCTTTGATGAAGATACCCAAGGGTAATAAATTGTGGTATTGGCATGACCTAAGAATATTGGAATATCCTGATCCTCCTTTCTCTATTGATGATAATTGGATTCCTCCTAATTCCATTCCTCAGAGCTTAATCAGAAAATACGTTGGGAATTTTAGCCTTAAAGGAGAAGTGGAGTACGTTCGTCACTAGCATCTACTTGACCGACCGAGCAGTAGCAGATAAACTAGGAGGATAGATTTTAGATCTATTAATCATCCAAGCACCGTTGATGAACCTCCTGTTGGGATGACTAAGGCTGATGGAAAATGCCCAATAGAATAGACTTATATTTTGTACTTTGTTGATCTTCACTTTCTAATACATATTTATTAGAATTAAATGAATTTATTTGAGATACTTTGTCTTCTTTATTTAATCTTGTGGCTATTATTAATCTTATTACCAACTAGTTAGTCTGTTTAATGACTAGTTGGCCGGTTTATTGACTAAATAACCTGCTTAAATGTTAAATGCTTAATTCGTGATTGAACCTGATTGTAATTCCTTAGATTCTTCTAATGTTGTTCTTAGATAAAACTATAAATAGTTTTATTAAACTAAGTTGAATCATTAGTTATTAGTGGCCTCTTAGTGTATTTGGAATGTATAGTAATCCTTGTGTTTAAACTTAGTCAGGTAAAACCTCTTGTATTTGACTTTAAGTCTTACATGGGTTTTACTAACTTCTTATTCTTGATTTGTCAAAGACGAAAACATACATGAATTTTTAGAGAGAAAATTTTTTTAAGTTGGAAAAGTTTGAATTAAAATGACTTTTCTGAAGTTGGAAAAGTTTGAATTAGAATGACTTTTCTAAAGTTGGAAAAGTTTAAATTAAATGACTTTTCTGCAGTTAGAAAAGTTTGAATTAAAACGGCTTTAATATTAAGGTGGTTATCACACCATACTACAAAAAACAAAACATAAAATGGAAGTTTAAAAATGGAGTGGGTCCAATTTTGTAATCATAAATAAATAATAAGAGCAATCTAAACAAACACACAAGAGGCAAAGATTTTTAAAGTGGTTCAGTTGTTAAAAGCCTTCGTCCACTTTTGATTTTATTATTGAGGTTTACAAGATCTCAGTATGGTGTGCTTGATATTGATTGAATTTTTTCCTCGAGCTAAGGGATATTATCTATTAATAATGGTTCTAAAACCTAGAGATGGAATGCCTTTATATTTCTAGGCATTTACATTTGTATACAATGAATAAGACTATTGGCATTCGATGCTGGTCGCCCTTTCATCTGAGTAACTTTTACTATTCTTGATGGTTCACATTCTTGAGTTAGTAGACATTCTAGTCGACCTCTCATGTTGATTAAGATAGATGAATGGCCACATAGGATTCATGTATTTATTATTCATTGGTCCACGTGGGTAGGTAATTTTTACATAAAACAACTATGTTAATTAATGTTGCTAAAATTATATGTGATCTAAATTAGAGGAACATTATGTCTCTGAATTTTGAATGTTATCAATAAATAAACAACAATAAATTCATAACCATCAAAGTGGAAAGCTTACACGGTGGCATATCATGCAAAGAGAGAGAACGTTTTGATTTATCGAACGTAGCTTACTTTTCCTGATCCAATGGTTGAATCCATTCCATTTAAACCCTTGATCACCCAATGACATAAAAATATTCATCTAGAACCTTGTGCTTGTGGTGACTATAAAGAGAGAGAAAATAAGAGTGCTGATATTCCCACCCCGAAATGTTCTCCAAAATACCAATAAACAAAAGGTCATTTTTTCTACCATCAAACACCCCAAATTTCATACCTTTTTAGTTAAAATTCTATAATTCCCTTTCACATAATGAAAAAAATTAAACCTTAAACTATTCCAATAGCTAAAATTTCAAAACTGAAAACCAACCCGTCTTTCTCGCAATCATGAAACACCCTACCACTGCACAAACCCTCCAAAACCAAACTTTTGTCTTTCAATCCAACCTTGTTTCTATACTACACATTGTGCTTAAAAAAGGTTATGGGGGTTTTTTTCTACATTTTTTATAGCATAAAACCAACGAAAATGGCCATGGATGATGAAAAATTCAAAGACACAAAGGATTCTCAAAACTTAGATTTCACTCCCACATGGGACTCATTTGAGGTACTAAACAATTACATACATTGTATTTTGATAACATGTCTTTTGTGTGTATGTCCTTGTAGAATAAAATGCCATGAATAAAAAATCCCTTTTGTACTTACAAATACACTAAAATATGTATACCAACAAGTAATGGGTCAATCCATGCTCCTTAATGTTGACAAGAGCAAATTAAAGACTACATATGATTTTTAAAATAATTATTAAAGGGACATGTATTTAACTAATGATGTGCGAATATTAAAATACACAAATAAAAAATAAAATGATAAAATGAGATAAATATGCGGAGAAAACAATTATGAGATAATTCAAGGGATTAAACTTCACCACTTCACCTATTAATTTTTATTAATTAGTTTGTCAATAATACCCCTATATATATATAAATTCACAAATCAACTATTGTTGCAAATGTGAAGTTATATATATATTTTTAGAAGATTTATATTTAAATTTCACTAATACTATAAAAAACTAAATTTAAACATTTTATATTAAAACACCGGCTAGGAAAAAATTATTAAAAGTATTTTAAATCATAAAAAAATAGTTTTAGATTTGAGAAATTCGAACTACAATATCATTCAAAAATTGCCTATCTCTAGTTTATTTAAAGAATAAAAATTATAATATCAATTTACGATTTTCTCTCGAAAATAATTCACCCTCTCTCGAGGCATAAATATAATTTGTAATAATTCAATATTAATATTCAAAAGGGCATAATAAATACACAAACTGGAAATAAAAATAATTAAGTTAATGGTTTCATCTCACCCTTTGAAAGGGGTATTTAGCCTCTCATTTTGGTATTATTATATATAAAATGTAATAATGACACAATAAGAGGCATAATAAATAAAATAACATTAGAAGAAATAATTAAACCAAGTCTCCTTGAATTTTATATTAACTTCCCAAACTTCAACAATAATCACACCCACAAATCTAAGTTTATGAACACTGAAAATTGATACCAACTCGGAATTTTTATCTCGCACTATTCTGTCTTACACTCAATTCAATATAAAAAAATGTATAAAAGAAAAACTAAAAATTTGAGACAATTCTACTCCTAAAACTACAACTACAAATGAGCTCCCAAAAGCTCTTGCCTATTGTCCGTAAATTAGCTCATTTGCACTGCCTTCCTCCTCCTCTTTTATCCCATGAATATATGAGTTAAAATATCATGCACTTGAATATGGGTCTCCGTACTGCACACAAACAAATATAATATGTGCATGCGTATGTTTTCAATTTGGCGGACAAAAGAGGTGTGGGGGCAAAAGAGCGGCCAGATTTATCTTGGCGCATAAACACACACTGATATATATATATATATATATATATATATATATATACGTGTGTGTTTGAGATAGAAAATGGGGGAGAGAGAGAAAAAAGAGAGCTGGTGGGTATTTTAGGCCAAACTAACTGGGTCAAGTGAGGTTCGAGTAGTGGGTTAGGTAGGTGAGTATAAATCGAGTTGGCAGTTAGTATGCTGGGGAGGTTCGATAGTTATGGGTGCTGGCCAGCGGGTCATGTGGTTTGGTGGAGTCTCTCTCTCTCTCTCTCTCTTTATATATATATATATATATGGGTGCTGGCCAGCGGGTCATGTGGTTTGGTGGAGTCTCTCTCTCTCTCTCTTTATATATATATATATATATATATATATATACAGTCGAGATCTCCGACGGGTCTATATAGCGGGTCTAAACGACGGGTTTCACTACCTTCCAAAACGTCTAGGACCGCTTATACATTTTGTCTTGTTCTAAGGTTTTTAGAATAGAAATTTCTACCCCAATCATTTCTATTTTAAAGCTTAATTAATCTGAGAGTCTAATTGTAGAAGTTTCAGAGCTACTGTTACCTCTCAGGCTTCTTCCGTCACTATCGTACTGGATTTTTGAATAACAAGGATTATCTATATAAATAGTTTCTTCAGGGAGTCTAGAAATTGAAAGAGGTTTTGATGGAAAATATTCTAGTCTTAAATACCTTATATGGTACCGTGGGTTAATCTGTCTAGTTTCTTTATATATTTGATTAATAATATCAATTATATCGTTATCTATAAATGCGTCTAAATTATTATCACCATAGGATGACAAAAATCTATGGTATGTTCTAGGGGCAGTTGTTTCTACGTTTTTAAGAAGAGGGAGGATTCCTTCGGCTCTAATTAAAATAGCCTTTGTTTTATCTAACCTTTTTCGTCTAACAAATTTTAATACGTTTATACTGTCTTCAAGTATCCTAGTGTATTCTTGATATTTTTCAGGTCTTGACAGTTCTTCTGCAAAATCTTCAGTTCTTAATTTTTGTCTAAAGGGATCACGGATCCCTGTTCTGATTATTTCTATCTAAGTACTTCTCTTCCTAACCATCCAGTGATCTGATCTATATATTTGAAAGTAACACCTGCGTATATTAAAGAAGATTCTATAAGTTCTTTATCTTTAGTGTCTGTTAGAGTCCAATCTTGGATTTCTCTCGTTAAGTCTGGATTTGTTTGATTAAAAAATGCTAAAAAGTCTTCAGTAATTTGTAGGCTCATATAGATTTCTTTTTAAAACAATAATATGTAAAATATTTAAGGGTTTGGTTCGAGTTATACCTTCCTTCTGGTCTGTAATATCTCTATCTTCTTCCCTTCGCCTCTTGAGCCTTGTTACTATTCTTCTCCGATCTCGGCCTCTTGCAACTCCCTTTTTATGTGTTGCATCTCAATCCATTATTTTGGTGTTAAACCCGTTTCCTACCTGTACGTTTTCATGCCTAACGCCCACCTGGCTAATGGCTCACGAAAAATCGGTACCTAATGGTGGTTCACCAGTATAACACCTTGTGTGCTACACCAGAGGTTCCACACAATAGTCCTCTATGAATAGAAAGTTGGAGACAATTTAGAAAATAATAACAACTCAGCATAAGAGATTTCTGAAAAAAAATACTTTTATTGCATTGCATAAGTAAATATAACTCTCCCCATAATATGAGAGGTTTTTTCACTCATTTCTAATATCAAACACTGGAAGTCTAACCCCTGATCTCTAACAACACAACCTTAACGTCCCTTTTATAGCACAAGGCAGCATACATATGAGCTACTACCGGAGGCTAAAAGCTAACCGATTAAAGGGAAAAACAAATAAATAAAGTCTATAGCCTTATCTCTTCATAATGTAATCCGTCTTGTTTTGGTAGGTGTATGTCTGAATGGGACCATATGATGGCCATGGCTCATCAGTCTGTCGTCTTGTGATGATGCAAGAGAATCAAACAACAAGTGTCTTCATTTTCTTATTAGTTTTGTGGCCCATGTGGGGCAGGGATCTTTTTGCTTTATGGAAAGCAGAGTCTAAGCAAATGACTCTTCCATCTTTAATAATTTATCCACTAATGAGGGGTCTTTCTTTATCATGTCTATGTCTTCTTCTGCCTTGTCCTGGCCTAGGAGGGCATTATTGAAAAATTCGTCAATGAGGACCACAATTCTAAGGCTAGCTAGCAAAGCTATCTATACTAATTCCTTGGCTTATTTCTTGAGCCTTCCACTGAATGGCTCATCGGCTTGGATTATCAGGTCTTCTTTGTGGTAGGCAGTGTACCATCTGTCTTCGCTTGTTAATAACTCCATGATTTAAATTGTCTCCATAGCTTGAGCAATATGGAGCTTGGACTTATAAATAATTGAATCTTTAGTCTCTTCTTCTGATAAAATCTCAATATCTTCAAATATATAATTGGAAAATCTAATAAGTCTAAATCCTTCAACTCTCATTCCTCTACTGGAACTTGGAGCAATCTGATAGATTCTAGCAAATACAGGAAGGAAGTCTTCTACCTTCTTAACATACTCATGGACTATTTTTCTAAGAGCAAAAGAGTCTTCTGTAGTCTAAATTTGGATGAGTCCAATGAATCCATAGTCTGCTAAGGTTATCTGGGCAATCTCTGCCTTCCCAGAAAGATAAATATTTGAAACGTCTTTGAAGAAACCTTTCATCATTAAGGTATCTCCATTAGTCTCAGATAATAACATATTGAAATGTTCAATAATGCTATTAGATCCTTTCTTATAGTCTTCTGATGAAGGAAGATTATTATGACCAAACGGTATAACGATCTTAGTCTTAAAATTCTTTTTCTGATAACAAAATTTAATAGTGGGTCTAGCTTTGGAGGATTCTCCAAGAGTCTGAGCATAGGTTTGAGACTGTGGTCTAGGCATAGCAGTACCACTGAGTTGGGTAACTACAAGTCTTTGAGTCATCATGAATCCGACAATAGCTACCAAATTTTGTTTGAACTTTATCCGTAGTCTATTCTTCACATTCCACCATATGGCGTCTATAAGAGTATTTTCGTCATTCGAAAATTCTCGTCTAAATTTGATCAAGTCCGGGTATCTTTGATCGGGTCTATATTAGGGAAAATACATTTTCCCAATGAGTTTATTTTGATCAATAATCTCTTCTCCATATTTTACTGGAGGAACTAAGGTGTCATGAAAGCTCTCTAGGATTGGTCATTCTTGAGAGTCTTGAATATGAATTTGTCTTTGCGTTGCACCGGCATTTTGTCTTACGCGTCTAAGATAATCTGAAACGTCTTCTCTGTTTAGTCTATTTGTTCCAGAGGAACTCATGTTGTTTAGGTCTTCTATTCGCAACATAAAACATGAAATTATATTAGTGTTAACAAACATTGGTTCTCTTTATATGATGTCTGGAATGGTATTTTCACTTCCCTTAATATGTATAACAGAGAAGTCATAACCATTAAGCAATTGTTGCCATCTAATAAGTCTATTAGTCCTTGTTTTGGACACGTCTAAGTCTCTGAATTTTACTGCATAAGAAGAGTCGGTATAAACAGTAAAATGTTTAGGTTTAAGATAAAGCATATATTTTTCTATTGCCCTTACTATAGCTAAAACTTCTTTTTCATGGGCAGTGTATCTTGTTTCTAGGTCTGTAAAGGCTCCAGTACTATATCTACAGAGTTTCTTCTTTTTTGTCTGATGATCAATGGCAAAGTATATTTCTCCCCATTGTTTATCAGAGGCATCTATTTCTACTATAAACTGGTCTTTTGCATTAGGCAGTTCAAGTAAAGGAATATTCTTGACTGCATCTTTAATCTGTCTTATAAATTCAAAATCATCTTTAGTCCAATAAAAAGGATTAATTTTATCTATTCCTTTTAATTTGGCAGTTAAGCTTTGTCTTTTTGAGGCAAGGTCTTTAATAAAGTCTGCAGCACAATTAAGCAATCCTAAAGATGAATGTAATTATTTATATCTTTGAGTTGATCTGGAAACTCAAGAATCTTTTTAGTTATGTGTTCTGCTAAGGATAATTTTCCTTTATTAATATGCATTCCCACAAAGTCTATCTCAGTCTGAAATAATTGCATTTTCCTTTCGAAAATAACAATACCATGTTTATCTAATTCTAAAATAATCTTTTTAAGATGGTCTACATGCTCTGTTTCAGTCTTACTGGCTATAAGAACGTCATCAATGTAAACAAGACAAAATTCTGAATAAGGTCTAAATATATTATCCATTCTTCTTTGAAATACTTGAGGAGCATTCAAGTATCCAAATGGCATTACTTGCCATTCGTATTTTCCTTGGGGCACACTAAAGGTTGTCCAAGTAATACTGTCTGGATGCATCTTAATCTGCTAGAAGGCTGATTTGCAATCAAACTTACTGAATATAACTTTGTCTTCAATTAAATTAATTAAGTTATTCTTAACTGATATCTTATAAGAATCAAATTCACAATTCTTATTTAATTATCTATAATCTATAACCATACGTCTTTTTACTCTTTTACGTTCTGATTCATTTTGAACATAGAAGGCAAATCTATTATGTCTACTTTTACTTTATCTAATAATGCCTAACATAAGCATTTCGTCTATGTCTTTTTTAAATTCTTCCCTATCCTCTTGTGGATATCCTTTCTTATAGGTTCCACCATTAATAGTGGCGTCTGGGTTAATAGGGATTATTTCACAATAGCTTTGGTATTTATGCCACTTAGCGATGGGATTTTCTCCTAAAGTAGTAGGCTCTACTAGTTGCCTAATCTTTTCCTTTTCTACTTATATATCAATTTTCTGCTGTTTGGATATAGCTTCTTGATCTAAAATGTTTTGTTGTATAAGCGTTATTTGCTTATAACACTTGTGGTCTGGACACTTACATTCTTTTTGTATGAGTTTGGTTATTTCTAAGGCTTCTTGTTGGGTTGTATCTCTAGATACACCATGCTCAGCTGAAGAACTCTAATGTTTTATGGGTCTATAATTGGGGTTGACCTGCATAAGGTCAAAGACAGTATTTTGATCTATTAGAGGAGCTTTAATACTAAATTCCTCGTTATCACTAATTAATATCTTATCGTTATACTGAGTATAAGGATGATATTTACTAATAAAGTCTTATCCTAAAATAAAGTTTCCTATGAAACTAGGACGAGGGTCCATTATCTAAAATCGATGATTAACGGCTTTGTTGGTCTGATTTCCTAATTTAAAATAAATTGGAATAGTCTGGAAATATAAGGTAAATGGATCTCCATTAGCCACTTTACCATAGATTTTTTGAGCACTTTCTAACAAATATTCTTCAGGGAAGGCATTAGCCTTACAAATACTTACAAATACTCTGAGAGCATCATGTATCTATAAAAGTTGAAAGTCTTTTAGGATAGTCTTTTTGTTGAACAAATAACTCTACAAAACAAGCATATGATTTAGTAAAAATTCCTAAATTATTCTTTTCTAAAATAGATATTCCTTTCTGGGGTTTATCTATAAAATCTAAGGGTATTTGGTCTTCTGAACTGGTATCAGAATGGTATTCTTCTAAATCATAGGAAATTCCCTTTCCTTTAAAGTTTTCATTTTCTTGCAATTTTTTGGCTATATTTCTATCAATGTCTTAATAATATGTTTTAATATCTAAGTCTATTTGAGCGTCATACTGGCTAGTATAAATTGCTCTAAATCTAGTTCTCCAACAGTCTTCATGGTAGTGTAATTGACAAATAACACAAACCATAAACAATTTTGTCTGTATAATCTCAAAGAATTCTACGCATCTAAAGTCTTTCTTACTACATTTCATTTCAAATATGCAATAATGTCTTTCATCAAAGTAACATCTAGGTATATATGTTAGTAACTCAGGATTACTAACTATCCATCTTTTCTTTAAAAAGGGTCTTAATATACACTTATACCAAGCTTCTTCAAAGTCTATATATTCATTATCTAAATCGTCTTGATTAGTTTACATCATGGACAAGTCTAGAGTATCCTAAGAGTCTTCATACTCATCAGTATCACTATAGTCTTCCGAATCACTATCTGTATACGAGCTATAGATGCTAGTATTATCATCATCTTCTATGTCTGATATTTTTATAGCATCTAAGATATCTAATTCTTCTTGATCTGCATAGTCTAACATTGTATTAATAATCTTAATACTTTTTTTATCTTTCTTATTAGGGCAGTCTTTAGTAAAGTGTCCTTCTTGGTCGCAAGTCTAACATTCTTTGATAGAGTTCTTATATTGAGCTATATCTTTTTCTTTCCTATAATTAGGAACCTTCTTATATCTACAAGGGCTCTTCTTAAAATATCTTCTTTGATTAAATTTATTTTTCTTGGTCTTAGGGTTCTTTTCTCTAAAGGTAGTAGATTGTTTAAATTTATATTTCTTTGGAAATCCTAAAGGTCTAGTCTTAAACTTCCTATGTTTCCATTCTAATTTCTATTTAAATTTCTTAGATTCACTACCACATCCCCATAGGATTGGAGCGACGTCTCTTTCGTCTTTGATTGGAGGGATCTGCTTGAAAGTTTCTTCTATTAACATTCCTTGAGTTATATCACGTCTCTTCGCTATGATATAGTCTTTGGAGAAATTGATTCTTTCACCAAGAGAGTTGTTCTTAACTCCAGCTACTCCTGGATAATTCTTATATTCATTAATTAGGATTTGTCCTATGGCTGGTATCTTTCTAAAGTATTCATCTTTTAAGGTCTCTCCAAATTCTTTAATTTCGTAATATATTTGCTCATAATTATTGCTAAATTAATTTATCTTATCTAATTTGCAAATGCTAAGGAGGGATAACTTAGTTTTTGCTAGGTCTTGTTCATTGATTTGAGCTAGATGTCCAGCTCCAATGAATTCTGATGTGAACAATTGAATATATTCTTCAATTGATCTTTCTTCTAAGTTTTCTTTCATCTTATCAACCTTTGCTAAGGAGTCTTCATCTATAGCCTTTCTTAAACTATCTAAGTAATCTTTTGCAATACCCCTGATGGATTGCTCAGCGTACTGCTTACATGAACTTGCATCCCATTATTCATTAGATGCAAAATACATGTTCATCTGATTACGCCATTCCTCTAAGGCTTTCTTCCTATCTTGAACAATGTCTAAGTTAAGGTATATACCTACTGGATTTATGGCTTGGCTTGCCATAGTCTTAACAGGAGTGAAACTCTTGTCACTAGTTGGAAAGTCCTTTACATAATCAAGTTTAGTCTTTACTAGTATATAGGAATATTTATTCCTATTGGTTTACTAAAATGTCTAGGAGCATTTTCTAGCCTACTACTACTTCTTATCTCTTGTTTACTAGGCTCTACTTGTGTAGCTGGAATTAATCTTTGTTATCCTTGTTCTATTAGTCTTAGGTTTCTAAGGAGTTCCTTAGTATTCTTAGATTCTTTTAATTTTAATATACGCTCTTGAGCTATCATATTAAATCTTTCTCTTTCTTGAAATCTATCAGAATGACTTTTCTTAAGGTGATCTTTAAATGCATTCATACCCAATTATGAGGGTTCATGTCCAAAGTTTTGGATTCTAGCTTTTTCTTTAATTAAGTCTTTTTGTTCAAATGATCTTCTAGGTCTAATTACCAAGGCTTCTCTTAGTAAACTAGCACTAGTCTTACTACTGCATTCTCCTTCTGAAGGATCATTGATTATGGCTTCTCCCATATTCCTAAATCTAATTTCTTTGGTCTGGATATTCTTATCGACAATCTTAGGAGGACCAAACTGGATGGTAACATTTCCAGTGACGTCGTCTTGATTAATAAACAGAGGTTTATATTGTATAATCTTAGTTTCTTAAAATTCTGGAAATTGCCAAAGGGTCTTATCTTTTTCTTTCATAGGTCCCGTATTCTTAATACTGTAAGTATGATTATAGTCTGAGACATTGATTCTAACTAAGATTTCTTCATTAAGTCTACCGCTAGGAATTCCCGATTGCATTCCTTCATAAGGAAATTGGGAGAAATTCACATATCTTAGGAATTCTATATTCATATTAGCGTCTCGGATAATATAATCTTCATAGTCACTAGCATATAAGAATAACTTAAAATGTTTGGCTGTGTCTACAGTTACTGTAAATTCCGGAATGATATTAAAGTATCCTATGTTATCTGACATTTTTAGTTGGGCTATCCCAATAAGGCTCTTGTCAAAATCTTTCCATCTTTTATCTACTAAAGAATATAATATGTTGATATTATTCTGAGGTCTATGTAATCCTTGGATTCTTGATTGAAAAAGTCCAAAGGTTAGGAATTGGAACTTCCTATCAGTTCCTCTAGATCTGAGCCATTCTGAGTCAAACACTTGGAGTTCAGTATAGGATTTTCCTAACACATGATTCCTACAGTGGTAAGTCATGTTATAATTAGGAGTCTTAGGAGTGGAACCTTATTTAAACAAGTCTATGTATCTAACGGTTGGAAGTTGTACATTATGAATTGAATCTCCAACAATCTTCCAGTCAACTTCACCCCATTCTTTCCATTGGAGAGGATTGGTGAAATTTATTTCCTTCCACCATGTCCTAACATTGGATGATGAATACTTAAGTCTTTGGAGCATATGATTACTGTGTCCAATATTTGGGATAGTGCTAACTATCTTTCCAGTCTTATGTAATCCGTCATTTATGACTCGTCTACCTATGGTATTCTTTTCTCTAGTTTCTATTGGAGGGGATTCTCTAAATTTACTGGTGGTTACCTGTTTTTGTTCAAGTCTTTTTTCAATTCTTTCTAAGAAGTCTGAATAATATTTGTATCTTTTTATTTGACTAAGGATTTATTCTTTAAAATTCTTATTCTCTTTTCTAGTCTTCTCAGAAGTTTCTTCACTATGTCTAGCTAGAGAAATGACTAGGGATTTTACAACATTTGTAATATAGTCTTTTATTTCATTATCTTTTTCTTGTTGTTGCATGGTTCTAACTTCTATAGATTCTACAGTTTTTTCTATTTTATCTAAACGAGTTAGAATAAAAGGCGAGTCTATATCCGCTTGGGAAGGTTTATTATATACAGCCTTAATTTCATTTATAATTTCTTCATATTTTTCTTATACTTGGGCCATGTTTAGTCTAAGTTCATTAAAAATACTATCCATCTTGGATAGGTTATGGCTTTCCTTATTATTAAGATAATTTGCTAAATTTTGTTGGAATTTAACAAAGTCTGTGTAGAAGGTAGTTAATCCTTCTAACTTAGCTTTTAAGTCGAAATGCAAGTCTTTAACAAAGCTACTGTTATAGTCTTGGGTAGCTGGTATGGATGTAGAAATTAAATTTAATCTTTCTAATATAAGTCTAGTTGCTTTAGCAGCATTGACAATCTTATTTTCATTTATCTTATAATAAAATCTATCATCATTTATCCTTTATAATTTTTTTTGATAAAAGTCTGATAAAGTCTGAATGGAGAGGTCTCTTGGTACCTCATTCTAGTCTGATCTAACTATCTCCATTAGGAAGATAACTATCTAATCTAGGGATGAGCTTAGCTTGTTCTTTGGTAAGTTTAATTAACTCACTGTCTTATTTTTTAATTAAAGTTTTAATTTCCTAAATGTCTTTTTTAAGGACTTCTATATGATTAGTCTTAATATTTATTTCTTGTAAAACAGGTACTAAGTCTATTGGGATTTGATTATCTATTTATAGTAGTCTATTAGAGATATTTTTGATCTCTTTCTCTAAGGTTTGAGTATCTTTTATTAATTGTCTTAATATAAGCAGTATGCACTTATTTTGGTCTATTATGTTATTAATAGTACTAGCAGTAACTTGTCTACTATCTGCGTGTTTGGCTGGGATGTGTTCAGTGTGTGAACAACCGTCTATGTGAGAGGTAAAACAACCTAGTGGGTCTAAATCAGTTATGGGTATGGGATGGGAGTCAGGGTTGGTTCAAAAAATATCTTTGTAAATGCGAGGAATAAATCCCAAGGGCATTAAAGTCTTTTTACTATAAGTCTAAAAGGAGCGTCTTATGGCTCTGATACCACAATTAGGGTTTGGGTAGGAATTAGGTGAGATTAAAGGTTTGATACCAATTTTGGGTATAAATTATAAATATTTTAAAGGTATGGTCTTTAAAGGGTTTTCTATAAGATAAGAGGGACCATAAGGGAGTATGATAATGTTGACTTTGGGACCATATGGGGACAATTTTCGGGAAAAGGACAAAAGTCCGTTGAGAGGTCCGTTAAATGAGTCCGTTCTGGATCCAAATTATATATATATATGTTGTGTGCATGTGTTTATTTTCTGTAGTGTGTGTGTTTCAGTTTAGGATATATATGTATGTGTAGGTTAACATATATGTTAGGAAATATGTCTGTATATATATACATATATAAGTTTGTATATATGTGTGAGTTGATGTTGATATATATGTATGTGTAGGTTAGCATATCTGTTAGGATATATGTTAGTATATATATATACATATATAAGTTAGTATATATGTGTGAGTTGATGTTGATATATATGTATGTGTAGGTTAGCATATATGTTAGGATATATGTTAGTATATATATACATATATAAGTTAGTATATATGTGTGAGTAACTCTCTCTCTCTCTCTCTCTATATATATATATATATATATATACTAGGGTGTACCCGTGCCTATGGCATGGTGAAAAATTTACTCCCGATTGTTTATTATTATAGCACATTCATACCCGTGTAAATGTCAGGGTAAAAATTTTAATCCTGATTATTTCGACTTTCATGTCGTGTCACCGTATCGTGTCTAAATTTAAATTTAAAAGTGTTTATTTAAAAAAAAAAATATATTCTAATGTGCTTATTTAAGGGTTATTTAAATCACATTTTAAATTGCAGACGACACGTCTATATAAATGTCAATTTCAAATCAATTACAATGTACCGATTAAAGCAATAGATTAAAACGGTGCGAAAACGTTCCGGATAATCCGTAATGATTAGGTCTGGAAAAATATAGCGCAAGCGATAACATGTAAAAAAATTGTACATATTATAGCGCACACGATAACATGTACAATCCCAAAAATATATTTAATTTGAAATGCAAACAAAATGTTTTTATGTCAAAATTTTAAGTCATGTAAGCCACGTTAGCTTGTAAGGTTTTTAAATAAATTAAAATGGCAAATAAAAAAAATGAATTTTTAAATAGTAAAAACACTTTTAATAATTATTTATTTAACAATTTAAATTTTCTCATATTGATACTGTAACTGTTAAAGAGTAGTTGTTAATGTTTACCTATTTAAAGTGAAACATTTTTAATCAATCTAGAGAAAAGAGAAAAATGATTTTGGGGTCATCATTAAAACCAGAAGCTCTGCAAACAAAATACTTTTCAAGACCTTATATTTGCCACACAATAGTCATTTGAGATAAGTTAAAACACATTAAAAAAAAAACTTGCAAAACTCTTCAAGCAAAAGATGCTATAACAAAACTTGCAGTAAACACAACATTTTTCTTGCAATTCAAATTCAAATTCAAAATTATAGTTAATGTTTATTGATTCATTAAAAAAATGCATGCAAAAATCACACACCACTTCGTTGAGATTTAAATTTTTTCGTTGGGATTTAACTTTTCTTTTAAATGACACGTGCATTATTTTTTATAATGTAGTAATATATCATCATTAAAAATTAATAGATGTTAAAATGTAATTGTCAATATTGTATTATGGTCTACTAATAAATACATTGTAAATTTTCAACCAACCGAATCAAGAATTTTTTAATGTGAGTTGTGTAATATTGTTGGGACAATTAATCAACAATTCGTAACAACAAGTGATTCATACATCCAAAGATAAAAAATTTAAGATTGAAATTCACCAGTTACTAAGATTGAAGATAATAACCAGTCTTGTATCAAGGTAGTAAAATTTAGTAAATAATTAAATATACCTTTTTATAATACTATTATAAGAATTTTACCTTTCAAATATTGAAAGTTTGATCACAACTGCCACACCTCTCCCCCAGCCAAGATCCCCATTCTACCCACTATTAAGATTCAAAACAGTACTTGGATTTAGGGCATAAAAATATTATTTTCTATAGGTGACCCAAACTTTTGATCCCAAAGTGAAAAGAATTCCATAATTACACAAAATTAGATGAGATATAAAATGAACATTCAAATAAACACACAATAAAAATGAATATGCAATCAAATGAACACCGCATCATAAATGAGTTCTTGTATGGGTAAAAACTGAACCCGACAAACTCAAATACCCCCCCTTTTCATTTGATTATGAACCGATGGAACGTGATAAATTTGCTCCTGATTATTTTTTATTATGTACCTGTGATATATTGTACCCGTGTCGATGGTACATCGATAAATTTGTTCCCGTGATATATTTGTTCTCGTGATATTTTTTATTTTAAACCTGTCGCCAATATTACAAATAAATGTTGTTGGTCATCCCATTGAATACTTACTCATTATGGCTAGGTGTATCCTGTGTTGATGGCATAATTAGCATATTGATCCAATGCCTGCGACACGGTTACGATTTTAATACGGTGTATTTGTATTTTAGGAACATGATGTTTAGATTTCCAATTAGTATTTTTTTATTATAACAAATTTTATAAACTTTACTGAACTAAATTTTACAAACTGTACCCGTGCCGATGGCACGGTGATAAATTTTCTCCCGAGTATTCCAACACGTTCTATTATAAAATAATATTAGGGGAAAAAATAATGAAATCCGCATAAGCTAAAGTTCAAAGCATTTTCCTTGAAATGTAACAGAGAAAATAGACGGGTCATTGCCCTTTGCTGCAAATGTTCAAAGTATAAATGAGCTTTATCCTTAATTACATCAAGAGTACATCAACAATTAGTGCCACGTAAATAAAAAATTGAGGTTATTGAGATGTGCTTATATTGGAATTTCATCAAACATAAGGCATGGAACTCTGAAGAAGTAAAAATCACGAAGCTTACCCAAACAATCAACATCCTACACAACCTCAACGTATATATACAGAAACACTAAAATAATAAAATGTAATCTTCTCACGTATCCTTAATCAGACCTCTTCCACCTTCCACATGTCTACCCCACTCCTGGACTGAAAACTGTCGTCTCCGACTTACCCTCTCGTCCGCCTTTTTTGAACTTCATTACCCAAATCATCTTCGGCACTATATTTGACCGGACTTGAAAGGGAAGGTCCCAATACTTTTTTCTTCTTCTACAGATCTTGACGGAAAGATTTCTTTTTTTATCTCATCTTTATCCCACAAAACATAAATATTGAAGAAAAACTGATTTTTTTTTTACCTTTTCCGTACGTACGTATCAATGGAAGAGGATAGGATGTGCCATAGTGGCCAAAGCCTAGGGCCGTCCCCATCAAAATCTGAAAAAATCAAGAATCAGTTAGATGAACAAAACCAAAAGAAAATGGATCAATGCAACCTCAGACATGGTTAAAACTAAAAATGATAAAGAACAAAAAGAGAATAAAAAATGGAAGACGTGAGTAACAGGAGCTTGGCTCTGGCTCTGCATCGGTTTGGTCAACCATGTGCCACCCAACCTGGGCCACAACGCTGAAAACCTTATGTTAACAGGATCTTGGATCCGCTATATACATGTATGCAAAAGTTAGTATGCAGAAGTTGGTTGTACAATCGACCAATCCTTTCGTATACAGTTCAGATGAAAAGAGTAGTTAGGAACTTATGTCATTTTAACTCATACAGTTTACGCATAACCCATATAGTTCACGCATAACCCATATCATTTTAACGCATAAAAAAGTTAGGAGTCGAGAATAAAAACGTTAACGCATAAACCATAACAGTTAGAACTCATAACCCATAACCCATAACCCATAACCCATAACAGTGAGAAGAGGAAAAAAATCAAGAAAATGCAAAAGATGAGAGAAACGTACATGTGAGCTGAGAAGAGAAGTTTTTTTTTCTCGGGAAATGAAAATGGAAGAGAAGTCTCTCCAAGCTTCTCACAAATACCAACCCATGTATCTAGTTTAGCCACCCTAGTAGTACCCGAAATGAAAAAAATTTAGGCACATTTAATGGATGCACTGTAGCTGTACTTGAAATGAGTTAGCATGAAATCAAATTCTGGACAAACAATTTTGGAGGAATCTCACCCTTGGTTTGAGACAAACTTAAGATATGGGAAGGGAGTGGGTTTGTACCAGAGATGTGCAGAGAGAACGTGGGCTCTTGGCTCAAGGAGGGAAATGATTTCATTAATCTTAACCATAGGATACACACACCCTTTTATCATCATTTCTAACCGTAGGATGCACACTACCAAGATGTAATCTGAATCGTCAGTTGATAAAGACCAAACTCTCAAGATGTAATCTCAACCGTTAATTGGTTTAGACAAAAAACCCCTCCTCCTTTATTATATATATATATATATATATATATATATATATATATATATATATATTATATATATATATAGTGTGTATAAAAAGGTAATAAAATATGCACATATATAAACACAACACATAAGAGGTTAGGGAAGGTTTTGCAATTGCACTTAGAGGATGAGTGTTGTCTCGTGAGGGTTTGCAATGAGTATACCCACAAAATTCTTTATTTGAACAAGGAAGTTAATCTCATCTTTAAACTAAGAAATATCACATAATCCATCGTTTAAGGAATACGAGTTTGAACTATGAAGTATGTTAAAGATAAAATCACTTAATACTCAAAGCAAATCCTTTCTAGAACTCAACGTGTGTAGTGTGAATCACTTAAAACGGTGTTAAGTATCATAAGAGTAATTGTAGATCACCTTTTAAAATCAATGCTTCCATTTCCAAATCTCACCGGATATATCTATCTAAAATTATCTCTCGAGATTTGGGTAAGTGTATCTCTCTTGTGTGTGAGGATATGACTAAATTTAAACAAGTTCAAGTGTCTCACACACATATAAGACATAAAAGATACAAGAATAACTTTGATCCAAAGGAAGGAATGAAAATAAATATATTGAGAATGTTGATTTATTCACCGCGTTGACTTTTTATTTGCCAGAACACTTCACCAAATGTAAGAATGGGGTTTAATGTAAAGGATGAGGGGAAATGAGACGGGTAATATGGATGATATGATGCGTTTTGGGATTTTGAGAAGAGTGGACAACTTGAACAATTAATGTCTCCATTTCACAAAATTTTGATCGCAAGCTTTTCTTTTTTCTATATATCACTATTTTTTTCCTTTTCTCTTTTCTTTTGTTTTATTTTTTTATTTGCGATGCTTTTTAATGCGATACGATTCGTCTTTTAGAGCACAAATGAAGACATTTTACATATATAATTTCAAGCACTTTTTTCTCAAAGACCGAGGGTGATGATGGAATAATGATATTTGGATGGTATGTGGGATATGCATAGGTATATGGATGGAATGAATGATGTGGTAATATGGAAAATGGATGGTGGAAAATGGAAAATGGGCAAAGGATTAGTGTTCGGGACAAACTAGACGACAAAAGTTTCTTATAACTCAAAAGTGATGTCATCCTCAATGATAATGCAAAAATTTGAAGGATAATGAGATCCTGCAGCGACTTAAAGTACGATATCCAAAGAAAGTTGAGTCAACTTGTGACTTGGAGATTGCATAAAAAATCTTAAAAATGATGAAAAGCTCAAATCTCACATGTTTTAAGTTCATATAAATGATTTTTAAGGTTTTTAAGAAAAATATTTCATTCTTCAACTTTAATCTGTAATGACGTGATAAGTGCACAAGAAGTGTTGAGTCTAGGAATTCATGGTACAATATGCCTTATGAAGTATTACTTAAGCTTATAAGTTTGAAAATTGACTTTAGTTTCAATGTAGAGTATTCTAGACTTTAAAGGTGGATGATAGATAAATCACGTGAAAGATAAGAAAAACGTGTTAAAAGTGAAAAATATAAATTGTTTCTGACAAAGAATTTCAATACAGAGACGATTTTGAAAAATACCCCACTCCCAAATAACGAAGAACATTGTCCTCGATGTTTAAAAAATATTTTGAACTTTTTAAAGCACATAGAATGAAAGAATATACCAAAATCGACCAATAATGAAGTTGCACTGCATGCATCCAAGATGAAACATGAATAAGAGATGAGACAAAAATTGTGTACATGTCTATAAAAATGGTAAATCATTGGGTAGTAAGAAGTACAACCCTCAAACATGATAAGACTCGTACTCAGAAATAAGAAATGATGGACTTCCTACCGCTAGCGCTAAGTTTAATGTCTTCATCCATACATAAGTGTACTCACCCCAAAAGATATGAACTATTACAATGTGGGGTGGCCGAAGGCATGGGTGACAGGATTCACCCCCAAACAAGATTGAAAATCATCTTTGTTTGGATAAAGGTTATCTAGGTCGATGCACTGATATGTCATAGTGACGCACACATTGCAAAGAATCGATGGACCATGGGTTGGTGGCAAGGAAGGGGTATGAAAGTATGGAAAGGTGGATAGTGAAGAGGCACTGGTCACGGGCCTTACTAAGCTTAAAAGTGAGGGCAACTAAGGCCCTATAAGCATGGTTCTCCAGTTCGTGATGAAGAAGAAACGGTGTAGTGATTTGGATGTGGCGGGATATAGAAAAGTTATGTGACCATTCTATAAATGGGCGATGATAATGGTCACATTGTGATACATCAATCAGTTTTCTACTAGAAAAATCAACACCACAAGTAAGAGGTGTGCGTGAAGGAACAAACTCGATGTCATGAAAGTTGAGAGTAACACCACATATACTCTCGTGGATGGTGGGATGAAGGAAGAGCTCACAAAATGGTTTGTGGAGTTCGTGGGTGGGAAATGGATATAAGTTAGGACTTAAATAAACATATGTAATGCGGTGAATTATAACGACTAGGTCAAAACAAGGTGGCGGGGCAGGGTGGAAAATAGGTGGATCGGGTGGGACAATAGGTGGAGGCAGATGATCTAACTCGAGGGTTGGAGATACACACTCATTTTGTGGGTCAGAATGACCCTCAATATCCTCCTGCAAATGAAGTGTGGTATCAAGTGATGGAGAGATCAACTTATCCACAAATATGTCACCATCCAATGTGGTGAAAGGGTATGACGAGGCATTACGATCCGAGATACATGGATCGACATCAATATTCAGCTCCAGATGAGACAAATATGACAGAAGATGATCCATATGAATAGTGGTAGGAATCATCTCCGATTAAATCTCGATGCATTGGGGAGCACTCGTAGTCGGAGCTAACTTATATGGAATGGGCGTCCCAGGTACACATTCAATGGGCTCAATAGGTCTAAAATCGGGCGTATTTTTCGATATAATGGGGTGGGAACCTAAAATGTGTGTTCTTTTGGATCATCTAGTGAAGGGAGAACCTCGACTTTAGGTTCTTTTGGATTACCAGTGTATGGATCAGTCTCACATTCGATGGATAAGTCAACACAATTGTCAACTTGGGGCTCGGACCACTAGGTGGTATTAAATTCGAGATTTTCAGGGTGATTTGATTGGTCGTACTCAAAATTTTTATGCACAAGATGACTCACCATCATACCACGTGGGTGAAACAATGGGTTGACTTGGGAGGAAATCGAACTTGCTCACGCACTCAAATTCAAATAAGCATTGTTCAAGTCGTTGAAGTGCTTGATTTTGCTCGAGGATGAACTTTTTAAGAGCCTTTCGAGAGCGGATGTGGATTATGATGGTGAAGTGATGTGTGGTGGTGAAACGTTGTAGGGTTGAGGTGGACAGAAGTCGCTATTAATAGGACTATGCAAATAATACTCATAAGAAGTGTGTGGAGCGGGATCAAGTTCATCATACACGATAGGATGGCCTTCGTTAGAGACAAAAGGTTAATAATCATGGGTAGCATAGTGAGGGGACTGATTGGGATAGGGTTCACTACGTTGCCATGATGATTGTTGGAACATGTGAGAATCCATAATATGGGGTTTGGATTCGTATTGTGTGTGAGGGTAATAAATCCTCCATGAACAACTTGGTTTCTCACACCACTCGGTATTGTACATGTCATGATAATAAGTTGGAGTGGGTTCCAAAACAGTGTCATATGGATACACTTGTTCCATGGATGGCTAGGATTGACAAGGAAAATATGGGCACTCATGGGACAAGCGATTGGCTTGATGGAAATACATGTACAACGAATACGACAAATGGACAAAGTGGTTCCATAAAGGATTTTGTTTGGCCATGACGGGATGCATAGTGGAGAAAAATGTTTCTCCAATAATATTTTTGTTTTAGTTTTAAATTTCTAAAAAATAAATAAAATCTTTTTGGGTTTTTGAATTTTTGAAAAAGAAGGAAAATATATTTTTTTAATATAAGAAAAATAATGAAAAAAGTTTTTGAATTTTTTTTAAAATAAGAAAAAGGAAAAAATATTTTTGAAAAGGGACAAAAGTGGACTCGGTATGAAACACACAAGGACGGAGCAGACAAAACCAAATACCGAAGGATTTGAATTAGAAACATACAAGAAAAGGATAAATCCTAACTAGAACGTAGCCAATTTTGATCTTCAATTAAGTGATTGGGTCTTCAAATTTTATTTAATCCGCGGGCGAGAAAAACATCGATTTTAATACGTCGCCTTTGGAAAATGCGCTCCTACTTGGCTCAATAGTTGGTTAATTTTAATTATGTGATGGAATGGGTTAACATGCAAGTGGAATAAGTGATTGAGTGGGTGATGAAATTCCAACTCATTTCAATGATCGGGAATAGGCCTTAAGTCCAATTAATTCATCAAATCATTCAATGTAAGACTATGCATAAAATAACATCATGTAAGAGCATATAGTCACCCAATAAATGGAATCACTAAGAGGAGATATGCGAGTGATAATGAAATGTACCTCCTATGGCACTACACAAAATCTTTCGAATTGTCACGGTCATTGACCGCGACAATTCTGGGGGTGACAAATTTTTTTGTCACGAACTTGTCACGATTATTGACCGTGATAAGTTCGTTAGATTTGTCACGGTCATGTCACGGGCCTTGACCGTGACATGATTTTTCATGGTTAAGGACCGTGATAAACCCGTGACTGTGTTAAAAAAATTATCACAGTCATTGATCGTGACAAGGATGTGACAACTTTCTTTGTCAAAGGCTTGTCACGGTCAATGATCATGACAATTCTGGGCAGTATGGCCACTTCCACTGCCCAGCAGTATATATGTACATATTATAGCAACGTTGTACCTGTTCAAACATTATATATCCAGATAAATTAGATATAGTGCAAATATACATTCAAAATAGAAACAATCCCGTACCTGTTCAAAACTTTGGCATTCTCCACAAAGTACCTCAACTGTTCAACTCCATTGTTCGACCCCAATCCCGTAATTTCGATTGTCTTTAGGTGTGATCTCAAACAATCAGGTACATACCATTGCAACCACGATGTCCCGATTTGTTTACAACATAATGAAAAACCCTAATATAATAATAAACAACATCACCATCAATTATCTCAAATCTACAAACTATTTAACTGGAAGTGATATTATGAACCCTTGACGTACCTCAAAGATAAGAACCTCTAGAAGAGGATAACTTTTGAGAAAATTCAGCACCAATTTCCAGTTCCAGTTCCACTATAAGAATCAGTCACTGCAATACACTGCACAAGAGCGTAGTGCCACCCAACAAGCAAATATTCATAAAAATCGAAATCGAAATTTAAATTTAAATTTAAATATTCATATAAATATAAATATAAATATAAATACATTAACTGTAGTGCCACCCAAATATCTAACTTGAGCTATATGGCACCTCCTTCCAACAAATGTACACCGGACAATAGTGTCAAATATAATTCTTTTCATATCTGAACACTAAGAAATGCAATAATCCTATGGAGTTATGCTTTGCAAATTCCTTCCAACTGTTGTGCAGCCAAACATCACCAGTTGAAGTTGTCAATTCCACTTTCCATATTTTACCATGTTTTGCTAGAGGTTCCAAGTGGTGGGGTATGGAAAGTGTAATTGACAACTTCAACTGGTGATGTTTGGTTACACAACGGTTGGAAGGAATTTGCAGAGCATCACTCCATAGGATTATGTCATTTCTTAGTGTTCGGATATAAAGGATGGACGAAGAGATTCAGTCTCCTCTCCACAAATAGGACACCCCAAATAACTATGTACTAATCACCTATTAAAGGTAAGAAGCGTATATTCATGGATTAGTATAAACAAAGCTTAAAATTTCAAATTAAATTTCAAAATTAATTTGTAATAGAAAATTCCTCCAAAAGTAACAATTTTAAGCCACTAAGAATATTATACAGAAATTATGCACTCCCAAACTGTCCAAACGCATTGGAATATTTCGGTACAAATTGGAATATTTATTAAAAATTGAAAAATTATTTAAAATTCGGGTTATGATAAAAAATGCATTGATATTCGGTAGGAGCAGCCAAGTCATCCACACTACTATTTAGACGTTTTGGCGCATGTTGGACAATTGACCATGGCTCGTTGTTGATATACTTAGAGTAAAACACTTAGTTAACCTTTTGAAATGCACAAATAAATGTCTCATCGCTTAAGTGGTTGTTCCTCTTCAACTTAGACAAGTCAACCATTATCAAATTGGTGACAGGATCAACATTACAAGAATTTTTATCCTTAACTCTTACCCAATCATAGTAAAATACAACCTCTTTGAAGCTTATATAATCCAATCCAAATATTTTTCGGATTACACCATAGTAAGTCATTTCAGCTTCAACGAGGTTTTTATCTTTTGCGCTCGCTCGAAAAAAGTAAGAGCCTTGTATGAATTGTCCGAGTTCTATACATTTGTACTTTCCTCATACACTTTAGCGCCGAAAATATAACCGTTCAATCGATACTTTTTGTACTCTTGTGCCACGAACAAGGGTCCAGTGGCTAGACGAGCAAGTCTTGACGTCGCATCACCCGTCTTTAAGAGCTGAGAATATAAATAAATTAATTGTATTAGTTGTAAAATTTGAGTGTAATGTAACGTTATATAACATCAAGTCAAATAATATTGACCTCCTAGACCATGCCTTTCTTGTCTCAATTTCATTCCCAGTTAGGGTCTTCTTATGCTTGATATTCTTAAATTTATGATTGTTTCCTGGCATATTAAGGCCACATTCAGAAGATTTACTTTTAATTTCTGAACCCGAAATTTGTCTCGGTGGTAGCCTATGTTCATCCCCGCCCAATAAAAAATTGGAACCTTTCTCATATCTGAAACTATGAGCCGAGGATAAAAACCTCTTGTGGCAATGGTATACATTTTATGAGCTAAAGGATAGATGAAGAGATCCAGTCTCCTCATCACAAATAGGACACCCCAAATAACCATGTACTACACAACCGGATAATATCCCATAAGCTGGAAAATCATGAATTGCCCACATGAACATAGCTTTTAGTGTAAACTCTTCTTTTCTAAAAGAGTCAAATGATTGCACACCCTCTTCCCACAACTCATTTAATTCTTCTACCAAAGGATCCAGGTAGACATCGATGTCATCACTTGGTGCCTTTGGCCCAGGTATCAACAAAGCCATCATCGAAAATTTAGGTCTCATACACTGTGAAAGAGGGAGGTTGAGTGGGGCTAGGATCACTGTCCATACACTTTGATTGGTGCTTATATTTCCAAATAGATTGAAACCATCTGTTGATAAAGCCAAATAAATGTTGCGTTGTTCTCGAGCAAAATCGGGATACTTATAATTCATCCTCCTCCAGGTAGTTGAATCAATAGGATGACGCATGATATTACCCTACTTCTGCCCTAGAATGCCAAGTCATTGCCTCTGATATCCATGGTACTGTGAAAAATATCTTTAATCTAGGCCCAATGGGAAAATATTTCAATACTTTTTGAAGCACTTTTGAGCTTGTGCCTTCCATACTAGTAGATTGGACATATTTAGGTTCATCGCATACCGGATAACGATCGAGATTTTCATACTCCTTTAGGTATAGTATGCAATCATACACACAAGCATGAATCGATTTATACTTAATTCCCAAACCTTTCAAACTGTTCTACAAAACAGGATAGCTATTTGGAAGTGTATTCTCCATGGGTAATAAGCCCTTCACCAATTTCAGAATTCCTGTCACGCTATTACCAGACAAATCGTACTGCGTCTTCAAACTGTGCAAACCAACCATGTCATGCAAAGTTGTTTGATCTTTCTCACAACCAGAGTATAACGGTTGGGTCACCTTAAATTTTAAACTTTGGTAGTCATCGTCAAGTTCTATCATGATATCTTCACGAGCACTTTAACCTTCTACATCATCAGTAACCTCATTCTCCTCTACTTCATAAACTCCGTACGCATCATCAACTAAATCCTATAACATATTATGATGAAGTTCATCCCCTTATACACCTATCCTACATGTTGATGGTTGTTGTGAAGGTTGGTCGGGTACAAAAGGAACTTTCAATTCACCGTGAAAACTCCAAAATCAATAACTTTCTTGCATACCCGATCTTAACAAATGTAGTTCAACTGTTTTCCACTCAAATACCTTACCATTCTTACACCTAGCACACGAACACATAAACTCTTCATCATTATTACATCTATTTGCATATTTCACAAATTCATTAGCACCTCTGCGAAACACATCCCCCATTCTATTTGTCTCACCCATCCACTCTTTGTATTTCGGATATCCCATCACGGCTACCACAGCTAATCACCTATTAAAGGTACGAAGCATATATTTATGGATTAGTATAAACAAAATTTAGATTTATAGTATGTTTCATTTAATTATGTCTTAAGGGTGAGTGGTCCTATCCCATTCAAGACCGCATTTTTCTGTAATATACTTAACAGCTCATACACATTGTTACAATTTGAAAAAAATTCGACAGCATATCTCCGTAGTTCTCCAAGTACACGATGTAGATTGGCAAGTGTGAGTGTTATTTTAATTGATCAATTGAAATAATATTAACACTTGTCAATCTAGTATGTACCCAGAGGACATTAGGATACGACTGCAGAACTACCTCCAAAAGTAACAACTTTAAGCCACTAAGAATATTATACAGAAATTATGCAGTCCCAAACTGTCCAAACGGGACAATTCGAGAGATCTCATTACAGGGGTAATGACTCTCGAACGGGTCTAAGGGCCATTGAATCCGTACGCATAAGAATTAGAAGGCTAGTATCTATGCGCACTATATGTAATTTGAAGTATGTTTCATTTAATTATCATAATATATATATATATATATATATATATATATATTGTTCGATATACAAAGTAATTTTCAAAAAAAGTTGAAAAATCCCACCTCCATATGGACAATAATCCAGTGGTCATGCCACTTTTAAAATTAACCAACCCAACATCGATCCACTATAATCCAACAACAATGTCAACAACAAATGTGTATCCCGTACTCCTTCTAATTCATCTACTCAATTAATTATTTTCATCAATTAAACTAATAATTAAAGTGTACAATTATTAATTTACTAATTTACAACGAGGGGCAATACTACTTTCATAATTAATCATATATTAATTTACTATTTTACAATGAGTTACACACACGCGCACACACACACACACACACGCAGCCCCCCACCCCTACCCCACCACTCACCCACCCATCCCTTCCCCCTCCCCCCACCCTGTCGCACCCCCTTCACACCCCCACCCACTACACACACGCACATGCACACGCACATGATACACACACACACACACACACAAAAACAACCCCCCACCCTTCCCCACCCCCACCCCACCCCCATACACACACACACACACACACGCACAACCCCCCACCCTGCCCCACCCCCTTCCCCACCCCCACCCACCACACACGCGTGCACACACATACACACACACGCACATATATACACACACACCTACATATATACACACACACACATATATATATATATATATATATATATATATATATATATATATATATATATATATATATATATATATATATATATATAAATGGAAGAGAGAGAGAGAGAGGGAGAGAGAGAGAGAGAGAGAGAGAGAGAGATAAAGTAACCTTCAGGTAGAGAGAGAGAGGGAGAAGCGTAGAGAGAGAGAGAAAAAAGGAAGGAAGGAAACGACGGGGGAAAAAATAAGGGGAAGGGTTTTTTTGCTGCGACATTTGTCACGGTCGTGTCACGGTCATTGATCGTGACAACATTATAAGTATTTTCACGGTCAACGACCATAACAAGTACGTGACAAATATTATTATCACGAACTTGTCACGGTCATTGACCGTGACAATCCTTTGTCGCGGCCTTGTCAAAGTCAATGACCATGACACAAAACGCTTGTTTGTTGTCACCGTCATTGACCATGACAAGGCTAAGAGCTTGAAGGGTGACAATTTACCTACTTTGGTACAGTGTGGATTTTACAGACGTAGGGTGAAGATCGAGGTGAGTTGATAGGGGGAAGTTTGCCTAACATCACTCGTCCTCAGGAGTCATACGGACCCAAAATAAAGAGGCTTCTAATTCATTCCAACGACGCTCTCTCTCTATTTTGTCATGTTACCCTTTATGCTTTTTTCTTTGTTTTCATTTAATTATAACAAATTATTTGTGTTCAAAATCACCACAAGTAAATGTACAAGGCTTCAATATCCTAATACAAACAATTTATGAAAAAAAGAATATATTTAAATGAACAAATGTACAAGTCTTCACAAAAATCCTCAACTCGAAAATTCGGCAATGTGTAGGCTCATTTTTCTTCAAAGTGTTCTTTAAGGACGACAAAACAATTTTTTCTTTTCTAAAAAACATTTT
The DNA here is from genome assembly GCA_949130495.1 of Sambucus nigra. NCBI lineage: Eukaryota > Viridiplantae > Streptophyta > Magnoliopsida > Dipsacales > Adoxaceae > Sambucus > Sambucus nigra. The sequence goes on from CASBWL010000100.1 coordinate 1,757,385, forward strand.
CCAAATTTAACGCGCACTAAGTTTGTGAACCAATTTTACTTAAGACCAATTTTATCTTGTTTAATCCTAAACATGAATTTAGGTGGTTAAAATAAGTAAAATAAAGTAAACCTCACAACGCCAGATGTATGAGGAAACAACTAAGGAAAAAAACCTCAGACAGTCTAAGCCAGATAATCACTATGATGCGATTTCATAAAGGAAGACATACAAACATACACAATGACTCGATACCCATAAGCCTTGAAGCTATTCTTCTTATTAACCTCTCCTCCACAGTGTCCATGTAGAAATCCTTCCACGATACGCGTCCACAGCACATGAGTCCACGAGTACCTCGGTGTCCACCGATAGAGATTGGTAACCATTTACGATTCAAAACACGGACTCCTCCATTTCTTCACCGAAAAACCCAACGAACAATGTTCAACATGGATGAACAAACCAATGGTGCAAACAAGATCTCTATAATATATGAGTGTGGAAGCTCGGATCTTTAAACACAAAGGATGGTTTTAATATTTGTAAACCTTTGTAAACATGTGCACAAAAATGTATTATATTTTTTTGGTTTTGCACACTTACGTAATTTTGAGAGAAAAATGCATTAAATAAAATACTTGAGTCGACGCATCGTTTGAGCGATATCTCAATGTCGTTTGAACGACTGGGCTATGTCATTCGAACGACTTCACCATATTGTTTGAACGATTCTGCGATGTTGTTTGATCCTTCTAAACTAAAGGGAAAGATATACATGACTCTAAACAGTGTTTATCTCAGAATAAACGAAGTGTCAACATATTTAAATACTTTCAAATCATTTATAAATAAAGTTCCATCATTTAAAACATTTTTCGAGTCCCATTAATAATAGGCATTCATACCTGAGAGATTAAACGACGTGAAATGTGCACCGATAAAACTTAGGATGATAAATCTTTGAGGCTTGGCTGCTACGTCTTCAATAAACACGTCATAGACTATGTGGGAATCGTGACAAGATAAAATCTATCTTTGACTCAAACAAGTTTTGTTCCGATAATAAGTCAAATACATAAAAATGGACTCAATTGGAAATTTTTTCCTTACAAATCTCCACCTTTAACTATTCCGGGAAAAAAACCAAACAGTGAAATGCCTAATTCGGGTCGCCAAGATGTAAAACACCTAAATACCATCCCATTAATGCAAAATCAAAAATACAGGACAAGGAATAATATATGTAGGTCTGGCAAGCATAACTTGTTTGAATAATTGCTCAAGCATACCTACACTCATGAAATACACAAATATCCAGTGAAGTATGGAGGAAAAAATTATATAAAATATCAATATGTAAAACAAACCATTTGTTAAACATGTGATAAAGACATGAAACCAATTTGTGCAAGGCTACATGATATGTATATATAAGCAATATGATCAAACGTGATACCAATATGCAAATAGAACATATGTGATCAACAAACAAACTCCCCCTACATCATATACATCTTTCCCCCTTTTTGTCCTAAATAGATAATAAGTGAAAAAAAAGAAACAAACATTAGCATATCTAGAATGAAATAATCAATGAAGCCTTTTTAGATAAACACGAAACGCCAACTAATAATAATCAGAAGCTATCAAACTCGTAGCTATAAAACAGTGACATAGTGAAATCATTAATCTAGGCAAAGATGTGACTAAACGAATCAATGCAGTATAACAATCAACACATGAATAATTAATATCGAATGCATGTATTCTGACCAAATGAACCTGTTAGTACCAAAACATAATGAAATCATCACACATATAAAGAAGATACTGAAAAACTACATCAAGTTTTTAAGTTTTTAAGGCTTGATTCACAAAATCATTCCCATATATGCGTGTGAATCTTTAAACCTTCAAATGATAGTTTTTACTTATCTGGAGTAACTTGTGGAGAATATGACTCTTTTCCATTGCTTCCCATATGGAGTTCTTGCGGAAGATTTTGGCCGACGACATTGGAACCGACACCTAAGGGTATTTCGTATGTCACTCTTATTTTTATTGTAATTCGTGTAAACCGTTCTTTACAAATTATAGTAAAAATAAAAGGTTTTGCCCCTTTGGGGGATTATTCCTCATTTATGTGTTTTTTTGTGATTGAATGTTCTTGCATGATTATATAGTCCTCAATCACACCTAGATGCATGTTTTAGGATTTAATTGAAAAACTGAGTTTAATTAAATAATTTGTTTGTTTGAACATAAGTGCACTCTCAAATTGGTATGAGAGTCTCTTACACAACTTTACCGTGTAATTTTTTCGCAAAATTTTTATAGATTTCAATTTCTTTAAAAAAATTGATTTCTTGAAAAGGCGTTTGTTCAAATGGAAAAATCATTTTGTAAAATTTCAGTTTTTGACTGGTCTAATTATTCTTATCGGAAAGCCCGTATGAAATCTTATCTTTGTTGGAACACGAGGCCCCCATTGTTAAAATGCTTTGTACTTCAAAAAGATAATTTCCTTTTTAGATGGGGAAGCGTGAGATGGTTCAAATTAAACAAATAAAAAATTTTAATTTCTTCTAAAATTAAAATAAAACAAAGTGAAATACGATTAAATTAAATACACACTTATGTTAATTTCACTTAAACCAACTTAACCCAACTAAAGTCCTAGAAATTTCCCTAAGTCATATTTTCAATAATACCAAATTAGGCCAAACCAAATTTTACAAATTAAACGACGACTTCAATTAAGTTAACAAAAATATTACCCAAATTAATTTAACACCAAATTAAACAAGTGGTGATTAAACCAAATTTTATCTTTTTACCTAAGCATGCATTCTAGTTGAGTATTGTGAAAGATAAATTAAACAATGAACCACTACGCCACGATATATGAGAAAAAACCCACAACGGGAAAAAACCTCGGATGGCCCTAGCCTTAAGTCCACTAAGTATGGTTTTACAATTACAAGACAGATGACTTACTTCCTCGACTCGACCCCTTTCAAGACTTGATGCATATTCTTGTAAACACCTCCGCCTAGTCGATAACCTCGGAGCTCCACCGGAATCTTGGAATCCACCAATGAGACAATAGGTACACCGTCAACCACACATGGTGCCTTTCACCATGTGAGAATGCCGCATAAAAACAAATTTCTTCATTGTGGGATTTAGAAGAAAACCCAAACTTCTCTTCAAACGGTAGAGATAAAAACCGATGCCAAACTCCAAGCAATGTATATATATAAAGGAACTTGGATAAACAAACTTTGGGTGAAAACAAGAGTGTTAAATGATTTTTCTTGAAAAATTAGACAGTCAAAACAATGAACTTTTTCTTGGAAAGTTGAACTCTCAAAACTCTCTCTAGGAGTTGGAATAATATGAAAAAGTTGAAAAGAAAAAGTTGGTTTCTGCAATCAGGTAAAAAGTTAGTGGGAAAAGAAGTGGTAAAGTGGAAAAAACTGCTCAAAAACTGTCAATTAACTGTTCCCGCCAAAACTCGTTCGAACGAAGTCTCGTTCGAATGAGCCTTCTAATGAAGTTCCAGTGTGAACTCATTAGAAATCTCGTTTGAACATCATTCTCGTTCGAACGATACTTCGAACGACATTCCAGTGGCCAATGTGGGAACTCGTTGGAAAACCTCGTTCGAATGACATTCTCGTTCGAACGACAAACTTATTCGAACGATAATTCGAACGAACTTCTAGAAAGAGTAAATTTTGATTTTTAGCCCAGAAGTTTTAATGAAAGCTTCTTGAAATTAAACAACAGTTTAAAATAAAATTCACCCAATGAAACATGTTACAAGCTCCTATATATATATATATTAAAATGCATTCACACCTTAGGAGTAAACAGAACATTGTTGATGACGTAGAAACGAGGTACAATAAACTAGACATTTTGATGAAGCTTTAAACTTAGCCTCTACGTCTTCAACATTAGCATGTCATAGGCTTGAAGGATGGTCAATAACTCTATCCTATGATACAAATGTTTTTGTCCTGAATTGAGCCAAAACTACAAAGGACTCAATTGGAAATTTGTGTCCTTACAAATCTCCCCCTTTGGCTATTCCGGGATAAAAACCAACAAAAATCCTAAAGGACCGCCAAGCTCTACTAGATTGACATAAATGTCCCACCCAAAATAGAAAATACAATGCTTAACTCAAACAACCCAAGGATCAATATCTTTGTCGACGATGAAAGTTGACATTTAGAAGAATTCCTGCACACTTAAGCAAATTATCAAACGCATAGGGAATATCAAAATATTAAATGCAATTAAAATAATTACTCCCCTTAAATTAATTCTCCCCTTCATCAACTATGATCAACTTAGAAGACTTTTCCCCGAAGATAAATCTCCCTCAAACTAAGATATGATTATAATAGGAATAGATACCATTTCTCCCCCTTTTTGTTCAGGAATAGACAAAGGCTAAAGAATCAAAACATTAACTTATCTCCCCCAATTAAAGCATATACCCTCTAAACTAAACAAGGGATAAATAAAATCGCATAACAAGCTAAAGATGCAATAGCGTATAAAGTGATGAGAGCATTAAAGCACATGGGCAACAAAATCATAACTAATCCAACAAATAATAACGGATACCAACTAGGATGAAAGAAACAGATACCAATAGGATACATAAAGTATTAAGCATATGATATCAACAAAGTATGCAACAAGATAGATAACAATTATGAATTAAGGCATAGATGGAGTAGAAAGCAAGGTAAAGACCAAATAAAAATATCATATATATACATACTCTAGATATACCAAAGATGAACACGCAAATATATATAGATATAAATGCACAAATGACAGAAAATAAGATAATCTTTTCATACTCGTATGGCAAAAATGTGTCATATGGAAACAGAAGTGTTGGGGTGTGAAATAGCAACAATTAAATTTAGACCCAATCACTTAAAAACATGTTCACGGAGTTCTCAATTGATTGCAAACTTCATCACATTTGAATATAACCTCATGTGACAATATAAATTGAACCCAATGAATAAGCATACACAATGCATACAAGCCTAGCATGTTGATGATTTTACAAACCAATAGAGTCATGACATTGAAAATGCAACTAGGATAAACGGACATTGTGAAAACCGTTGATATATCATTCAAACTCCCTCAATAAGCATATATATATTATTCTTTTGAATGAATAAATCAACTAAACAAAATAGTCCTTGGAAAATATTTTCTTTTAATGCCATTATTCTATTTTTAGGCCTTTGGACCACGTATTTCTTTTAGGTCCATTCCAAACGGTGGCTTACTATTCGCAAAGGATAATAAATCCTTTTGGAGCCCTTCCCTGTGCACATTTAGATACATCATTTTTTATATTTCACACAAATCTCACGTGCAACGGATTTTGACATGCACTAGTCCTCCTAGGTTACAAATATGTAGGTGACTAGATTGGTAGGAGAACACCTCACAAAGCTCAAATATACGTATGAAATTAAATTTCAAAAGAGCTCGTGCATGTGTGAATAGAGGCATATAAAAATAGAATCCATTTAAGCAACACAAAATCTAACTAATCTATGTAGGCAATGGTAAAGAACATAACAAGTATTGACAATCTAAACCAAAAGTTCTAGCCACATGGGAGCGTAAAAAGATGGGATTCAAATACAAGTATATGCCACATAAAGTGTGTCAAACTAAAATACACACATAAAAAAAATCTTTTTTAGTTTTTCAAATTTTTAACCAAAAACTAAAATATATACTCAAAAGACACACGAAAATCATTTGTATTTTTCATTAAGCATGAATTACTAGACGGGTAAAACACAAATGATAAACAAAAATCTTTTTGTATTTATAATTTAAAGCAAACAAAATTGAAGGAAATATAATACAAAAGATAAACAAGTTATGATTTCTAGCATGAGATATGAAATAAAGCAATGACTAGAAAATGACTAAACATGCATACACCTAGAAATGATATATAATATGAAGCACAAAAAGCTAGAGTATGCAAATAAAACTAAAACATTCAACCTTTGAATTTAGCAAGGGAGGTTTCTGTGACACCCTGACCAATTAAATATCGGGTAGCTACTCCTTTATTCAAATTAATACAAAATATCAAGTTGGTTCAGTTCATAGCATCACTGTCGAAAAATGTTTTAATAATTACTAGCCACCTAATATTTAAAAAGTGAGTTGTCAATTTTAATTAAATCCGATTAACATACAATCCATTTAAATTATGAAATACTAATACCACAACCACAACACAGTCACAATAGAATAATAATGGAATCACAATGAATCTGGAGGGATACTCCTCTAATAATCCATATGCTGAATACAACCATATACAAAATCTGAATCACAAATTAATTACAACCGAAAATTTGAAATAAAACTGAGTAAGTAGGATGTCTCTAAAAGAAAAGGGGCGACATGCCCTATAATTGAGTAAAATAGAGTCAGGGTAGAAAGTGAAGGCGTCTACTATCGAGGTCCTGTAACTTCCACATCAGCTACAGCACGTCACCGGAATGGAACTCCTACGTTGGTGTCCTTGTGGCTGGGCACCGAAAAGGTTTTTACAAGAAAATAGATTTGAAAGCAAACGGGTCAGAGCCCGATTGTGAAAACAGTTTAAAATACAACAAGTTTTAATATCATTAAATAGTGAATATAAAATACATGATAGTGCGTGCACTCACATGAGTCCTCACCTCTCAACTAATTGTGCACACCTATCGTACCCGTACCCGTTCTAGTTATACTACCATCAACTAGTCCAATCCATGACTTATAATTACTTTACAATTCAAAGTTCATTTCCCAATGTCTTAATATAAGCTGGAGGTCTTACTGTTTTTAATCAAAATTAGTTATAATAATTACTAAGAGTTTTCCCATTTTTAACTCTACAAAGATGTTACATTAATTCACACTTGTACTTATATAAACAATTCATTTCAATAATTCGGTATATAAATCTCATCATAATATACAATAATAGCACCCCTAGACTAGGCTGCGGTGCACACATACTCTGCTATCAAATCCCGGTACATCACGTACATAAGGATCACGTATTTCGAATCTCTTAGGAATCGTTACGACAAGTTACAAAGACACATAATGGAGGCGAACATAGTTCACATCACATGGGTCACGCACATACCTACCATATCCCATGATCAGTAGACTTATTAACTCATCAATAATTCATTCTCTGACCTATGTCCTCTAGGTACCAATCTAAATCCCCCCGTAGGCACACAAAGATTAGATGGCCCTGATCGAACGTCGACCTCCCGTGATAGCAAGTATGGTAGGTATGTTATACACAGATAACCACATATACTAACCATTCTCATATCTTAGATACCTTATAATATCAATAGAGGTATATTTTACATTACTATATCTTCATTAAATGATGCACGTTTACAAATCCCCGAATAATATACATTAAAGTTGCCAACCCTTCTCATGTCAAAATATTTGGTACTTATTTCTTAACCCATAAGTGTCATCCGGTTTCCTACAAAATCCTATGTTTTACTCCTCAACGTACTCCAATCTCACATCTATACCCACTAGTCAACAAGGGGAGGTTAACGCTCAATTAAATAAGCCTAATGGAAGTTCTAAATAGAATCAGGCCTAAAAAGACCATTCTGTCAACTCGTTAGAAATCTCGTTCGAAGGAGGTCGTTCGAACCAGTGTCGTTTGAACGAATGGCTTCGAACGAACTACCAACTCGTTAGAAGGAGTACTGTCATCTCGTTAGAAGCGCGTTGGAATGAGGTCGTTGGAACAACCTGGGCAGGTCTTCTAACGAGATGGCAGAAAACACCCAAAAATTTCCCAACTCGTTTTTCTTCATTTTTCTCTTCTCTATATCCATGTTAAGATCACCCAAATTACGTTTTAATGTTTATAAACTATTTTAAGTCATTCTAGATCGTTCCTTAACATATTTTTGGGGTCAAATCTTACTAATCAACATGTAAAAATCATAAATCCCCAATTCTTTCCCCAAACCCTATGAACATGAACCCATAATTTAATTGGCTACAAAGACTCCTTATAAATCAGTTTCCAAATCATCAAAAGTTTTGTTTTGTGTATTGAATTCATCCGTAAGTATTCTACATGCAATTCCTATCCCGAAATAATAAGTTTCACAATAATACCATTGGTTTCATCAAAACTTTCAATGTAAATATAGTTTCTACACTAAACATGGAAGAAATATTCATTGAACTTAATAATATAAAATCACTTGCCTTAAATCCGATGTTCTGATTCGTTGTTGACGATCAAGGTTGGTTCTTTCCTTCTTTGCGGTCTTAAATTCCTTTCAAAATTATGGCGGGGAGATGGTTTGGCTTAGATCCACCTTTAACCTCTCTTATAACTTCTCTCAAAAACCTCCGTAGCCCACCCTCTCACTTTTGGATGATAATGGCCTTAGTGACCCTTTTAATAATATCTAAATTACCTCTAAAATTCGTGGGTTTTAATCCCTTAATTTTTAAAATTACCAAAATACCCTTCTAGGTTGCCGGTTTGGCCTAAAAATACCCCGGGATCCAAACTAAACCCTCGGCTAGTATTTTCTAACTATTTTGACTCTTCCGGACGCGTTGGGGCACTCAAAATGATCATTCGGTTGATAAAAATATAATTTACTTTTTAATTTAAATAAATTCAGTCCTGACGCGACTGACATGCACGTTCCAATTAAATTTCCCAAATGTTCATATTTCTGTCTCTTGACAATTTAAATATTTTCAATACTCATATATTACCATATATATACTCAGAAATATTCAATTTGAACATCATAATCAAATACCAACTCACACCTCGCTAGTATTTATATCCGGATTAATTCTCAATTAATTCTCATTTAATTCAATTAATCCCTTAAATACAAATCAATAAAATTACGGGGTATTATATACTTTCCCCCTAATAACAGAATTTCGTCCCGAAATTCAGAACTAATGAATACCTGGTAAAAATAACTCTGGATAAGGTTTGCGCATCACATCCTCGCGCTCCCATGTGGACTCCTCGGCATTATGATGTTGCCACTGCACGCGTACTAATGGTACTATCTTCGACCTCAGTTTCCTCTCGTTGTGGTCCAGAATACCAATCGGCCCCTCCTCGTAGGAACTATCGGGCTGAAGATCGATGTTCTCTAAAGCAATGTGAGTATGGGCCAAGTCGTCCCTAAGATATTTCCTTAGCGAGTAAATATGGAACACGTCATGAATCCTATGCAAGTGCTCCGGTAACCCAAGTCTATACGCAACTGGACCAATCCTCTCGATGATAGGAAATGGCTCCACATATCTTGGTGCGAGTTTCCCCTTCTTCCCAAAATGCATAATCCCTTTCATAGGAGATACTCTGAGTAACACCTGGTCCCTGACCTTGAATTCTCCGAAGAACCTCTTGGCATCAACATAGCACTTTTGCCGGTCCTGAGCTACCCGAATAAGGATTCGTATCATCTCTATCCTTGCCGAAGTGTCTTGAATTACTTTCAGCCTAAGGAGTTTGTTATCCCCCACCTCTAACCAACATGTTGGGGAACGACAAGGTCTACCATACAACGCCTCGAATGGAGCCATGTCAATGGTGAACTGGTAGGAGTTATTATAAGCAAACTCCACCAGTGGAAGGCATTGCTCTGAACCATATCCAAAGTCTAGGATGCACATACGCAACATGTCCTCCTACATCTGATTTGTCCGCTCTGTTTCCCCATCAGTCTGCGGGTGATATGCCGTACTCAGCCGCAACTCCATACCCACTGCCTCCTGGAAACTTTCCCAAAATTGTGAAATAAATATCTTGTCTCGGTCAGACCCGATATTTAGAGGCACCACGTGAAGTCTCACTATCTCCGCAATGAATATCTGGGCATACTGTCCCGTAGTGTAGTCTGTCCTCACGGGTAGAAAATGAGCAACCTTGGTCAACTATCTAAAATTACCCATATGGAGTCGTGACCCCTCTGTGACGTAGGTAACCCCGTGATAAAGTCCATGGATATGCTCTCCCATATCCACATCGGAACCTCTAACGGTTGTAGAAGTCCTCCCTGTTTTTTACGGTCCACCTTTACTAGCTGATGAGTGGCGCATTTAGAAACGAACATGGTAATATCTCTCTTCATCCCGCTCCACCAATACTGTCGTCTCATGTCTTGGTACATCTTATCCCCAACAGGGTGTACCACAAACCGCGAACCGTGCAACTCTATCATTACCTCGTGTCGCAAGTCTTACCCTTCCGGAATGACCAGTCTCCCATTGAAGCGTAATCCCTCATCTGAACTAACGGTATAAGACTCGGCTCCCTCTCCTAGTAATCAAACTATCTGCTCCTGACAGAATAAGTCTTTTGCCTGGGCCTTTATCACTCTCGTAACAATCTGAGGTGTAACAGTCATCACATACAAGAATGATCGGGCCACTGCAACTTGGTGTCCCAACTACTTCCACTTAGCTTTCCACACCTCGGCCACCTCATCTACTGGCCTACGGCTCAATGCGTCTGCTACCACATTAGCCTTCCTCGTGTGATATTGGATATCAAACTGATAATCCTTCACAAACTCAAGCCACCGACGTTGACGCATATTAAGGTCCTTCTACATGAAGAGGTATTTTAGAGACTTGTGGTCTGTGAATAATCGAAATTTCTCCCCTAGGAGATACTGTCTCCAAATCCAAAGAGCGAATACGACTGCCGCTAACTCCAAGTCGTGGGGGGGGGGGGGGGGCAATTATTCTCGTGAGGCTTAAGATTACGGGAAGCATAAGCTATAGCCCGACTCTCCTATTGCAGTACACCTCCAAGTCCTTGTAAGGACGCATCGGTGTAGACTAGATACTCAACTCCTGGTCTTGGCGGTGCTAACACAGGCGCTGAGGTCAACTTGTCCTTCAACTCATAGAATGCCAACTGACAGGAATCGCTCCAGATGAATGGCACACCTTTGCGAGTCAGATGTGTCAAAGGACCCGCTATCTTTGAGAAACCCCAAATAAACCTCCTGTAGTATCCTGCTAGGCACAAGAAACTATGGATCTCACTCGGTGTTGTGGGCTGTCCCCACTCCCTCACCGCGGATACCTTCCCCGGGTCAACAGATATCCCCCGGTCTGAAATGATTTGCCTCAAAAACTGAACCTCCTTCAGCCAAAACTCATATTTCTCGTATTTATGGTCATAAATTCCTTTCAAAATGATGGTAGGGAGATGGTTTGGCTTAGATCCTCCTTTAACCTCTCTTCTAACTTCTCTCAAAAACCTCCGTAGCCCACTCTCTCACTTTTGGCTGATAATGGCCTTAGTGACCCTTTTAATAATATCTAAATTACCTCTAAAATTCGTGGGTTTAATGGATTAATTTTTAAAATTACCAAAATACCCTTCTAGGTTGCCGGTTTGGCCTAAAAATGCCCCGGGATCCAAACTAAACTCCCGGATAGTGCTTTCTAACTATTTCGACTCTTCTGGACGCGTTGGCGCACTCAAAATGATCATTCAGTTGATAAAAATATAATTTACTTTTTAATTTAAATAAATTCATTCCTGACGCGACTGACACGCACGTTCCAATTAAATTTCCCAAATTTTCATATTTCTGTCTCTTGACAATTTAAATATTTTCAATACTCATATATTACCATATATATACTAAGAAATATTCAATTTTAACATCATAATCAAATACCAACTCACACCTCGCTAGTATTTATATCCGGATTAATTCTCAATTAATTCTCATTTAATTCAATTAATCCCTTAAATACAAATCAATAAAATTACGGGGAATTACATACTTTCCCCCTAATAACAGAATTTCGTCCCGAAATTCAGAACTAATGAATACTTGGTAAAAATAACTCTGGATAAGGTTTGCGCATCACATCCTCGCGCTCCCATGTGGACTCCTCGGCATTATGATGCTGCCACTGCACGCGTACTAATGGTACTATCTTCGACCTCAGTTTCCTCTCGCTGTGGTCCAGAATAGCAATCGGCCCCTCCTCGTAGGAACTATCGGGCTGAAGATCGATGTTATCTAAAGCAATGTGAGTATGGGCCAAGTCGTCCCTAAGATATTTCCTTAGAGAAGAAATATGGAACACATCATGAACCCTATGCAAGTGCTCTGGTAACCCAAGTCTATACGCAACTGGACCAATCCTCTCGATGATAGGAAATGGCTCCACATATCTTGGTGCGAGTTTCCCCTTCTTCCCAAAATGCATAATCCCCTTCATAGGAGATACTCTGAGTAACACCTGGTCCCCAACCTTGAATTCTCCGAAGAACCTCTTGGCATCAACATTGCACTTCTGTCGGTCCTGAGAAACCCGAATAAGGATCCGTATCATCTCTATCCTTGCCGAAGTGTCTTGAATCACTTTCGGCCTAAGGAGTTTGTTATCCCCCACCTCTAGCCAACATGTTGGGGAACGACAAGGTCTACCATACAACGCCTCGAATGGAGCCATGACAATGGTGAACTGGTAGGAGTTATTATAAGCAAACTCCACCAGCGGAAGGTATTGCTGTGAACCATATCCAAAGTCTAGGATGCACATACGCAACATGTCCTCCAACATCTGATTTGTCCGCTCTGTTTCCCCATCAGTCTGCGAGTGATATGCCGTACTCAGCCGCAACTCCATACCCACTTCCTCCTGGAAACTTTCCCAAAATTGTGAAACAAATATCTTGTCTCGGTCAGACACGATATTTAGAGGCACCCCGTGAAGTCTCACTATCTCCGCAATGAATATCTGGGCATACTGTCCCGTAGTATAGTCTGTCCTCAGGGGTAGAAAATGAGCAACCTTGGTCAACTATCTAAAATTACCCATATGGAGTCGTGACCCCTCTGTGACGTAGGTAACCCCGTGATAAAGTCCATGGATATGCTCTCCCATATCATCATCGGAACCTCTAACGGTTGTAGAAGTCCTCCCAGTTTTTTACGGTCCACCTTTACTAGCTGATGAGTGGCGCATTTAGAAACGAACACGGCAATATCTCTCTTCATCCCTCTCCACCAATACTGTCGTCTCATGTCTTGGTAAATCTTATCCCCAACAGGGTGTACCACAAACCGCGAACCGTGCAACTCTATCATTACCTCGTGTCGCAAGTCTTCCCCTTCCGGAATGACCAGTCTCCCATTGAAGCGTAATCACTCATCTGAACTAACGGTATAAGACTCGTCTCACTCTCCTAGTAATCAAACTATCTTCTCCTGACAGAACAAGTCTTTTGCCTGGGCCTTTATCACTCTCATAACAATCTGAGGTGTAACAGTCATCACATACAAGAATGATCGGGCCACTGCATCCTGGTGTCCCAACTACTTCCACTTAGCTTTCCACACCTCGGCCACCTCATCTACTGGCCTACGGCTCAATGCGTCTGCTACCACATTAGCCTTCCTCGTGTGATATGGGATATAAAACTTATAATCCTACACAAAATCAAGCCACCGACGTTGACGCATATTAAGGTCCTTCTACATGAAGAGGTATTTTAGAGACTTGTGGTCTGTGAATAATCGAAATTTCTCCCCTAGGAGATACTGTCTCCAAATCCAAAGAGCGAATACGACTGCCGCTAACTCCAAGTCGTGGGGGGGGGGGGGGGGGCAATTATTCTCGTGAGGCTTAAGATTACGGGAAGCATAAGCTATAGCCTGACTCTCCTATTGCAGTACACCTCCAAGTCCTTGTAAGGACGCATCGGTGTAGACTAGATACTCAACTCCTGGTCTTGGCGGTGCTAACACAGGCGCTGAGGTCAACTTGTCCTTCAACTCATAGAATGCCAACTGACAGGAATCGCTCCAGATGAATGGCACACCTTTGCGAGTCAGATGTGTCAAAGGACCCGCTATCTTTGAGAAACCCCAAATAAACCTCCTGTAGTATCCTGCTAGGCACAAGAAACTATGGATCTCACTCGGTGTTGTGGGCTGTCCCCACTCCCTCACCGCGGATACCTTCCCCGGGTCAACAGATATCCCCCGGTCTGAAATGATTTGCCTCAAAAACTGAACCTCCTTCAGCCAAAACTCATATTTCTCGTATTTATGGTCATAAATTCCTTTCAAAATGATGGTAGGGAGATGGTTTGGCTTAGATCCTCCTTTAACCTCTCTTCTAACTTCTCTCAAAAACCTCCGTAGCCCACTCTCTCACTTTTGGCTGATAATGGCCTTAGTGACCCTTTTAATAATATCTAAATTACCTCTAAAATTCGTGGGTTTAATGGATTAATTTTTAAAATTACCAAAATACCCTTCTAGGTTGCCGGTTTGGCCTAAAAATGCCCCGGGATCCAAACTAAACTCCCGGATAGTGCTTTCTAACTATTTCGACTCTTCTGGACGCGTTGGCGCACTCAAAATGATCATTCAGTTGATAAAAATATAATTTACTTTTTAATTTAAATAAATTCATTCCTGACGCGACTGACACGCACGTTCCAATTAAATTTCCCAAATTTTCATATTTCTGTCTCTTGACAATTTAAATATTTTCAATACTCATATATTACCATATATATACTAAGAAATATTCAATTTTAACATCATAATCAAATACCAACTCACACCTCGCTAGTATTTATATCCGGATTAATTCTCAATTAATTCTCATTTAATTCAATTAATCCCTTAAATACAAATCAAAAAAATTACGGGGAATTACATAATTTCCCCTAATAACAGAATTTCGTCCCGAAATTCAGAACTAATGAATACTTGGTAAAAATAACTCTGGATAAGGTTTGCGCATCACATCCTCGCGCTCCCATGTGGACTCCTCGGCATTATGATGCTACCACTGCACGCGTACTAATGGTACTATCTTCGACCTCAGTTTCCTCTCGCTGTGGTCCAGAATAGCAATCGACCCCTCCTCGTAGGAACTATCGGACTGAAGATCGATGTTCTCTAAAGCAATGTGAGTATGGGCCAAGTAGTCCCTAAGATATTTCCTTAGCGAGGAAATATGGAACACATCATGAACCCTATGCAAGTGCTCTGGTAACCCAAGTCTATACGCAACTGGACCAATCCTCTCGATGATAGGAAATGGCTCCACATATCTTGGTGCGAGTTTCCCCTTCTTCCCAAAATGCATAATCCCCATCATAGGATATACTCTGAGTAACACCTGGTCCCCGACCTTGAGTTCTCTGAAGAACCTCTTGGCATCAACATAACACTTCTGTCGGTCCTGAGCTACCGGAATACGGCTCCGTATCATCTCTATCCTTACCGAAGTGTCTTGAATCACTTTCGTCCAAAGGAGTTTGTTATCCCCCAGCTCTAACCAACATATTGGGGAACGACAAGGTCTACCATACAACATCTCGAATGGAGCCATGCCAATGGTGAACTGGTAGGAGTTATTATAAGCAAACTCCACCAGTGGAAGGTATTGCTCTGAACCACATCCAAAGTCTAGGATGCACATACGCAACATGTCCTCCAACATCTGATTTGTCCGCTCTGTTTCCCCATCAGTCTGCGGGTGATATGTCGTACTCAGCCGCAACTCCAACCCATTGCCTCCTGGAAACTTTCCCAAAATTGTGAAACAAATATCTTGTCTCGGTCAGACACGATATTTAGGGGCACCCCGTGAAGTCTCACTATCTCCGCAATGAATATCTGGGCATACTGTCCTGTAGCGTAGTCTGTCCTCACGGGTATAAAATGAGCAAACTTGGTCAACCTATCTACAATTACCCATATGGAGTCGTGACCCCTCTATGACGTAGGTAACCCCATGATAAAGTCCATGGATATGCTCTCCCATATCCACATCGGAAACTCTAACGGTTGTAGAAGTCCTCCCAGTTTTTTACGGTCCACCTTTACTAGCTGATGAGTGGCGCATTTAGAAATGAACACGATAATATCTCTCTTCATCCCGCTCCACCAATACTGTCGTCTCATGTCTTGGTACATCTTATCCCCACCAGGGTGTACCGCAAACCGCGAACCGTGCAACTCTGTCATTACCTCGTGTCGCAAGTCTTCCCCTTCCGGAATGACCAGTCTCCCATTGAAGCGTAATCCCTCATCTGAACTAACGGTATAAGACTCGGCTCCCTCTCCTAGTAATCAAACTATCTGCTCCTGACAGAACAAGTCTTTTGCCTGGGCGTTTATCACTCTCGTAACAATCTGAGGTGTAACAGTCATCACATACAAGAATGATCGGGCCACTGCATCCTGGTGTCCCAACTACTTCCACTTAGCTTTCCACACCTCGGCCACCTCATCTACTGGCCTACGGCTCAATTCATCTGCTACCACATTAGCCTTCCTCGGGTGATATTGGATATCAAACTGATAATCCTTCACAAACTCAAGCCACCGACGTTAACGCATATTCAGTTCCTTCTACATGAAGAGGTATTTTAGAGACTTGTGGTCTGTGAATAATCGAAATTTCTCCCCTAGGAGATACTGTCTCCAAATTCGAAGAGCGAATATGACTGCCGCTAACTCCAAGTCATGGGTGGGGTAATTCTTCTCGTGAGGCTTAAGATTACGGGAAGCATAAGCTATAGCCTGACTCTCCTGTTGCAGTACACCTCTAAGTCCTTGTAAGGACGCATCGATGTAGAGTAGATACTCAATTCCTGGTCTTGGCAGTGCTAACACAGGCGCTGAGGTCAACTTGTCCTTTAACTCATCGAATGCCAACTGACAGGCATTACTCCAGATGAATGGCACACCTTTGCGAGTTAGATGTGTCAAAGGACCCGCTATCTTTGAGAAACTCCAAATAAACCTCCTGTAGTATCCTGTTAGGTCCAAGAAACTATGGATCTCACTCGGTGTTGTGGGACGTCCCAACTTCCTCACCGCGGATACCTTCCCCGGGTCAACAGATATCCCCCGGCCAAAACCCATATTTCTCGTATTTTTCATAAAGCTCGTTCTGACGCAGCGTCTGCAAAACCTGCCTCAAATGTTCAGCGTGTTCCTCCTCTATCTGGGAGTAAACTAGAATGTCATCATTGAAGACAATGACGAACTGGTCTAGGAACTCTCTGAATACCCTATTCATCAAATCTATAAACACGGCTGGGGCATTGGTCAAGCCAAAAGGTATAACTCAAAACTCGTAGGAACCATATCTCGTGAAGAAAGTAGTCTTTGAGACGTCCTGTTCCCTGATACGCAACTGATGGTATCCCGATCGCAAGTCAATCTTTGAGAAGAAGGAAGCTCCTCTCAAATGGTCGAATAATTCATCGATTCGGGGCAACATATACTTATTCCGTATCGTGACTTTATTCAACTCCCGGTAATCTACACACAATCTTAATGATCCATCCCTCTTCTTTACGAACAACACAGGGGCACCCCACGGCCAAGTACTCCTTCGAATAAACCCCTGTCCAAATAACTGCTCTATCTGATCCCTTAGCTTTCTCAACTCCATTGGAGCCATACGGTAAGGTGCGCGAGAAATTGGCCGAGTGCCCGATGTCAAATCGATAACAAAATCTATCTCTCTACTAGGAGGTAATCCAGGTATATCCTGGAATACATCAGCAGACTCCCTAACAACAGGGATTGAATCAAGTGGTAATACCACTTGCTTAGAGATATCTTCCTCTATATAGTACAAGTGAGTGGACGATCCTACCTCAGGGCGAGGCATCGCCACTAAAAACATCTCCTGCCCGGGTATGGCAAAAATGATACTCCTACTAAAACAATCAATCATAACTCGGTATGCAACTAGCTAATCCATAATAACAATCACATCGTACTCAGTCATCTCCAATACTAACATATCAGCAGGTAAGGTAAATCTCCCGATCTCTATACCCACACCTCTACAAATAAAAGAAATCACAAAACCCCTATTCAACGGTGAATCTACCCAAGTAATTGTGCTCTCTGCAGTATCTAACAACCCCAAAGTGCGTGCAAATCTCGTGGAAATAAAATAGTGTGTGGCCCCCGTATCAAATAAAATACGCCCCATAGTCCCCTGAATAAAGAACATACCCTCAATAGCAGGTGGATCCTGTGGGACTGCGGCCTGCTGGAGCTGATAAACTCGTCCGTACTGGAGCTGTCCCTACTGTACTAGGACTACGAGAATGGGTGGCAAAGATGGCATCTGTGGTGGTGCTGGGAGGGCGGTGGGAAATATAGGTCTTTGGGGTTCATGTCGAGCACCCTGCTACTGCTGCTGTGGGGCCCTGCCCCTATCAGGACACTCCTGGCGTTTGTGGCCAATATTGCCACAAGTGAAACATTTCCCCGAAAAATTTCCCCCTCTCTGACCCTGCTACCCACGGCCCTAGTGGTCGTTGCCATTCCTCCCCTGGACGTGCTGACCCTGATGAAACTGCTGCTGTTAGCCATGTTGTCCCTACTGACCCTGATGACCGTGCTGACCCTGATGGTCCTGACGAAAACCTACCTCACCATTTTTGGAACCCCTAGATCTAAACCTTTTAAAATTCCCCTATTGGGAACCCTGATCACCCTGCCTGTGCTGACCCTTAGCAGATTGTGCCCCACTGGCACCATTCCCCCTGTCCTGCCCTGATGGCTGGACTCTCCTGATCGCTTACCCTCTGACAGGTGGAAGCGGTGGTCCTGGCAGTGAAGCAGTGCTGGGTTAACCACATCGGAATAAGTGGCCAACAAGAGATTACCCAACAAGTGCTAACGGATCCTCCAATTCAACCCATCCATGAACTTCTGAATATTTTTCTCCTAGGTCAAAATCTCACCGGGAACGATGTTCAAGAGATTAGTGAATTCGGCCTCATACTCAGCCACGGTCCTCCCTTCCTGTTTGAGGTTCATTAAGTTCCTCCTCATTTTGGTGTGAATGGTTGATGGAAAATACTTGCGATCGAACCGCACCCATAACTCTCGAATAGAAAGTATGCCTCTCTCCTCCGTGGTGGTAATGGACTCCCACCACTGCAATGCTGATCCTACTTGCTTAAAAGTAGCCAGTATCTATTTCTGTACCTCCGTGCACTCATACATCCACAAGTGCCTTTGAATGTCCTTCTTCCACTGGCTGGACACAACGACATCGGAGCTATCTGCAAACTCTGGAGGGTGTGCTTTTTGAAAAGCATCACAAACAAGTTCACAAGCAGACGGGAATGCATGAGCCTGT
This sequence comes from Sambucus nigra, assembly GCA_949130495.1. Lineage (NCBI taxonomy): Eukaryota > Viridiplantae > Streptophyta > Magnoliopsida > Dipsacales > Adoxaceae > Sambucus > Sambucus nigra. Next base: position 1,776,642 of record CASBWL010000100.1, read on the forward strand.
ACTGGCGCTACTACCCGCGCCTGAGGTGGTGCCTGCTGCACAACTGCTAGGGCGGCATTTAACGCTTGGGCTACAATAACGGCAACCTCTACGACATTTAAGGAGCCCTGGACTAGTGCAGGCTGTGGCTTGGGCTGAGCATCCCTGGGAACTCGTTGTGCATGTCGTGGAGGCATCTGAAATGAGATTAAGGTCTTATAAGTTCACAGTTATTATCTCAAAATAGCTGAAGAGCGAAACATACACAAAAGAATACAACAATCCTAAAATATAGGGCTCTATATCAAAGAAAGCTACGCGAAAATATAACAAGCCATACAGATCCTAAGGACACTAGAACCTGGCTCTGATACCACCTGTGAGACCCCGACTAATTAAATACCGGGTAGCTACTCCTTTATTCAAATTAATACAAAATGTCAAGTTAGTTCAGTTCATAGCATCACTGTCGAATAAAGTTTTAATAATTACTAGCCACCTAATATTTAAAAAGTGAGTTGTCAATTTTAATTAAGTCCGATTAACATACAATCCATTTAAATTATGAAATACTAATACCACAACCACAACACAGTCATAATAGAATAATAATGGAATGACAATGAATCTGGAGGGATACTCCTCTAATAATCCAAATGCTGAATACAACCAAATACAAAATCTGAATCACAAATTAATTACAACCCAAAATCTGAAATAAAACTGAGTAAGTAGGATGTCTCTAAAATAAAAGGGGCGGCATGCCCTACAGATAAGAAAAATAGAGTCAGGGTAGAAAGTGGAGGCGTCTACTATCGAGGTCCTGTAACTTCCACAGCAGCTACAGCACATCACCGGAATGGAACTCCTACGCTTGGTGTCCTTGTGGCTGGGCACCTAAAAGGTTTTTACAAGAAAATAGATTTGAAAGCAAACGCGTCAGAGCCCGATTGTGAAAATAGTTTAAAATACAGCAAGAGTTTAATATCATTAAATAGTGAATATAAAATACATGATAGTGCATGCACTCACATGAGTCCTCACCTCTCAACTAATTGTGCACACCTATCGTACCCGTACCCGTTCTAGTTACACTACCATCAACTAGTTCAATCCATGACTTATAATTACTTTACAATTCAAAGTTCATTTCCCAATGTCTTAATATAAGATGGAGGTCTTACTGTTTTTAATCAGAATTAGTTATAATAATGACTAAGAGTTTTCCCATTTTTAACTCTACAAAGATGTTAAATTAATTCACACTTGTACTTATATAAACAATTCATTTCAATAATTCGGTATATCAATCTCATCATAATATACAATAATGACACCCATAGACTAGGCTGCGGTGAACACATACTCTGCTATCAAATCCATGTACATCACATACATAAGGATCACGTATTCTGAATCTCCTAGGAAACGTTTCGACAAGTAACAAACACACATAATGGAGGCGAACATAGTTCACATCACATGGGTCATGCACATACCTACGCTCCCATGATCATCAGACTTATTAACTCCTAAATAATTCATTCTATGACCTATGTCCTCGAGGTACCAATCTAAATCCCCCCCGTAGGCAAACATAGATTAGATGGTCCTGATCGAACGCCGACCTCCCGTGGTAGCAAGTATGGTAGGTATGTTATACACAGATAATCACATATACTAAGAATTCTCATATCTTAGATATCTTATAATATCAATAGAGGTATATTTTACATTTCTATATCGTCATTAAATGATGCACGTTTACAAATCCCCGAATAATATACATTAAAGTTGCCAACCCTTCTCATGTCAAAATATTTGGTACTTATTTCTTAACCCATAAGTGTCATCCATTTTCTTACAAAATCCTAAGTTTTACTCCTCAACGTACTCCAATCTCACATCTATACCCACTAGTCAACAAGGGGAGGTTAACGCTCAATTAAATAAGCCTATTGGAAGTTCTAAATAGAATCAGGCCTAAAAAGGCCGTTCTGTCAACTCGTTCGAAATCTCCTTCGAACGAGGTTATTCGAACGAGTGTCGTTCGAACGAATGGCTTCAAATGAACTACCAACTCGTTTGAAGGAGTAGTGTCATCTCGTTAGAAGCTCGTTCGAACGACCAGGGCAGGACTTCTAACGAGATGGCAGAAAATGCCCAGAAATTTGCCAACTCGTTTTTCTTCATTTTTCTCTTCTCTAAATCCATCTTAAGATCACCCAAATTACGTTTTCATGTTTGTAAACTATTTTAAGTCATCCTAGATCATTCCTTAACATATTTTTGGGGTCAAATCTTACTAATCAACATGTAAAAATCATAAATCCCCAATTCTTGCCCCAAACCCTATGAACATGAACCCAAAATTTAATTGGCTACAAAGACTCCTTATAAATCCGTTTCCAAATCATCAAAAGTTATGTTTTGTGTATTGAATTCGTCCGTAAGTATTCTACATGCAATTCCTATCCAAAAATCATAAGTTTCACAATAATCCCATTGGTTTTCATCAAAACATTCAAGGTAAATATAGTTTCTGCACTAAACATGGAAGAAATATTCATTGAACTTAATAATATCAAATCACTTGCCTTAAATCCGATGTTCTGATTCGTTGTTGACGATCAAGGTTGGTTCTTTCCTTCTTTCTGGTCACAAATTCCTTTCAAAATGTTGGTGGGGAGATGGTTTGGCTTAGATCCTCCTTTAACCTCTCTTCTAACTTCTCTCAAAAACCTCCGTAGCCCACTCTCTCACTTTTAGCTGATAATGGCCTTAGTGACCCTTTTAATAATATCTAAATTACCTCTAAAATTCGTGGGTTTTAATCCCTTAATTTTTAAAATTACCAAAATACCCTTCTAGGTTGCCGATTTGGCCTAAAAATGCCCCGGGACCCAAACTAAACTCCCGGCTAGTGTTTTCTAACTATTTCGACCCTTTCGGACGCGTTGGCGCACTCAAAATTATCATTCGGTTGATAAAAATATAATTTACTTTTTAATTTAAATAAATTCATTCCTGACACAATTGACACACGCGTTCCAATAACATTTCTCAAATAATCGTATTTCTATCTCTTGACAGTTTAAATATTTTCAATACTCATATATTACCATATATATACTCAGAAATATTCAATTTTAACATCATAATCAAATACCAACTCACATCTCGCTAGTATTTATATTCGGATTAATTCTCAATTAATTCTCATTTAATTCAATTAATCCCTTAAATGCAAATAAATAAAATTACGGGGTATTATAGTTTCATGTGAAAGCAAATGAGAATCAAAGAATCTAATATCTAGCGCATCCAAAAATGATTTCCGAATCCATATATATGTATATTTAAAATGTTGGGGTTTGGAAACAAATGAAATGCTAGACATAGACTTCATAGGACTTCTTTTAAGATCAAAACAAAATGACCTAAGGTGACCTTTCCTACCACAATGCAATCATGTGAAAACACGAGGAATGATACCTACGATGTGACCTTTTCTAAAGTCCTTGGATAAAGTTGACCCTCTAAAACAAATAATGGTTTTAGCTTTACCAACAAAAGTATTTGAACTAGAAGAGCTAGAACCATCACAACTACTACTCGAGTCTTGTAAGTCATTTTTCATTTTTAAAATATCGGACTCAAGTAATAAATTAGACTCCTCAAATTTACGGGACTCCTTCTTTAAATTTTCAATTACACCTAGAAGGGTATCACGCTCCCCCTCAATGAGAGCAATCTTGTCCTTAAGAGTCTTTTCTCGAATATCACTCTCTTTCTTGGACATTTCTAAAATATTATAATTGTAATTTATGTCTATGTGCTTTTCATGAAAAATAGTTTTTTGAGATAGAGAGGTTTGCAAAAGTTCAATTCTAGATTTAAAACATGAATTTTCATTTTAAAGAAACTTAATTCCTTTTGCAAATCTCAAATTTAATTCTCTTAATTTTTCATTACACTTATTAATCCCGTTAAATTCATCTCGAATAGAATTTTTTTTATTATCATTAGAAATGGACAAATTATCGTTAAGACGTCCCATCGAGAGATACAAAAAAAATGAGAGTGAGTACAAAAATGAGCCACCTAAAAATACATGCAGGACAAAAATTATAATATCCGAAAAAATGGATCTTTGACGCGATAAATTAGCGCTCCGGCTCTGATACCACTTGCTGGAACACGAGGCCCCCAATTTTAAAAGGCTTTGTACTCCAAAAAGATAATTTCCTTTTCAGATGCGAAAGCATGAGATGGTTCAAATTAAACAAATAACAAATTTAATTTCTTCTAAAATTAAAATTAAACAAAGTGAAATACGATTAAATTAAACACACACTTATGTTAAATTCACTTAAACCAACTTAACCCGACTCAAATCCTTGAAATTTGCCTAAGTTATATTTTTAATATTACCAAATTAGGCCAAACCAATTTTTACAAATTAAACGACGACTTGAATTAAGTTAACAAAAACGTTACCCAAATTAATTTAGCACCAAATTCTACAAGTAGTGATTAAACCAAATTTATCTTTTTACCTAAGCATGCGTTCTAGGTGAGTATTGCGAAAGATAAAATAAACAATGAAACACTACTCCGCGATGTACGAGAAAAAACCCACAACGGGAAAAAACCTCGGACGACCATACCCTTAAGTCCACTAAGTATGGTTTTACAATTGCAAGATAGATGACTTAATTCCTCGACTCGACCCCTTTCATGCCTTGACGCATCTTCTTGTAAACACCTCCGCCTAGTCGACAACCCCGGAGCTCTATTGGAATCTTAGAATCCACCAATGAGACAATAGGTACACCGTCAACCACACATGGTGACTTTCACCATGTGAGAATGCCGCAGCAAAACAAACTTCTTCTTTGTGGGATTTAGAAGCAAACCCAAACTTCTCTTCAAATGGTAGAGATAAAAACCGGTGCCAAACTCCAAGCAATGTATATATATATATATATAAAGGAACTTGGATAAAAAAACTTTGGGTGAAAATAATAGCGCTAAATGATTTTTCTTAAAAAAATAGACACTCAAAACAATGAACTTTTTCTTGGAAAGTTGAACTCTCAAAACTCTCTCTAGGAGTTGGAATAGTATGAAAAAGTTGAAAAGAAATAGTTAGTTTCCACACTTAATTAATCAGGGAAAAAGTTAGTGGGAAAAGAAGTGGGAAAGTGGGGAAAACTGCTAAAAAACTTCCAATTAACTGTTCCTGCCAAAACTCATTTGAACGAGATTTTCGTTCTAATGAACCTTCTAATGAAGTTCCATTGTGAACTCGTTAGAAATCTCGTTGGAAATATCGTTCGAACGATACTTCGAACGACATTCCAGTGGCCAATGTGGGAACTCGTTGGCAAACCTTGTTCGAACGACATTCTCGTTCGAACGAAAAATTCGTTCGAACGACAAACTCATTCGAACGACAATTCGAACGAACTTTCAGAAAGAGTAAATTTTGAGTTTTATCCCAGAAACTTTATATACTTTATTTTACAGTTTTAATAAAATCTTTCTGAAATTAAACAACTGTTTAAAATAAAATTCACCCAATGAGACATGTTCCAAGCTCCTATATATATATATTAAAATGCATTCATACCTTAGGAATAAACGGAACATTTTTGATGACGTAGAAACGAGGTACAATAAAGTCAGCATTTTGATGAAGCTTTAAACTTAGCCTCTACATCTTCAAATTTAGTGTGTCATAGGCTTGAAGGATGGTCAATAACTCTATCCTATGACGCAAACATTTTTGTTCGAAATTGATCCACAACTACAAAGGACTCAATTGGAAGTTTGTGTCCTTACAATCTTAAAGCCATTGATGAACGTGTGTGGTTTTTTGTTGATAATGGGTGGTCACCTCCCTCAGTCACAGTTGATAATATGAAAAATTTAAAACAAGTGGCTCAATGGACTGAGGATGAACATAAATGGTCCACGTTTAATTCTAAGGGTCCGTCTGAGTGCCATTTCTAGATTCATCTCTCCTGATGAGTTCCGTCGCATAATGATGTGCATCACATCTAAAGGGGCATGGGAATGAAAGAACTAATACTGTTAAAGAATTAAAGTTGCAAAATCTAACTACTCAATTTGAAACAATCACCATGCTCGAGTCTGAATGCTTTGATTATTATTATACTCGTTTCTCGGATATTATTAATAACAGTTTTAACCTTGGTGAGCATATTCCTGATATTAGGGTGATTAAAAAGATTTTGAGAACTTTCCCTAAGCGTTTCATCCCCAAAGTCACTGTGCTAAACTCGTTAAATACTTTAAAATAAATGAAATTAGAAGAGTTTGTAGGAGACCTCCAGATATATGAAATTGACATGTTCCGTCACAAGATAAAATCTAAAAATAAAGGCATAACACTTCAAGCCCAGGATAGGAAGAGTGAGTGGTCGGCAAGAAAGAGAGTAAAGTCATCAAGAAAAGGGAACAAAAAAACGTCAGATTCCAAGTGTGACCTTGATTTAGACGATTTGGCCTTATTTGCAAGAAAATTCGAGAAAACTATCACTTTTAAGAAAAATGGAAAGTTCAAAGATTAAAAGAATTTTGAGAAAAATAAGTTTGAAAAGAAAAATGAAAAAGATTTTAAAGACCCTCCTAAGAAAGACGGTGAGAGATGTTATGAGTGTGATGGTAAGGGTCATAGAGATTTTGAGTGTGCCACTAGGTTGAACACACTTGCCAAAGAAAAAGGCAAATTTGTCCTTAATGCTACCCTTAGTGACGACAGTGAGGTTGAGTCGGTGGACTCTAGAGAGGAGTCATTACATGAATGTAATTTCACCGCATTCATGGCTATTCATGTGAGTAATTTTATTGCTCCTTACAATGATGAGGATGATTCTTCACAGGGACATCTCGACAGTGAGAACGAAGTGAGTGAGGGGGAGGATGTTGCAAGTGAGAGCAAGAGTGGTCTTCAACGTGCCTACGCCGAGTTGTATACTGAGTCATTTAAAACCCAAAAGTGTAACAAAGCGTTAGTTCTTAGGATCACCGCTTTATAGGAAGATTTAGGAGAAGTGAGAGAGCAAGAGTACTCCACCTGCATTGCCTTGAGAGAGAGAGTCTGCCTGTATTGAGAGAGAGAGAGAGAGAGAGAGAGAGAGAGAGAGAGTCTGCCAGTGTTGAGAGAGAGAGTCAATTTAGAGAAAGTGAGAGACTATTTAGAGAGAGAGAGAGAGACAGAGAAAGAGAGAGTTATTTTGAGAAAGAAAAAAAGGGACTTGACTAAGAAAGTGCCTAGTCTTACAAGTGAGATCCATTCTTCCCTGGAGACTCGGAAGAAACTTGAAGCCCTTGTAGCCTATCTTACTCATGATCTTGAGAGAGCATGAGAAGTCAATGTTCAAATCGAGTACAGATCTGGAAAGATGGGAAACATGCTCCTCGGTCCCCCTTTAGGTTTTGGCGAAAGGAAAGGAATAGCTTTTGATGGTGCCTCCATGTCCCAAATAGCACCTGAACCAGATCCTAAGTTTACTATAACTCCATATGGCCATCGTAAAAAACCACGAAGGAGAGTTCGACTAAGAAAAGCAAACCAAGATCGGCCTAAGGCTGTGTAGTTTTGTACTTACTATAAAAGAAAGGGATACCTCTGGTAATTTTGCTGTAGTTTGGGTCGAACACGATGTACTACTGCTCCGCCACCTGCCACTAGTGATTTCTTGAGTCTTAGAGAGCGGGTTGGGTTCTTAGTCATCACATCTCAGAGTTTAATGGAATAATTCCAATGAATTTCCCTTTTATCAGTGGATACTTCTAAAATTATGACTAGAACTAAAATTGACAAGGGAGAACAAAAGGTTGCCTCGTCTTGTGTGACTAAGCACGATGTAAAAGCCCTTGTTGCACAAATTCCTCTTAAAGCACAAAATACCTCACAATGGTATTTCGATAGTGGGTGCTCTAGACATATGACCAGTGATATCTCCTTTTTTACCTGCCTAGAGGATCATAAGGAAGGTAAAGTCACCTTTGGAGATGGGAGAAAGTCAAGAATCGTAGGATGAAGTACGATAGAGTTACCAGGGTTTCCTAAGCTAGAGAATGTTTTGTATGTCAAAGGTTTAAAAGCAAACCTTCTCAGCATTAGCCAGCTGTGCGATGCTGACTTTGTAGTAAAGTTTGACCGAGATTCGTGTAATGTCTATAATCAATCTGAAAACTTTTAGTGCAAGGGGTGAGGACATAGGATAATTTCATTGGGGCAGTACCCAAATCCTTACTTCTCTACAACAGCGACATGATCACTCCTATGGATATGTGACACCAATGTCTAGGTCACGTGAACTTTAGAGGTTTGACGAGATTATCTAACAAGGACCTAGTACATGGCTTGCCAACACTTGAAAAACCAACTTACACAATTTTTGGACCCTGTCAATTGTGAAAGCAAGTTCGTAGCCCCTACAGGAAGTTGAATTCCATTACCACTTCACGAGTACTTGAGTTGATACACATGGATCTCATAGGTCCTACTCGTACAGAGTCTGGGTGGTAAGAGGTACATCCTAGTGATGGTAAATGATTTCTCCAAATATTCTATCGCGGGATTTCTGAGAGAGAAATAGATGATGTTGAGTCTCTGACGACGAAGTGCCATGTCCTGCAAAACCAACATAGTGTCACTATCAATAGAATGCGTAGTGATAATGACATTGAATTTACGAAGAAAAAAGTATATCTTTACTGTGATAGTCTAGGAATCAAACATGAGTTTTCTGCTGTGAAAACGCCTCGGCAAAATGGAATTGTTGAAAGAAAAAATTGGACGATTCAGGAAATGGCTAGATCTATGCTTCTAGGTCGTAAAGTTACTAGGAGATTTTGGGCTGAGGCAGTGTCTACTGCATTCCATACGGTGAATATGGTTTACCATTGTCCACACACACTTAAGACACCCTATGAATTATGGACTGGAAAGAAGCCCAACCTTGCATATTTTCGTATTTTTGGGACTAAATGCTACATCCTACGGGATAAAGAGAAATTAGGAAAGTTCGACTCCCGGAGCGATGAGGGAATACTGCTAGGATATTCATCAAATAATAGAGCATATCGGGTTTTTAACCTGAATAACTCTAAGGTGATGGAGTCAATAAACATCACTGTACAGGATGACGAACCATCGACGTCTGTTGACTTCACCCATTTATGTGAGGATGACTCTCTTCTTATTGATGATCCTAGTTTGTCTCACACACCCAGGTTGGACCCTACTCTTATTTTTAGGTACAACTTGGGTTCGCAAAAGTCATGATCCTACTTCTATTCTAGGAGATCCCACCCTAGTGGTCAAGACTCATGCTCAGCAAAAGAATGTTGTTAGCCATGTCTGCTACACATCTAATGTCGAGACCAAGAATCATAAATAAGCACTCAAATATGAACATTGGATATCAACTATGCAAGATGAGTTGCTTCAGTTTAGAAAAAAATGATGTCTGGGAATTAGTCCCCCAACCTAGAGAGACCAATGTGATCGGTACCAAGTGGATCTTCAAGAAAAAGATGGATGAGACTGGTACTATTATGAGAAATAAGGCTAGTTTGGTCTCTCAAGGACACACACAGATAGAGGGTGTAGACTTTGACGAGACATTCGCTCCTATTACAAGGCTTGAGTTCGTCTGCTTACTGCTCACCATAGCATGTCATCTGCTCTTTAAGCTTTAGATGGATGTCAAAAGTTCCTTTCTGTATGGCATTCTACAGGAGGAGGTTTATCTGGAACAACCAAAAGGGTTTGAAAAACCTAAGAACCCTTAACACATCTACTATATAAGAAAAGCCTTGTATGGTTTGAAGCAAGCACCCCGTGCTTGGTACGAGAGGCTTACATCCTATCTCTTAGCCCGTGGCTTCAAGAGAGGAGATTTGATATGACGTTGTTCATTACGAGAGATGATGGTGCTATTCTAGTTGCCCAGGTCAAAGTGGACGTCATATTATTTGGGTCCACGTGCTCCCATCATGCTCACCATTTTGTGGAAGAGATGAAAAGTGAGTTTGATATGAGCATGGCAGGTGAGCTTACTTTATTTCTTGGTCTATAGGTTCATCAGTTAGAGGATGGGCTGTTCATCTCCCAATCCCAGTATGCTAGAGACCTTGGGAAGAAATTTGGTTTAGAATCTGCTAAGAACGCACGTACATCTATGAGTACATCTAAAAATCTTAGTAAGGACACTTCATGCAAGGATATTCCGAAAACCTTGTATCAGAGTATGATAGCCAATCGTCTCTACCTGATTGCTAGTCATCTCGACATCGTCTTTAGTGTTGGAGTCTATGCGTGATATCTGGCATCCTCTAAAGAGTCACACTTACTCCCTCTTAAATGTATTATCAAATATGTGAGTGGGACTCTATACCATGGCATTTGGTATTCCTTTGATACCACTGACCATTTTTTCGCATATTTCGATGATGACTGGGTTGGGTATGCAGATGGATGTAGGAGCACTTCTGGTGGGTGTTTCTTCTTTGGTTATGCTCTTATCTCTTGGTTGAGCAAGAATCAAAACTCCATCTCTTTGTCCACGGTGGAGGCTGAGTATATAGGCCCCGAAAGTTGCTGCACACAACTTCTGTGGATGAAGCAGATGCTGGAGGACTATGGGATATCACATGACAGCATAACAATTTCCTATGATAACAAGGGCGCGATACACATATCCCGCAATCCATTCCAGCATTCGTGAACAAAGCACATTAGGATACGCGAGCACGTTATCCGTGAGTTAGTTGAGGAGAAGGTCGTATCCCTGAGCTATGTGTCTACTGACCTCTAGTTAACTGATATTCTAACAAATCTCTTAGATGCCCTTAGATACGAGAGTCTTAGGAAGTCTTTAGGTATTTGCACAGTTGACTGAGGGGGATGGTCCATGTCTAGGATAATATGCACTGTCATGTTCATATCATATGATTCCTATTTCTAGTCTATATCATTTATATTATTTTTTTTCTTCTTATATTTTTTTGAAAAAATCCAAAAATATTTTCTTTTTATAAAAATTTTAGCAAAGCACAAAAAGATTTTTGTATTTTGTTTACACCTCTTATGGATGAGCATCTAAGATAGCCGAGTCATAACTTCCATTTCCATTTTCCACGTAACTGTTTAATAGTGATTTGAGACGCTGCATCATTTCATCCATATGCTTTACATTGTTTGGAGTCTTTGAGATGTGATTAGTGATATCTTTCTACATGTTTGGCTCCTTATCTCCTCTATTGCACACATACATGGATTTATTTGTTTATTGTACTTGTCTATCACATATTGGCTTGAGTGCTTGCATATCAATTTTGTCTATACAATGAACCATATGCGATAAAACTTGACAAGATTGGAATGCATGTAAAAACCGTTTGGTGAGATTGTGTGTTATTTGAAAATGGGAAAGGCCTGCGAAATGTTCACATTTGTCTTCTGCGAATACTAAGCCACAGTTAAATCGGACCTAAAAAATTGAGGTATTTTAATTATCCGGGGTCTAAAGAGGTTTAAAAGAGCCCGAAAAAATTTAAAGGCAACAAAAAGAAATTTATGCAAAATATAGGCCATTAGGTTTCAACATTAATTCTCCAATGCTTGAGAATTTAGATCGCCTCTAAAAAACATATAAATTCAAGGGAGTTTGGTTGGAGAATTTAAACGGGTTTGCACTTCCTTGAAAGTCCTAAAAAAGCATTAAATAGTTTTGGACGTTATTGGTGTGGAGATCACTTTGAGTTTTGATTTGCTAATTTAATTGAGTCAAATTCTTACAATTCCGCCATTTTACATGTAAGGAAGATGTTGAGTTCATTCGTTAGGAGTATCCGATATTCATCGTGCACATATGTTATGTTTGTATGCATTGATTTTAATTTGATCACACCCCTACATTTCCGCTATCACCGACTTGGTTTTTTTGTGTTCTTTCATGGTGTGATTATTTGTTGTATATTTTGTGAGAAAATATTTGAAAACTTCAAAAAGAGAAAGAGTATTACCTTGTGATATTCTCCATTGTCATTTATTTGTGCTTCTCCTATCTGTCTATTTGGGGACATCATAACAAGGGGGAGAATGAATTATAGGGGAGGAGAATTGTTTAGTTGATTTATTATTGATTTGCTTAAGCTTAATTGATCTTTGATTTTTGCATATCATTATATTTCAAAATGTTGTGCATCATGGGTATCTGCTTTATCTCATTTGTGTAGGTACAAAATTGATGATTAGTGGATTACACACCATGATGAGAAAAACTTTGAGAGTGTTGAAGAGTTGAAGATTTGAAGATGTTGAACTTTGATTAGCGACATGTCATTTAATATTCTCAGTTTGAGGGTTTAATGGGGATACTATCTTATATGTCATTGTATTTATGGAGATAGCATAATTTATTTTTTTATATATGTACCGGCATATACATAGGAGGAGATTTGTCAGGACATGATTTTATAAATGTCCGGGGTAGAATCTAGGAATTTTCTATTTGTCCTAGATCTCAGTATGTATGTATGATACCACTACAGTCGGCTCATCAACATGATCATCCACGATGGCCTTGATCTGAATCCCTACATCCACCATCTTCACACATACATCATGTTTCATGCGACATGATGCTCAACCGTTCCCACTACTCCACTTCGCTATTTTTGTTAATTGGTTCATTCGAAATGTTTTATATTTGCATAAATATTTGGGAACTATTTTAAAAGGTTTTTCGAAGTCTGATTTATTTTAGCACAAAAAGCAGAATTTTTCCTGAGTGTAGAAGCGGACTTTTTTAGTCATCGAGCTCGTCCCAGCAACAGCGCACTGCCGTTCAAGCGACATGCATATGTCACGCGAAGTCGTTGGAGCGACACATGGATAGTTCAATCGACATGCTTATGTCGTTGGAACGACGACACCGCCTTGATTTTTGTATAAATATGAGTGCCCTTTGTGCACGGTTTTCTAAGTCTTTCGCATAAACATTTATGCGATTTACAGCCCAGAAAATAGACTTCAAGTTTTTATGGTTTCATGCCTTTTTGATTCACAAAACCATTCCCATATATGTGTGTGAATCTTTAAACATTCAAAGGATAGTAACTTGTGGAGAACATTACTCTTTTCCATTGCTGCCCATCTGTTGTTATTGCGGCAGATTCTAGTCGATGATATCGGACCCGATACCTGAGGGTATTTCGTAGGTAACTCTTGTTTTTATTGTAATCCGTGTAAACCGTTCTTTACAAATTATAGTGAAAATAAAAGGGTTTTACCCTTTGGGGAATTTTTCCTCATTTATGTGGTTGTTTTTGATTGAATGTTCTTGCATGATTATATTATCCTCAATCACACCTAAATTCATGTTTTAGGATTTAATTGAAAATTTGAGCTTAATTAAATAATTTCTTTGTTTGAACAAAAGGGCACTCTCAGTTTGGGACGGGGTTTAATGGGTAGTTTGTTGCCTCCGATGACACAAAATCTGATTTTGACCATATTTTTGTTGCACTTGACTTAAATTATGCCCTTTGACACTGCAACTACTTATTGACCTACAAAACAAAAAAATACCAACATAAGTCCAATTTTATCGAGAATTAGAAATTAAAATGTGCCTATTGGGGTTATAAATCTAACACTTTTTAGGTGCTTGTCGTATTTAATCATTACAAACAAAGAAATCTAATAAAAGGAAAAAAGTTGCTATGGATTTCCACAGTTATCCGTAACTGGAGTAGGTGAGTATTCACAGTTTGAGTTCATTATGGTAGATCAAATTCCATGGCCAAGGTTAACTGTGGGGAAGATTTTCCAATTTTACAATTAACCTAGACCGAGATAACATTTCCACAATTTAGTATGGTCGTGAGTATGTCCACACGATTAACATTTTTCATTAGTATGGCCAGACGATTAACCTTGGTCGTGGTCTCCTTTTCACGGCTAACCTTAGTCGTAGTTACCTTTTCATGGGTAACCGTGGCCATGGTTACCTTTTCATTAATTGATAAATATCGATTGTTGTATATAATTGTATAATTTCCACTCGATGACTTAATATTGAACTCAGTTGATTGGGTAGATATTGATAACCTTATGACACCAAGTGCTAGTGTGACACAGATTAACGGATCATTATCCGGTACCACACTTGAGAAATACACGGGTTGAAGAATCTACATGTGAGCAACATGCCCTTGAGAAACCTACTGAAAGAAATCTAATTTTGCACCATCTACTTTCGAACCATCATCTTCATATGATGAAAGATCTAAGACAACCGATCATTGTTTGCGGGACAAAGTTTTTGACTTGACTCTATCCATGGTAATTTTTGACATCATTGCACAATGTGTTATAAATTTTCCCTATCATCTCAATATTGCACAATTTATTATGAATATTCAATATTTTCCTAAATGTAGTATGTACGTATAGTTGAGAGAAATTGTTCAAATGCCATTTGCCAAGATCATACTGTTAGATTCATTATGGACGAGGTTGGTTTTCTCTTATTCATTTATAACTTTGAGACTTTATTCATATACACCATATTGATTCATGGTCTGTCTTCACACTTTACAACTATTCGTGAATCGAAGTAAAATGGTAGAATAGTGATAGAGGGTTAAGATAAAAATTAATTCTATTGTGATTATACACAAATCTCAAAAGGACAAACCGAGAAGAAAGGTTCGTATAATTCTTGCATGTGAAAGAAGCTCATTGAACAAACTGACAAAGGAGGAGAAAATGAAAAAAACGTAATATTGGCACCCGCAACTATGATTGTCCATTTAGACTTAAGGGTGTCCCGATGAAAGATTGCAGGTGGGATGTGATAGTTATGTGCAGTCTACATAATCACGAGGTCTCTTATTCTTTAGTCGGCCACCCATAAATCAGACGATTATACAAGGAAGAATGGAATATCACAAGGGAGATGGTTTTCAATAATATTTTCTCGAAGGAGTTTCCCCACACATTGATATAAATGAATTATTACAATTGTTATTCAGTAAGAACTATATACAACGTGAAACATATGTTGAAAGTACAAGAGAATATCGGGCGAAACACAATGCAACAGCTGAAGCATTTTATTTTTCAACAATATTACATAGATTGGCATGAGCGTCATGAGCAAAGAGACACGATTAAAGACATACTTTTTTCACATCTGACATCCATATTATTTGGCATGTTCTTTCCTTCTATTCTTATGATTGACTGTACTTACAAGACAAACATATACAACACAACTTTGTTAGAGATGATAGGGGTTACCTTTATCAGTCAATTATTTTGTATTGCATTTGCATTTTTGAAGTGTGAGAAAGAGGTTAATTATCATCGGGCGTTATAACATTTGTGATCTCTGTATGAGCCAGAAGTTTTTCCCGGGATCATCATGTATGATAGATAAATATCATGAATGCATACCATGAGACAAATAGTTCTAAGTACCAAGCTTCTACTTTGTTTATTCCACGTGCAAAAAATTATCGAAACGGCTTGTTCAAAAGTTAACTTAAGAAACTTAAATAAGAAGGCCTTTATATCTGGATGGATCAGTGTGGTAGAGTCCGAAACACATACAAAGTGTGACATATTATTGTTACAGTTTCTTTAACATGGAAGCAATAATGGCCTTGTGTGATTTCATACCGTGACAAGAGTTGGTGGTCGTACCATTTTATATATGCCCATTCGTGGACGAATAATATTATACACTGCTGGAACCATACCACTAATATGGTCGAGGGAACCCATGCACAGTTGAAAAATTATTTCCTTAGCCCTAAGGGAACATTTTCCACAATTTCGAAAGGGATGGATGAACTCCTTTAATTTTAGGAGACTCAAAATAGATTGGAAATTGGGAAGTCTTAACAATTAACATATCACACTCGCAATGCACCATTGCTACGAGAGATACATTGTTGGGGGGGGGGGGATCCCACCTCGATTTAGATTTCGTACTAGAGGAGATAGATTATGGGAGGATAGTTTTATCCGCATTTATGGCTAACACTCAATTAATGGATATTGCATGTGGTCATAAAATCCATAAAATCTATCGTCTTCCATATACTTGTGAGTTGGCCGTAAGGGCGAAGACGTGTTGTAATTCCAACATAGGTGTTAGACTATCATTAGAATAAGCTTACTATAGGCTGGACGTCCCAAAGTATCAAGATATTAATTATAAACCTGAGATCATTTTACTCAAGAAGAGGTGGAATGAAGAGGTCTGGGGCGTGAACGACAAGTGATGTAAGCTAAACTAATAGAAATTGCTCAACCATATTTCACCCCATTGGTGTATCCTTTCGCAGTTAAGGCAAGGGGGAGACTAAAGGTTAGGAAATATATATATATATATAAATACACTAATAGAAACCCATAGACGTGGGAAAATGATTCTCCCAATGAGTGAGCTTCGTGGAAAGAGATTAGAGGCGAGGTCACCTTATACGGATAAGAAATCGAATATGTGGTCTAATTACAAAATGATGCACGTACCATTTTTTTTCCAATCATTTGTGAAGGATTTATATGAAATTTGGTAGGATAGAAATTATGGCTTCACCGCGATGGTGCAGAGGATGGGTATTGGAGATTGACTTAGACAATATTACTCTATGTGTAGTAAAATGTTGACTGAGCTACGTAAGGAAAAAAAGTTCAGTGATTTAGTCATGACATCATATACCGTTAATGAGTATGAAACTAGATTGGACAAGTTCCAGAATTTCATCATGAGTGATCATTGGTTCATAATACACGAGTTTGGATATATAGACGCAAAGGCTCCCAAAGTAACGGTAGTGTTAATATCAAAGCTCCAATGCATAAGTTATGTTTCATTTGATGAGGGTCCAAAACCGATTCACGAAGAGAACATAATAGCTTACTTATTATACAAATCTGATTTCCACTACGTGATAATAAAGTGCACCCAATTTTTTCCCACATGCCCAATTCCATATAATTGGAAGTCAAAGGCAACGGTCGATGCATTAGAGTTGGAAAATCTATTCAAACAATGTATAATTATATTCTTACGAAATTTTTCAAAAATGTATAGTCACAAAGGATGAATCGGTAATGATTGAATCGGATGACGAAATGGATTTGACCAAATAGTGATTGGTGGGTGGGAAATTGTAATTTTTGTGAAGAATTTTTTGTAAAAGAATATGTAAAGCAATTGGTAGGCGGACAATTGTATTTTATTGTGAATGACTGTAAAATGTTATATGAATGTTGGAGATAACTATTTTAACAGTTATGATTAGATATTAATGAGGTAGAAACTTTATTTTTTTTACCCAAGGTTATTCACAATTCAAGATGACTGTGGTAATGATTCCCACGACCAAATAAAGTTGTGCCCATGCTTGAGGTTAGCGGTATAAATGAGGCTGAAACTTTGATGTTTTAGCAAAGATTATTTATTGTTCAGGATTACTATGACAATGATTCTGACTGTAAAGGAAATTCATGGTAGTCATTCCTACGATTTAGTGGTGAGGTATTAGTAAGGCAAAAATGTTTTTTTTTTACCAAAGGTTATCCACAGCTCAGGATGACCGTGGTAATGATTCCAACAGATAAATAAAGTTGTGGCGTTCATTCTCAGAGTTAAGGTTAGCCGTATAAAGTTTAACAAGCCAACATATATATGTTTAATAAAAAACCTACATACATATTAACAAACTTACATATATACAAGCCAAACATCCTATAAAACCGACAAACAACCATGATGTTTTGTAATAAAATATACAAACCAACCATCCAAAATACTTAATGTTTAACCAAGAAACAAACCAATATAATATTGTTTAAACCTGAAACTTTTTTACTTCTTCATTTATTGTCATTTTTAGTCGGGCTTTTTTTTAAACTATTAGGGCACCTTTCTTGGAATCAATACGAGAACCTTTCCTTTTAGGGTCAAGGCGATATTTTGTTCGTTTCTCCAAGTCTGATTCATCCCTCCGCTTTCGCTTTCCTTTTATAGAATGATCGCCTTTAGCCTCTACGAGTGCATCATATGCCTCCTTAGCAGCATCATATATCACTTGGTAATCTTCTGTCGAGGGATCGTCAGGTTGATCTTTCAAGGCTTATTCTAAGATTTAAATTTTAATGTCAACACCTTCCACCTCTCAATGTAGCGATAACGAATGAAATTAATAATACAAATGCAAGTTAACAAACCAGTAATATTGAATTAAAGTCGAATTAACGTATCAAATGATTTTTTCAGTCGCATCGATTTTTGTTTTTCCTTTTCTATAAAGAGGATTACAAACTAAGGGATGTGAGCGCTCAGTATACCATGCCATGTACTCTTCAACATATTCACATAGGTAGTTGCCGATGAGTGTAGATATTCTAGTAGCTTTTAGGACATGGTCAACCCAGTCCCCTGGTACCATTTCTCAGTGTCATAAGCTACTTTGTACCTCTGTTGTATCCCACCCCTCTCCTCTTTTATCAAATGCATGGAAAGTCATGGAATCATTTGGATCCGACCATTTTAATAAAGTATGCGCACTAGATAGTACGACTCAATCACCTTATAGCATATAATAATACCGTCATACCACGATATCTCCTGGAAATATATGCCTCAACATTTTCTTTATATAGATCCTATACAACCTACATTTTAAAATATCACATGATTAAAATATTAAAGTTAACTAGAACATACTGTATAAGTATACAATAGTTATGATAATCACATGAGTAGGGACCGCCCCCTTTTCATAGAGGACTAACCATCATGCCGATCGACAGACCCCTGTATATATCGGTTGACACCAAACTGTTCAACTTCCCAAGGAAGCTCATGAGTCTGTTTCATTGCTAAACGATAACCCCTCCAGCGTACCTATTGGCACCCCATGCAAATTTTGAACAAAATGATGGAAAATCCAAAAATTGCTCAAAAAATTCCTAAAAATACCAGAAAAATGTTTCAAATTTTCTTCACCAAGAAAACCATTTGTCGAAGCACTAAGCCCCTTAAATTCCATGAAGACCCCCAACAATATTAACCTTCCATCATTACATCAGCATCCAAGTCTACTAAAACTCCCACTAGAATCTCAATCTGAAGTCTTCCCATGCGGAATCTCAACCCCATATCAAACACTTCCCCAACGGAATTGCAATATAGTACCTTCCCAATTACCCAATGGAACATCCCCTCCAAATTTTCTCCCAATCCATTCCCGAGTAGAATCTCCGGTCAAAATCTTCCCCTAGTCCCCCAATGGAACTTCAATATGAGCCTACATAAAATCCCTCACGGCTTCCCCTATGAAGTTATCCCCTCTCCAAAACTATAAGTTCGTAGGAGAGAAACTCCTAAAATCAATCTTAGGTCATCAGAATTGACCTCGACCCACATAATCGGTACCTATAACTTTAGGTCCCCAGAATTGACCTCAACCCACAGAATCGGTACTCACACCCTTAGGTCCTCAAAATTGATCTTGACACCCAGAATAGATCCCTATAACTTTAGGTCCTCAGAATTAACCTCGACCCGTAGAATTGGTCCTCGCAACTCTATGTCCTCAAGATTGAATTTGACCCGCATAATCGGTCCTTATAACCTTAGGTCCTTAGAATTGTCCTTGACCCACCGAACCGGTACTTAAAGATTTAGGTTCTCACAATTGAACTCAACCTATAGAATCAGTCCCTATAACTTTAGGTCCTCAAAATTGACCTCCACCCACAAAATCAGCCCCCTCAACATTAGGTCCAAAAAATTGACCTCGACCCGCAGAATCGGTCCCTACAACCTTAGGTCCTCAGAACTGACCTCGAACCTCACAATAGGTAATCATAACGTTAGCTCCTCAGAATTTACCTCGACCCATAGAATCGGTCCTCTCCACTTTAGTTCCTCATAATTAACCTAGACCCGCGTAATCAGTCCCCTCAACTTTAGCTCCTCAAAATTGACCTCAACTTGTAGAATCTCTCCTTATAACCTTAGGTCCTCAGAACAGATCTCGGTCTTCAGAATAGGTCATCGTAACATTAGGTCCTCAGAACTGACCTCGACCCACAGAATCAGTCCTCATAACTTTAGGTCCTCAGAATTGACCTCGTCCCGTGTAATCGATCCTTACAACCATAGGTCCTAAAAACTAACCTCGACCCGCATAATCGGTCCCCTCAACGTTAGGCCCTTATAATCGACCTCAAACCTCAGAACTGGTCATGGTAACTCTAAGTCCTCAGAATTGACCCCAACCCACAAAATTGGTCATCACAACTTTAGGTACTCAGAACTGACCTCAACCCCTAAATCAATCATCCCCATCATAACCTTAGGTCCTCGGTATCAACCTCAAACCTCTGAACCCATCAGCCTCGTCCCTTTGGTCCATAAAACTTACCATAAACACCCTATTTCCCAATGTCAATGTGGTGTCTATTTGACGACCTTCACTTATTCCAAGACCCCCCATCGAGGGGCTATATTGACACCCCATTCTAAAACCCCCAAAGCATCTCCTTATGTCCCTAGAACTTCCTCCTTCACCATAAATCATAGGTCATACTCCGAGTACTAATATGAAGGCCATCAAGCGCTCCCAGGCCCCGTTTAATCATCGGTCGACTTTTTCACCTGAGTGACAGCTCATTGGATCTTTGAATGGGCCATGAATCCCATTTCTAATGGTTCACTCCGTGTACGAATCTACCTTATGGTTCGTACAAACGGTCTATTTTCCCCAGAAAATTAATCTGGGGACCACAGGGATCTCCTAAGCCCCGTTTCACTCCGATTAATTGTCCAACTTGAACAAAGATATTTTGAAAGGATTTGAATACGCTTTCTAATGGTCCTCCCCGTGGGAGAATCAACCTTACGGCTCAGATGAAAAACTCGTTTCACTCCGAAGGGTTATTCAGCACTTTCGAGCCCTGTTTAACCTTGCCAACTCTCAAACTGAGCAAAGCTCTTTGGTACATAGAACGTCCCTGTATAATATTTCTAAAGTCTCACCCCATGCACAAATCGGCCTTATAGTTCAGATGAACAATCTATTTCCCTTTTTTATGAAGAATGGCAGGATCTTTCGAGCCCTGTTTGACCAAGATCAATTCCCAAACATGGGAGTGACCTGATGGATTCTTAAAAATCATGGAATACCCTTTCCAACGGTTCATCTCGTGCACGATTCAGACTTATGTATTTCTTTTTATGGCCATTTTTCTAGAAATCTGCAATGGTCTGCCGAACGACAAACCCATTTCCCTATCTCTTGGCAGTATCTCTTAGGGTATCTACTGATAGGTAGGTCAAGGACAATGCCGATCAGAACTCCTTTGACACTATAAAAGGAAAAAAATGGGGTCACTTTAAAAGATACCTCAGAAACATCCCTTTCAGTGATCTAAGAAACATTCTGTCAACATCAGTGTGGTTTACATCTTGAAACCTCTCACCGACATTCAATTTCCATCCTTTCTGTACCCAATTTGGCAAATTCCCTTCCATCTCCTCCTATCACCTTCATCCACTTGCAAGAGAAGTCCTTCAATATTCAAGATCAACTCAAGGCTTCAAAAGAAGGTCCAAATCTTTCACTTTCTGTTTAAACTCTCTTATTTTCTCACTAGTTACTTAATTCGTTTTTTAGCATTTAATTTTTATCAAATCTCACATATTAATATCCAAATTTTTTTCTTACTAGTATTTCACATACTATACTTTTTATTAAAAAAAAACAAGAAAAAGAGGTTTTGCTTGTAAATTCCAAATGGGGATTTATCACTATATTTTCTTACACTAAAACATCATTTTCCATACACACATACAAAAAAAGTCCCCTATTGGATTTATGGGATAAATCGCACCCCGCGTTATATCTACACTCCGTGGACTTTAATGCCTTTTTAGGCAATGTAGGCATCTCGGGTAAAATCTAATATTCGAGTACTCACCTATTTTTGTTCATATATTATTTTCATTTGATATATTTTTATTTAATGCTTATGGTTTTTCCAACCTACACCATCATCATTCTATAAACGATCGGTAACCCAACAAACTAAAACATAATATTTTGATTACTATTCTAGGAACACTCCTAAGGATGACCTTACTCGGCCTTTATCTATGATACGAGTTGAGTAATTCCATTCTCTATTTATATATACATGCACACACTTCATGAAGTTATTAAGAAAAAGAATAACATATGCCCATGAGTGATCGAAAGGGCGGGATGGTCGCCTAACACCTGTCCATTCCGTATCTTAGTCCTCGAATCCTTGAACTAATTGGTTTCGCAAGAATAAATATGTCCTTGATTATGTTCTCTCTATGCGAAAACATTTCGTTTTCCTGTTTTGTGAAAAATAGGTTGGCGACTGTATCTCTGTACATCACCCCAATTGACAACGGTCGAAGCGCCCCAAGAAAGGTTGGGAGACCCCTACACGCGCACATTGACCGGGAGGTATGGACACACTTTCTAATGATACATAAACATATCTTCTTCCCCAAGCTCTTTCCCCTATAGTGACACCTTAACACCACCTCCAAACACTAGTATACACCATTTCCAAACATTTTTTTATTATCTTACACTTTTATCAAGGAATAAAGTGGGTAGAGCTAAGCTTGTAGGAGGGATTTTGGAGTTACTTGAAGAGCTTTTTGAATCTTTGGAGAAAGAAACTTCCATAGCTATTTCCTATCCTTGTCTCCTCTTCAAACTTAAGGTAGGGTTTTCATGTTCCTAAGATTCAAGGTTTTCTAGCGATGAAAAATATGTAGGATGCATGGTAGATGATATTTAATGCTAAAAGTGAAGTTATTTGATGAAAATATTATAGTCTTACAAAAATGGATTTGTAACATGACAAACCCTAGATGACTCTTTTATAAATAAAAGGCATTTTTACCTTCAAAATGAAAGAAAGTATGAGAAAGTATATACCCATGATTAATATCTTGTTTAAGTGCATTTTGAGGAGTTTCTAGACTTGAAATCCACATTCACATGTGTAGAATCCTATAGTAAGATAGACAATGATATTTTAGACTTACTAAATCTTGTCTAAATGAGTTTTACTAAGAAATTAAATGTAGAAAAAAACCCTAAATATGTGTTATAAATATTGTTAGGATAAGGACGAAACGATATTTGAGGTTACATATGATAAAGTGGAAAAGTTATGGACATCTGGTTAAAAATGGTATTGAATGATTAAATGTATTTTATGTGGTAATCGTAAAATGATAAACATGATTTTTGACATAAA